>JAHWFO010012686.1:272422-305890 GCA_023313115.1 Rhysida immarginata
AACGCCCGGTCAGGCAGAGTAAGCGTCATCGTCAGGCCATTCGTTCGTGAATGATGGGAAATACTCAGCCTTGCCTTTTATTGTCATGATTGCTCGACACGGAACGCGCTTATGCAAATGTATTCATTGTTTTCTTGAAATAAGCGCCCCCTATGGCGACATTTGGTACTATTTTTTTTTGCAGAAATCGAAACTGCATGTTCCACTAAGTATATACACCAAAATGTACTGCATTTGGCCTAACAGAATTCCCGCTAGCGAGCTCTGAACACCTCACGTTATTTCTTGCCCACCCGGTAAGCTTAGACGACAGTGTTAGTGACTGAAAGAAACCAGAGGACATTGACAAGTACTGTGATCGTCTGAAATATGTAAACAATTAAGCTAAAATAACCAATAACCAACAATAAAGTTATGAGCAAGCAAAATAGTCACGGACAAGACTAATAAATCGTGGTCTACCAACCAATGCAAGATTAATACAGAGGGTGCGTAAGGTATTTGAGGACAAATTTACGTCAAGAAAGAAAAGAGAGATATCAGTCGAGATAATAACTATTATCGAAACATATCATGAGCATACACAAGAAACCTTCTTCTTGTTCTATGGCTTTTCAATGAATCCGCCTTCAGCTTCTATAACTGCTTCAATGCGAGATCGAAATCGTCGACATGCGTGAATCAAATGGTCATGGTTCATGTTGGTCATTACTCGAACAATGGCAGCTTTCAATTCATCTTTGGTGTTACGGGGGTGCTCATTGACCTCTCTCTCTCTTTCCACAACGCTTCATACGTAGTAGTCCAATGGATTCAGGTCAGGGGAGTTAAGAGGCCAAAAGTTAGGGGTTAACTGATCATGGAAGTTGTCGGCCATCCATTCCTGTGTCATGCGAGATTTGTGTGCTGAGGCAGTCTTGCTGAAACACGTAAGGCCTCCCGTTGCGTATCGTGTCTATCTTAGGCTCAACAGTTGTTTCAAAGGTCTCAACGTAGATCGCAGAGTTAACTTTAAGGCCTTGGGGAAAAAGGTGTGGAGACATCACATATCCTTTACTGCTGACAGCCCCTAAAACCATTACACTTGCAGGAACTTTCGTGTGTATGACTCGTGACACTTCCGAAGGGTCTGCACATGAGAACCATCTGTCATTTCTTCTGTTCACCTTCTGATCCTGGTCAAAGTTTTTTTCATCAGAGAAAATTCACAGCAAATCAGTTTCACACGGAGTTTTCAGCTTGTTTAAAAGCTTTTCGACCTGAGTAGGCGGTTTTCCCGTGTTTTGTCTGACATAAACTGACATAAATCTTCGCATAACGTACGCAGATTGATATCTGATGTTTTCATGGACAATGTGATTTTTGATTGTTCCTTCCGACACATGGAGATCTTTGGATGTGACCTCGTGGATGTTCTGGGATTGTCATCGATGGCCTGCTGCACTTGCTGAATAAATTCAGGTGTTCTGATGATGTCAAAGCGTGAGGCATGCTTTTTACGCTTTGCTACTGGTGCAACATTGCCATTTTCGGTCTCCAACTCCTTCCGCATTTTGTGGACGAATGATCTTGCGACCTTTAGAAATCGTGATATCTCTAAACTGCTGTGCACTGCCTTTATTGCCAATAATGTGTTACTTGATAGTCCGCCATTTTGCTTTCCGGAAACGGAAAAGACATACAACTTACTATAGTGCAGCAGTAGCCAAACGAAGGTGTGTCCTCAAATACCTTACGCACCCTGTATTATGCCATGAGTCTACAAGGAAATGTGATGACACTTATTTTTTCACATGTTATTAGCAAAATTGAAAATATTTGTGCACAAACTACTCAACAAACAAAAAATAAATAAGGATGTATTCCAGGTGTTAAACGGTGTTAGTGGCATCAGAAATCTCTGTACAAGTACAGTACGGTGTCACAAGTATATAAACTCCCAGAATTTTCCCATATTAATATTGCTACAAATTAACTGCAGGGAAGGCCTAAAGTGTAAACCCACCTAAATAAAACTTACGCTATCTGAACCTTTTAATTTATCTTGATATTTATAATTTTGCACGCAGTTTATCCTTGACTAATCAAGAAAATCACCAAAAATACTGACTGACGCGCGTTTCGATCTGAGAGCATCAACGGAGTCAAAAAGTTTTTAAATAAATAAATCCATTCACATTATTGATTTGAAGCTGCATTTATTAATTCATTTCATAGCAATACAAGGCCCTTTCTACACTGAGTGAGCATATTATTATGACCACCTGACATGTAAAAGCAAATGCGCGCACAGACATCGCCACAATGTTGCTAGCGGGCCGGGCCAATATAAAAAGCGAAGTGAGTGTGTCGTCGACAAAAGTAGACATGTTCCATTCTTCAACTATGAGTAAACGACGCGCTTTAACAGCCTTCGAACGGGGATGACTGTAAGTGCTCGGAGCTGTGACGGTTAGCCGGAAGACGGGGTCTGAACGTTCGCGTTTTGGCCGCCCGCGGATGGTTGATGATCGGACAGAACGGAGACTGTCACGACTGGTAAAGGATAACAGAAGGGCAACTGTGCATCAAATCACTGCTCACCTTAACCAGGGGTCCTCCAAAACGGATTTTGAATGGACTGTCCGCCACACACTGCATCGCATGGGATACGGAAGCCGAAGACCTGTCCGCACACCTTTTCTGTCTGCAGCCAACAAGCGGAAACGACTCCAATTCGCTCAGGAGCACAAGGACTGGACAACCGAGCAGTGGAAACAAATCGTGTGGTCAAGTACAACCCTTCAGGCCGGTGCGGGCAGTATTATGGTCTGGGGAATGTTTTCCTGGCATGGGTTGGGTCCGTTAATACGTGTTGAACAACGTCTGGATGGCACAGCATACCTCTGTATCGACGCCGATCAAGTCCACCCTGCCATGTTGATGGCGTACCGTAATGGAGATGGCTACTTCCAGCAAGACAATGCGCCATGCCACAGAGCTCGTATTGTGCAGGAGTGGTTCCAGGAACATGAGGGGGACTTTACTTCGGTGGCCCCCACAATCCCCAGATCTCACTCCAATTGAGCATTTGTGGGACGAAGTCGAACGAATCATCAGACGGCTGGATCCACCACCGTCCAATCTAGCACAACTAGAGTGTGCTATCCATCAGATTCCCCCCCCCCCCACCTTCCAACATCTCGTGGAATCAATGCCACGAAGAATCACCGCAGTATTAAACGCAAAAGGTGGCCCAACGAGATACTGGCAGGGTGGTCATAATAATATGCTCACTCAGTGTATAATGTCGACGTAGCTTCGATTCAAGTTAATGAGAAAGCATGTATACAGAAAAAAAGTAAAACAGAATTCACAATTAAAGCTCCAGTTATATTTTTATTTGATTAGTGTGCATATATTTCTGTATTTATAAAAAGTCGTCAAGACTACTTTTAAACTTGACTGTCGCCAACATCGATCAGCAATATTTCCAATCGAAACGATCGAAAACCCGAGTTTGTGATCACGTTTGTTCTAAAACTTTTATCTAACTGAATTGGTAACATTTATCCAAACATACCTACTTAACGATATAAAAATTTAAAGTAAAATATCAAGTCGTTATATATCATATGTCGGATTTCGAGGTGGGTTCCGCGCTTCAGCAGTTATTTACCACTTAATAACAAAGTGGTAAATTCCCAGAGACAAACCTATCAGCGACCAGCTGCCTGAAATTTGCATATCTGCGATGATATTTAATAGCGTTTGAACCCAAGCGAAGATAGTCATGACTTCATACGAATTACGTGTGATAATGCATTATGAGTTCAGGTTGAACCACACTGCATCCAACTCCTCCCGAACCATCAACAAGGTATTCGGTGTAGGCACCATAAACGAATGTAATGTCCAACGTTGGTTCCGATAATTCCGGGCGGGAGTGACGGACCTGGCAAATGAGCCACGCGGCAGACCGCCCAACGTGTTGAATGACACTGATCTGAAACGATCTGTGGAAGAGAACCCGTCAAAAACTGTTCGGGACCTTACAGGAGATCATGCTTTATCAGCGTCGACTGTGAGTAGACACCTTAGGATCATCGGCAAGGTGAAAAAGCAGGACAAATGGGTCCCACCTGAACTTACGGAAAACCAAAAAGAGCGTCGGTTGGAGGTGTGTACAGAAATGCTTTTGCGCCAAAGAAGCGGCAATTCTTGATCGCAATGTCACCTGCGACGAGAAGTGGTTCCTATACGACAATAGGAAACGGTCAGCACAGTGGCTAGACGCTGATGAACCAACGCGCCAGTTCCATAAACCCCCGTTGAACCCCAGGGAGCTCACGGTTACAGTGTGATGGAACATCCGTGGTGTAGTGCAATACAGCTTCCTGCGTCAGGGAGAGACGATCACCGCTGCGACCTACTGTCGTGAACTGCATCGTATACACACAAAACTGTTTCAGCAACAACCTGCACTTGTGCTTCGCAGTTGCGTCCTTCTGCTGCACGACAACGGGGCGTCCGTACGTTGCACGAACGACCGTGCAGGCGATACAGGCTCTGGGCTACCAGGTGCTTCCAGACCCCCCAATACTCTCCAGACCTCTCCCCTACCGCCTACCATCTTTTCCAGAACCTAGACAATTTTCTCCGGAGGGAACCATTCCTAACCCAAGCAGACGTGGAAAACGCATTCCGGGAGTTTATTGAGTCCCGTGACCATGGATTCTATCGGAGAGGGCTCGACAAGCTGCCAAACCGTTGGCAACAATGTTTGGATTGCAATGGGGGCTATTTCGAATAGCACGTGCGAAGATGTCCTTTCTAGAGGGCCAGTTATTATTTCACTATAAAATTGTGCTGTGCCATCACTCTTTTCATGACGTGCTCCAGTAGTCGGCTGTGATTCGATGACGTAACCTCGCGCGGGCAAAAGTTGAAAAGAAGTGACAAATTCGCGAAGTCTTCTTAAACTTATTTCATCGCAATACTTCCCGGATATCGTAGGATTTCCTATTGCATTTGTCTACAAAATGGATAGATAGAAGCCAGTGATGTTGTTTAACTCTAGGCTTCGACAGGCTTTGGCTTAAAATTGTCCTCCTTTTTCCAAAAATACGAGGGTTGGGGCATAAATCATGGCAACTATTTTTTTTTTGTAGATATGTGAACGGATCACAAACGTATATGTGTCGTGTGGAAGTTCTGCAGGCATAGTGTGTATGCAGAACAATAGATGGGGAGTGAACACAACGAAATAAGGTCTCCGTCGAATACACTATTCACCCTAAATTGTTAAGCATCATCAATTCACTGTTCATAATAAGAAATATTGTGTGAACGGAACGTGATTAACTGAAATCATCATTACGATGGGACCATGCATAGCCCAATTAACCCGGCCTAACTTCATAGCATGTTGATCTTGCGTAGAGGAATCTACATTAGGAATCTCACTCATTTACATATTGACCAGATAGATTTCTGTAAAGCGGACGCCCATAAGGCCGATTTCTCTTAGCCAGCGAAATCAAACCGTATATACAAGGTTGTGCATAACCTTTTGCTAGCGGTCTGGAAAATAAACAAAACTAAGTGGAATGTTCTGCAGTTGATAATCAAAAAGTACGTTTATTTCTGCTTTTATCACATCAATATTTAGTGTGGCCACCACCTGCTTCTCGAAGAGCACGCATCCGTTTCGGGTAGGAGCGGAGGAGTGTCTCAAACAGAGCAGTATCGTTCAGCACAGATGTCAGGTGTCCCATTAGAAGGTCTCGAGAATACCGATTTTCACCACGTTCTTGAATCATTAAAGATTCCACTGCGTCTTTTAACACGGCTCCAAAATGTTGAGCAACGTTTAGGTCAGGGGATGCACCGGGCCATTCGTTTGACGAGAAGAAATCGATAGCACTTTCTCTTAGGATTTGCTGTGTTGCATTAGCCTTATCGTGCAAAAAACAAACTTCATGCGGGTCGATAGTGTTGTTTGGATCTCGAAGAAACGGAAAAACATCATTTGTTAGCAAATTCCGAAAATAATCACCATTCCATGACTCACCCTGCTCCTTGAATCTCCACATCATTCGCTTGGCGGTGAAACACACAAAGATGCCAATGCAGTCAGGCTTCTTGGGCAGCTCTTGATAGTGTTCATCGTCAGAAATATCTGTAATCGATAAGCTTCAGACCCTATCGTTTTGGTAATTCGGACGTCTCATAGTCCGCACAAAGAACTCGCCGCTCGGGGCAAGGTGCATGAAGTCGTCTTCTACCCAATCCCGCAGGTAGTCGCAAAACCAGAGCCGGTCTTCAATGTTTAATGCGGTCTTCATCGGTTTCGGAATAACATGGAATGGCTTGATGTTTGCACGCTGACGATGTCTTTGAACCGTCGAACGAGAAATTGTTTTTCCACGCTTGGCTTTAATTTCTTGTGCAACGTTGACACAGCTGCGACGTCTTTTGCCACTCTTATTAGCAATGATGTTTTTGCTTTCCTGTGATAATTTCTCAGCAAATTCGGCATGGCAGCTATCATAACCTTTCTTCCAATTGTCCGTCACCCATCTATCCGATCGGTTTAACTTGTTCGCAACCCATTTGCGATTAATAAAAGACGCACCTGCTTCCATTGCCTCTCGATATGCATTTGCACGAACTCTATCCATGAAACGCTGCTCTTCACTCTCATTTATTAAACCAGCCAGATTTGTTTGATACCAATAGACGCACAATAAACTACTCTCTGCCGAAGCGTCATAAGAGTGTGCTACAATGCTGCGGTTTAAGTCGCAGCCCCCTAGCAAAAGGTTATGCACAACCCCGTACAAAGTAGGATATTCCCCAAAGCAACGAGCGTAAAGGATGTTGAAAGTATGATTAATAGTGAACTACAGTGGATTTTATTTGTCGTTATTTTTTTTTCTTCTGGTGCATTTTATTTTCTTCCGTTACTCATACTTTGCTTTCCGTCTCTTATTCGTATTCAAAGGAAGTCGAAAGAATTAAAAAAAAACTCTAGATGCAAAGTTGAAAGTTATTTTTGTTATTTCAATCATAATCCGCTTTCTTCAGGTGAGATCATATGCAGTCCTTCCAGTTCCTTTCTTAGTTCTTTTCTTCCTCAGGACTTTGAATCATTTCTTTGGCAAGCATCCTGGTAGCTAGAAGAAACATAACCATTTCATTTCTCTTTTCCTTCACTTTGTGTTCGACGCACTCTTTAATTCATACGACAGCCATTCAAGAGCTAATTCTCACGGTTCATCAATTTCAATAGAATTCTGAGAAGGCGACTCGCCCATTCTTAACTCAAGAGCGTTATAGGTAAGTTATAGTCAACTACAAATATAATACTGATAAATTTATCATATTCATGCTTTATTGAATTCAGAAAATGCATGATTACGTTAACTGTTAAGATGATGTATAAGAAGTTGTGCGGCCAATGAAGTTGAGCCTGCAATTGCACACCTTGTGCCAAAGGGCCAAGAAAATAGAATAAAATATTTGAAATATTTAATCCTGATTTTTTTTTCCTTTTTAAACTTTGAAGTTAAGACGATAATGCATTAACACATGAGAGTATACTCCTCAAAACTCTTATTTTTCTCAATTCCATTCCCTTTACAATTCTAATTAATTACTTTCTGTTCAAGTGCGTTATTAAAAAAAATGAAACCAGCGACAAGTCCACTGGGCATACAAGAGAGATCTTATGTGTTATTAAATATAATGAAGCTTACGAATGCAACGCTAAGCTTTTCGAATACTTTCATTATATTTAGACTTATTGAGTGAAGTATGAGTGTTGTTCAAGAATTTTTGCTTCCTGGTCCGTAATATTTTATTTGTTAACCGATTTTCAAAATTCAAGATGTCCACTTGTCTTCTATGTAATGCACTATTCACTTTTCGACATAGGCCTCATCCCTTTCCACACATTGAGCCAACGCGTGACTAGTCGAATGAATCCGTCGGGGAAGAATGGACTGTGCATGGAATAATACTCCATGGGACTGTGTACTAAAGCTCTAGATTAGGAAAGTACGGCAAACTTCGTCGTCTGCTACCAAATCCGCCATTGTTGGCCCAGTTGGCCCTATCAAGTGAGTTACGCTTCCTCTAAAATTCGTCTTAAATGCATCCTTTTCGCAAATTTTCTTCTTATTATCGTCTGGAAATATAACTGACGATCAGTAAATTCTGTAACTATTGATTTTTCTTGAAATTTTGTTTTCAATTATAATTGTTTACATATAAATAATGATAACGCTGAGGCAGTTTAATGATAACCAGATTAAGTTTTTAGTTTATTTTCACTTTATTTATTTATCCATAATAAACGATTTACATGTAATTAATAAATTCTAAAAAACATTGTGTGTAGTTTTTGTAATTTTATTTATCAAAATATAATTTTATAAATTTTTATTAAAATATAACTTAATAAACTTTTATCAAACTAATTTTTATATGTATATCAAACATTTCACTTTACCAATTTTAATTTTATTAAATTATAATAATTATTAAATTAAAAACTATAAATATAATTATAAAAAATATCAAATAAAATTTAATAAATATAGGAACTATTAAATTTAAGTTTTTGATTTAAATATAAAAATTACTTTGATAATTATATTCTGATAGATAAACTATCCGTTTGATTACAAAAGAAATTTACAAAAAATAACTACACATGCAATGTATTTTGAAATTTATTTATTTATGGAGGTTTATAATATTGACGTAAAAAATCTACCGAAAACTTATAGTTAAAATTTTCTATATATTTTTTCACCCAAATAGCAAATTTTCGTTATTCAATTTCATACGCTATATTCAAGTTTAATGTTGAGTGATAATTAACTTCGCTAACATAAGATGAAAATAACATGGACGTTTTATTTCAGGTTTTGCCTCCACATTTCACAGACAATTTAATCTTGTTATATTGAATTGTATTTTCTTAAAAAGAACTATATTCAACAAAAAATTATATTTTCTGATGGGTCTGAGAATTGCACAATGCAACATTTCTGTAACATTCGGTAAAGTTATAATATAAACGCACTTGTTTCTTATTAGTTCTTCGGATATTTCAACGAATTTATTAACCTCCAAGGAACATAGATTGAAGGATCCTGAAATTTTGCTTATTCGGATTCAAATTTAGGATCAAACAACGAATATTTCATTAAAAATTTAATCTAAATTGCATCTCCACATGCACTTCAATGGTATCTATCGCTGCGTTTGGGCCAACAATGGCTGACAAACTCACGTGACAGCCGTTCTACCAATCAGCAGCTGCGGGCGGCGCGGAAAAGGTTTGCCGTCCTTTCCTTCCTAGAAAGGCTTTACTGTGTACTGTTCACGCGCGCCGCAATGCGTGAAGTTTCTCAAAATATTTGTGGCTATGGGACTGGGAGTTGAATGAAAAGAAAGTGGATTTTCTTATTAAATACGGTTCTCTGTATGTTAATTTTAATTTCACAAGAACCGAAATACTTCTTTCTTTTAATCGCTTTGTCCATAGCTGTCTTTGCTGATGTTAATGAATAATATTTTGTTCCTTCTTGGAGTTTATAATATGAATTTGAAAAACCTACTAGGCAGCATATCATACGGGGCTATTTGAGTCAATTTAGCAAATTCATACACAAAATAAAGTTCAAAGTGATAAAATTTGCGAGCGTTCATAGAAGAGAAGAACAATTTAAAAAAAAAAAAACAACTATATAATTTGAAACTCAACCATTTATTTTGACATAATCACTGTCCTATAATTCTTTACATTAAAATACCACTTTAAAACTAGTGCTATTTACAAATAAAATATTTACAAAATTTCGATGTTCCTTGGAGTGAACTTTACAGCAGGATTGGATTCTTCTCTCCACAGCGAGGTAGCCAAGGAACATCGAAATTTTGTAAATATTTTATTTATAAATAACACTAGTTTTTAAAGTGGTATTTTAATGTAAAGAATTATAAGACAGGGATCATGTCAAAATAAATGGTTGAGTTTCAACATAGTTTTTTTTTAATATTTCATACTCAACGTTTTAGATTGTAAGAGAAGAACAACGTGGCTACATATAGTTTACTGAAATTCTCGCTAGGTGGTGCTTCGATCGAACTTGCAAGAGGCGAATAATGTCGTTCAAAAAGCAATAATGAAGGTTTTCTGAGTGGCAGAATTATTACAACCCAATACTTCCTGGATATTGTTAAATTTCGTACTGTATTTGTAAACAAGACGAGTAGAAGCCAGTAGTTTATTTAACTTTAAGTAAACATCGAGCGGTTACAGCTTAGGGATCTTCCAGAAATTACGCTACACAAAATTGGTTCAGTTGGCTCTTAACACATCCGGAAGCCACAACGAAACTTACGAAACGCTCTTCTCGATCCCCCATCCCTAGAAATTTGAAACTATCAGGTATTATTTAGGCATGTGAAGTTCTCCAACTTTTGTTCCATTCTTCGTTTCAATTTAACCGTATTCAACAAACTGACTGTTTACTTCTTAACAAATTAGATGACTTGTCATTGTTAAGTGCACTTTAGCTAATGGTCGCCTATTTCCATGGCGTGCTATGTTTACAGTAACGTCATCGTTAACGCAGACAATAACAATGGCAGTCAATGAGAAGGAATAGACTTGGATTATAAGAGAAGAGAAACTATATGTATTTTAGTTTACTACTTACCTCATTAATTTACTGAGCCGGTTTTCTTTTACTCTCCTGAGGCGCCTAAGAAAGTCTTTTCATGTTATTCTACACGAAATTCAATTCTTATGTGTTTAAATGACAAGATATTCCAGTTTCCGAATAACAAACATGGCGACTGCTCTTCCTATATCTTCTCCTCATGCAAGGCCTCCAGACAAAAATGGCGGCGCTTGTAGGCTGACAGATGATATAGCTGAAATGGATATTTTTTAAATGCTGAGCAAAAAAAAATGTAAAAATGCACTATATGGTTTTTATTCACAATATTCTTATGTATTTCATATTTATTAAACTAAACTGACTTTTACAAGGAGAATTATTCTGTATTAAATAATTAGACGATGGTTTTAGTGATACCGTAAATACTATATTCAGCGCTGGACCTGGGGGTCCGCTGAATTTTTGCAAATAAGCGCCGGACCTTCAATAACTAATTTTAGTTCATTTCGTGGATTATTCTTCTCTTGCTGCTTTCTCACGGGAATGTTTGCTCTCCCAAATGCCACTGCTAAACCGGAAATTAGATACCAGCATGATTGTCTTCTAATTTCTTATTATAGCTGATAAAAAATGAAGCCTTCACAGTTATAGCATCAATTTTAATCTCGCAACAGTAAAATAGGCTGAAATCCATTCTACAGAGGCTACAGCCAAACAGTTTATAATTGATCCTAACGGGAAGGGAAAATACAGCAGGATACTTTAGAAAAAATGAAGGAGAAGGGCGAGAATTTTGCATAATAGTATCCATCACAGTGGTGCAGAATTTTATAAGCGCCGGAGCTGTAATACCGGCCCGCCCGCATTAAGCGCCTGGTGGTCCGCTGAATTTTTGCAAATATGCGCCTGGGCGCTTAATACAGTATTTACGGTACTATATTTAATATTGAATCAATTGAAGATTTTCCTCCAAATTTGTGCATTTTTACATTATTTTTCCTGACCATTAAAAAATATTCCATATCAGCTTTATAACATCGCTTATCATCTAGCGCCAAGCTATGGCGGCCCCATCGTTCCATTCGCATTCTTTTCATTTTGGCTTTGCTCCTTCAGTAGCTAAAAGAAATCGCTTTCGGTTTCGAACAATTCTAATCGGCTAAATGTTTCTTTTAAAATTATTTTAAAATAAAATTCGGAGACATTTTACAAATTTATATATTTTTTGTTTAAAATCAATTATCAATTTGTAAACAAATTTACTCAATTCTCTAGAATGAACTGCAATCAGCTTGATATCTTTTAAATATTATATATATCTCGTGGGACGGAACATATTTGTATAATAGTATCAATTGTAATAATAATAATAATAATAATAATAATAATAATAATAATAATAATAGTAGTACGAAGCGTATTTTCAAAGAAAAGGGCCGTTCGGTTATAAAATGAGAAGAAACGAAAAAAATTTAATGGAAGTTCCAAATATAGACATCGTTACATATTTCTTCTAGATAATCACTATTTCTTTGCAATCACTTTGGATATCGTTACAAGCTTCTTCAAACCCTTCGTATAAAATTATTGCCACCGCCTGGGATTTCAGCCTGTTTTGCACAGAGGTTTCCTCATATATTCACTGCGAGACCAATCCATGTAGTGGCTCCATTCCTGTTCACCACAAACGGAAAATATTCAAACAAACCCAGTCTGAAAAGCAAAATCAAGGCAAAATGTTGGCCCAAAAGAGATGTGCTTGGTTCATTTCATCAAAAACTTATTCGAGGAAACGTCAATTGTAACTTAGCTGAAATCCCAAACAACAGGTGGAATTTTACTCGGAAAATTTCAAAAATTTGTTTCACGATAACAAAATTGCTGTTTGGAACTAAATGGTGGCTAAGCAGAAAAATAATGTAAGCAGGTACGTGTTTGCAAACTATTAATAAATTTTCCATTGTTTGAACCGACGGCCCTTACTTTTAAAATACGCTTCATAATAATCTATCTTCTATCTATCTATATAAAGAAGGATGTTTTGTGGGTGGGTGGGTCTGTCTGTACGTTTTTTATACAAATCTACAGTTTTATTCCGATCTTGATGAAATTTCGCATACATGACCTTCAAAGCATGAGGAAGGTCACTGTCTACCTCAGATTTCGGAAAAATAATAAATATCGATAAAAAATCGATATTCATGGTTATAGCAAGGCATATTAATGAGAAATATCTCATGACCAACAATGCAAGGCAAAGTTTGTACAACAATAGGTATCAACAATGGTATCAACACGCAATGCACCAACACAAGGCAGGGATCAACAATCAGTATCTCATGACTAACAATGCAAGGAAAAGTTTGTGCAACAATAGGCCCGTCGTGTTCGCATCAACAATGGTCTCAATGCGCAATTCACCAATAACAATGAGCACAAAATTATTCAAATTATAACAATGAACATAAAATGATGATGCAACGATAGAAAGTTCTTTTCAAAGAATTATAACAATGAACATAAAATGATGATGCAATGACAGAACATTCGTTTCCAAGAATTATTAACAAATGAACAGGAAATGCATATAATAGACGATATAGATAGGGCAGACTCTCTCGATGAGACAAAGGAGGTACACGTGTCTTCCTTCAGCTCCCTAACAAGCGTTCAGACGATTGGGAAAAGTGTGTTTCTTTGTGTATGTATGTGTGTGTTTGTGTTTTTGGCACGTTTGAGCATTGCATAACCTAAAAAATACATCAACTCGAATCATCAAACCAAAAAAAGCATATGATTTATCTGTGTTGTGCTATTTAATAATTATTCGAAGGAACCATATTAATTCATACTATGGTAATGCCACCAAAGAACAGAAAGAGCATTGGTCAGAGAAACCATGCAGCTAAGAGACAAAAAAATGTCCGGGCGTCAGAGACACCTGAACAACGAGAACTTCATCTGCAGCAAGAGCGTATGCGAGCTGCAACATCAAGGGCAAGAGAAACTTCGGAGGAAAGAGAGCTTCGTCTACAGCAGAAGCGTGTGCAAGCTGCAACATCAAGAGCAAGGGAAACTTCGGAGGAAAGAGAGCTACGTGTACAACGAGTTCGACGTAGAACGGAAGAATTAAGGGTGGCGAATCGACATTCTGATTTAAAATTAGCGGCATTTAATTACAATTCTGAATACGATTACTGTAATCACCCTAAAGTCCTAATAGGAAGGATGGATGTCGTATGTAACCACTGTCAGGCAAAGAAATATAAATGGGAACCACCAGGAATATGTTGCTCTAATGGAAAAGTGAAGCTGCCGCCACTTAAAGAGCCTCCAGAACCACCGTTATCTTACTTATTTGGTAACACAGCAGATTCCAAACATTTCCTAAAAAATATAAGGGCATACAATTCAAGCTTCCAAATGACATCGTTTGGCGCGTCATCAATAGTGCAAGAAGGTGGATTCATGCCTACTTTTAAGGTTCAGGGTCAAATTTATCACAATGCCTGGATCACTTCTTCCCCTTCCAGATGAAAATCCGAAATTTCTTCAAGTTTACTTCATGGGCGATGAAATATTAGAGGCTGGTCAACGATGTGTTAATATATCTGGCGTGCGACAAGACATCGTTTTAAGTCTGCAGAGACTATTTCATTCGCACAACCACCTGGTAAAAATGTTTAAAACAGCATTAGAAAGGATGCCTACAGACGAGTACAAAGTAGTCATACGGGCAGACAAGAGGCCATCTGGTGAACATGAACGGCGCTTTAATGCCCCAAACATTAACGATGTAGCCATACTCATGGTTGATCTGGAAGAGTACGATAGCCGTGACATAATTGTTCAGAGACGAAGTGAAAATTTGCTGAGGATTCCAGAAACACACCGTTCATATGATGCTGTGCAGTACCCTCTTATCTTCTTTGATAGCAAGGATGGTTACCACTTTAACATAAAACAAATCGATCCTCTCACAGGAAATACGACGCAAAAAAAGTATCTTCTATGGAGTTTTATGCATACCGCTTTATGCTGAGAGAGGGATCCTCAAACCACATCTTACGATTCCGTCAGTTGTTTCATCAATACATCGTAGATATGTACGCAAAAGTCGAACGTGAACGGCTTCTTTATATTAGGTTAAATCAGAAAAAACTGCGTGTTTATGATTATATTCATCTACGGGATGCTGTGGCTAATGACCGAAATGTCGCTGACATTGGAAGGATGGTAATGTTACCGGCTACGTTCACTGGCAGTCCGAGACACATGCACGAATATGCTCAAGACGCTATGTCCTATGTCCGCAATCATGGCCGTCCGGATCTTTTTGTAACCATTACGTGCAACCCTAAGTGGCCAGAGATTACAGTTGAGCTTTTGGAAAGCCAATCACCGATTGATCGTCATGATTTAACAGCGAGAGTATTTATGCAAAAACTAATCAAATTTACTGATGTTATTATGAAAAGCCATATATTTGGAGAAACCTGCTGTTGGGTGTATTCTGTCGAATGGCAAAAGCGAGGTCTTCCACATGCACACATGTTGGTATGGCTTAAAGAAAAAATCCGACCGACTGAAATAGATGACATAATTTCTGCTGAGCTCCGGATCTTCAACAGGATCCATTGCTATTCGAAGTAGTGTCAAAGAACATGATCCATGGGCCGTGCGGACCTTTAAACCATAAGGCTCCGTGCATGAAAGATGGCAAATGTACTAAGAAATATCCACGACAGGTCATTGATGAGACACAATCAGCCAACGATGGTTACCCTTTATACAGAAGACGAAAACCTGAAAATGGGGGCTTCATAGCGACTGTTACAGTTAAGGTTAACAACGAAAACAGAGATATCGAAATTGATAACAGGTGGGTTGTGCCTTATTCCCCTCTTCTTACAAAAATGTTTCAAGCACACATCAATGTCGAGTACTGCCACTCTGTTAAATCAATTAAGTACATTTGCAAATACGTCACTAAAGGCAGTGACATGGCCGTTTTCGGGTTAGCCAATGAAAATGCGGTGGATGAAGTGACTCAATACCAATTGGGGAGATATAGTAGCAGTAATGAGGCTATTTGGCGGCTCTTACATTTTCAAATCCACGAACGATACCCAACGGTTGTCCACTTAGAGAACGGACAGAGAGCATACTTTACGGAAAAAAATGCTCAAGAAAGAGTGGAAATGCCTCCAAACACAACGTTAACAGCGTTTTTCCAGTTGTGCCAGCAAGATCCATTTGCAAAGACATTACTCTATGTCGATGTACCAAAATACTACACCTGGAACGCGCAACACAAAATTTTCTGCAGGAGGAAGAAGGGAGCCCAAGTTCCAGGTCAAACCGACATATGCGCAACTGACGCCATTGGCCGTGTCTACACTGTTCATCCCAGCAATGCTGAGTGCTACTACCTGAGAATGTTGCTTCACGTTGTGCGAGGACCGACATCATTTAATGATCTTAAAACCTTCGAGGGACACTTGTGTGAAAGCTATAGAGAGTCATGTCAGAAACACGGATTGCTTGAAAACGATCAACACTGGGACACGACATTGGCAGAGGCATCTGCCACGTGTTTCCCAAAGCAACTCAGGAGTCTTTTTGCCATTATAATCACGACGTGTGCTCCATCAAATCCACAGCGCCTTTGGGATAAATATAAAGAAAATTTAAGTGAAGACATTCTCAGAGAGGCGCAAAGAGCTAACCCTATCATTAACTCAGGTTATACAGCGGGAATAATGAAACAAGCGCTTATACTTCTTGAGGACAGATGTATCTCTATTAACGGCAAAACTCTCTTGCAACTCTCTATTTTTAAATTCCCTTGAACCCCCAGGAATGCCGCCACATAAGCTCACTTTAAAAAAAGGATCCCCTATCATGCTATTACGTAACCTTGACCCACCAAGGCTGTGCAATGGAACAAGACTAACCGTGAAGAATCTATTGCCGAACGTAATAGAGGCCACGATCATCACGGGGAATGCCGCAGGTGAAGAAGTATTCATTCCTCGCATTCCATAATTACCCAGTGATACAAATATGCCCTTCCATTACAAGCGATTGCAGTTTCCCATACGACTTTCATTCGCTATGAGTATCAACAAGGCCCAGGGGCAATCACTTGGTGTGGCAGGCATTAACTTGGAAACGCCATGTTTTTCACACGGGCAATTATACGTAGCTTGCTCAAGAGTCGGCACCCCAGATAATTTGTTTGTTTACGCCCCTGACGGACAAACAAAAAACATAGTGTACCGTCCAGCTTTGGAGTAAAAGCTATGATCGAAATAAAATTGCCCGGAGAGCGCACTCTGTCTTTTTTATATACCTGAAACAATTGCATGTTTTATATCAAACCACTTGAAATGATGTGTCATGACTGAGTATAAAGTCAAATTATTGATAGGATCAAAGGCGCCCGGTTTAGCGGAATCATTATGGTACATTGAAACTTTAAATGTTAATATATTGCATGTAATATATCAAACACATTAGAATGATGTGTTATCTATCTATCTCTATATATAAAGAAGGATGTTTGTGGGTGGGTAGGTCTGTACGTTTTTTATACAAATCTCCAGTTTTATTCCGATCTACAAGGACTATAACGTATTTCTTATTAAATTTCCTCGAAATCAAGTTGGCCTGACCGTTACCTCTTAACAGACTCGCATCATAATTTCGATTGATTTTTGAATAACTTTATTTATGTAGGGATTTTAAAATATTTTTTACGTGAAACTTTTTCTTTTCGAGCTTCACGACAGATGACATCAAAATACGCAAGCGCGTGAAGTACTTCTGACATGATGAGCATACCTTTATTCTAGATTACCTTGAGTGGCTCCATTCTTCCGCAGCTTAACACAATACTCTTTAAGGGGCAGTCACGTGATTGAGCTCTGATCGCCTCAAAAGCAGTATTCTGCAAAACTGTTCTCATTCCATTCATTATCCCACTGTGAGACAAATACTGTAAATCCTCATTCTTGAAGAACTTTGTAGGATACCGATGGAACCACATCTATAGCACTCAGTCACGCTCCACGTCTTCCATGAGAACCCATGTCCAAGAATATCTCTCTTCAGCAACGGGGAAATGGCAATGGCGAGAGATCTGGGCTAAAGGGAGAAGGACGTTGAAAAGCTTACCAACCAAATCCCTCAACAGTCTTCCTCACCAGGATGGCATGACCTTTTTTCATTTGACTGCCGCTCATATAAACAATCAGCATATAACCAACAACAACAACAATAAATGCCGTGTTAAAAGTAAATGGTATGGGGTGGGAGTTACCAGTAAAAACCGGCGAGTGTTAAACGATGATTACACGTAATCTAATGAAATTTGCCATTTCCCTGCTCCAATTGTGTCTCCACTTCGAGCACTCCTACAAGGTCTGGCATTTTCTCGGACACACTTATACGAGGCCTGTGCGGAGTGTATTCGGATTGAGGCTACAAAAAAAATACGGATCGAATTCACCTAAATATTAGTCATCTTTAAAATAAGCACCGTCTGCAGCAACGCATTAAGCCCAGCGTTGCTGCCATTGGTCGAAACAAGTACGGAATGTCTACTCTGGGATAGCCAAGAGCTCCGCCGTCGCTTTTTGTGTTGGCACGTCCACATCCTCAAATCTCCGTGTTTTGAGCGCTATCTTAATCTTCGGAAATGCGAAGAAATTGCACGCAGCTAGGTGAGGTGAGTAGGGAGGCTGCCTGACCCGAGCGATGTGGTGTTTTGATGCTTAATTTTTCTGTCATTTTCACCTCGCCACGAGAATAGAAAAACCTTTCTGCTTTGGTATGTTACAACAATTCCACGCGGCACTCTTAACAGCTGAAAATTTCATTACGTGATCAGCAGAAATGTCGACACACGATCCGGATAGGAAAAAGGTGCAGCGAGTTCTACTTGTTTTTTTGTAGCCTCAATCCGGATTTTTTTTTGGACAGGCCTCGTACATTAGAACTAAAGAAATGAATCAGTGCACCAAATTAAAATTATTTTAACATTTTCTATTTATTTACTCAATCTTTCAAGTCAATTCGTAGACACCTTCCGGAGGTCGAAAGCAAATCATTTGCAGCGCAGTGACGACAGTGAGGAACACCAGCAAGTCGACGATCGTTTTTCGAGGGCAAATCCTTCCTTCTTAAGAAAAGGAGACAAACATTCAATGTACTGGGTCGTGTATGTAGACAAATAAAAGCACACACATTCAGGTTTCGTTAATACGTACGCAAAAACAAATTGGAAGCAACGGCAGATGCGAATTATGAGTTAGGACACAAGCAGTGACTCGTTATTGTTAGCATAATAGTGAAAGCAAACACTCTAAACACAAACTACCCCAAACTCAAAGCAGCATGCGTAGATCAGCCTAAGCAACAAGCACATTAAGACTAACTACAGCAGAAGGTCCATTAATCTGGAACCCAGAACTCTTGAAAATTCCAAACAATAGAATTACTCATGAATGACCTGAGACAATAGAAATTTTTTATTTCGAAAAGGAACCTTCTACTGTAGCATATAGAGACTTACCTAGTTTCAAGGCCCACAAATAAAAACGCTTACTAAACAGGTGTCCTTACCTTAAAAATGGAACCATCGTTAACTGGGCGTCGATAAACCTGTCGAATTTGGAGTAGTCAGGATCATGAAAGACGGTAACAGTGATGGACTCCCCACAAGTTGCTAACGATAAGGGTGTTGGCAGCGATTTGTAGTCCAGGATGGTGTCTTTCTTAGTTGTTCCTGCAAGGAGAAGGAGTAAATAACGTGAGCTGCTGGTAGGTATTCTCCTTATGCTTTATCATCTAATCTAGATATTATCCATTTTATCCCCACAGTAACTCTCAGTTTTTTTAGTCAATGAAGTTTCTGGAAAAGTAAGTGGAGAGTGGAAAAGGATTATAATTTTTTCAGTTTTTCATTACTTCACATCGAAAGACATACCACACTCCCTTGCGTTACTATTTGAATAGCTTAATATTTCTAAGTCACGCTACCCCATAACTCTGACTATACTACCACAAATGCAGTCCAAACATCATCATAGACGTGAAGACTTTTGAAATAGCGTGGCAAAATTTGATGCGTCACTGTAGTTTATGGATTGAGACCGGTGGTCGCCACGTTCAACCCTTGCTGATATGTAAACTGTTGCTCTGAGGTGTAATTGTGTTTTTACAGAGAAATTAATAAAATTGTTGATTGGTCGCAAAACAATAAGAGCTTACAAGTTCAACACACAGTATATTCAAGGAAATCCAAAAGGATAATCATGGCAAATGTATACTGGGCTTTTGGTTTATTTCCTGGAGCCTTGTACAACTATGGTACCACGAACAGATTTCGAGAAACTAAAGAGTTGAGGAAGGCGTCCGTGCAAAACTGGAATGAAATTGGACTATGTAGTAAAGTAATGTAAGCATGGATGAATTTGAAGCCCCCCCCCCCTCACTAATAAATTTTTCATTTACTCGCAATTTATAACAGACAGGCTCTTACTTTTGAATTATATATTTTTCCCTTTTAAATTTTCCTGTGTCACTTTGCATCAACACTCATCTCAATTTGCTTTTTTCCAACACAACAACAACGAGAATAAAAAAAAAATAATAAACTTTCTCAAACTGCCTTTCTTTTTGATATCTCCCATCCATTGGATCAGATTCTTATTAGGACTGGTAGGTACTTATGTTTTCACAACGTGCGGCCATCCGTCTGTCTGTTGCTGCTCTAGTGTTCGAACGCTTCCGAATTTTCGACTTCCGTTTTTGCCATTCGACAACTTAGGCAAAACGACAGACTGTGTTCGTTGGTGAAAAAAATCAGTGATCTACTTTCGGTTCAAAAGGTCATAAATACCAGTAAGAGGGGACTACGTTTCTTACTATACAATTCCATGTAGAAATGGCCTATGTATTGGTCAATTGCTTTTCTCTGTTTGCCATTCGGTAGCTATGGCAGAGAAAAAGTTTGTAAAGTAAGTGAAGACACGTGATGGTCTTCCTTACTGGTCAAAATAAGTAAATATTGGTTCAATGGTTTAGTGGTGCTATGATGGTCTATTGAAACTTTCAATGCTAGGCTATGGCATGTGCTATATCAAACAACTTGGAAAGACGTGTCATGATTGAATATTACATAATATCTTTGATTCAAAGTTACGTGGTTTTGTTATACCATTATGATCCTTTGGAAACTTTCAATGCTAAGATATGGCATGTAATATATCAAACAACTTGGAATGAAGTGTCATGAATCAATATAACGTAAAATTAATGATAATCGAAATTGGTTCAAAAGTACGTGTTTTAGTGGAACCATTATGATCTACTGGAACTTATAATGCATGTAACTCCTTATGACTTATATAATCAATAGTTAATTTCTATATAGGCATTTTGTTATCAATATATAGTAGCTAATTGCTCGCTTCTACATTACATGCTTACGTTGAAACGATTTAGCAATAGAATTATGATGAAATAATAGACCCTTGCGCAGAACGCTTTTCAACAATTGACGCTCATTTCATTAAATAAAAGTGCTTGCAGATTAAAGGACTCTTTCTTATATGTTCGAATATATAGAGAATTACTACTCTCTCCTATTAACTTTTCAGGTAATTTTATTCATTTTGAACTACACATAACTGTTAGAAATACGCCTTGCATAGCAAGCAGTGGCTTTCTTAGCAACCTCATGTAACCCTAACAATGAAAAGTTTTTTTTAGAAAACAAATGATTTCTTTTCTTATCTTCGAAAACCTTAAAATCCAATCGGTCCTGGGCATTTCGGTTGCCTGACTTGTTAAAATTGAACAAGAAAATTTACAGAAAAACTACGACCTCTCGGAGGAAATAAAACAGACGTGAAAAGTTTAAAGGGTCTCTCATCACTTTTTAAATTTACTAAAAAACCATGAAATTTCTAAAAGAATTCTTTTCAAAACAGAGTAACGAGCAACAATCTGAGAATAACACGTAAAATTTTAAATCAGCGCAGCAGGAATTTGTTTTAGAATAATGGGGAATATTTCTGTTCAATTCTCGTGTGCTAATCCACGAGTTTTAATTTGAATAAAACGACAAAAAATTACTACCTCCAGGAGGATATATCAATGTAGCCGACTTCAAGAAAATAGGCCCGCTATTTTTAAGCAAAAACCTTCATTTCAGATTTCCCTCTTATACATTATTCATATGACATTATGTAGACGATATACAGGGCGTCCATAAATTATATTTACTACTTTAAACTTTAATAACTAAACCACTACACAAGATAACAGAAAACAGTTTTTAGCATATGATAAGTAAACTCAAAGTCTTTTCCCTAATTAATAAACCTCAATGTGTGCACCCCTCGTGGCACGGATAACTTTGAGTATTATTACAATTCATGTCATGCACGCTGACAGTGACAGGTTCAAAAGCACTGAGAATGCGTGTCTTCAAGTCCAGATGGTTGGGTACACGTAGTCCTAAGAAAAGCCCACAGGAAGAAGTCCAGTGGTTGACATCAGGTGATAAAGGTGGCCACCAAATCGAACCATCACGGCAAACCATATCTAGAAACTCTACATCCAGAAATTGAGGGACATAACTGGACACAATTCCACCTTATAATTAAACCTGTCGCCTACGATCATACTGTTTGCATCATTACTTTAGATCTATATGCAGTCATGTAACTTCACATATTATTTAAGAAACTTACCATGTTCTGAAGAGCAACAATAGCAATCTGCTTAAAGACTATCCAAACGTTTAACAGTGAACAAGTATATGTTCACACTTGAACTACTTGATTACAGTAAATAGACCTCAAAAGAATCTCCACTGTAAACTATCAAAATCGATGAGGATGTGACACCAAAAAGACACCCAACAGACAAACTCATTTCAGGACGTTTTCACAGTATCACCATTATCAACACACACAGAATGAACAGAGTAATTTCTGTTTAATAGTAAGCTCTAGAGACACGATCTATTGAACTGAATTAGTCATTCGTAAACACAACCTTATCCTGACACAGCCCAACACTTTAAAACACATGCTGCCTTGTCTCATCCGGTTTAGTTTGGTAATAGGGATAGCTCTACGCAGCAAGATCTCTAATTGAAACTTACTTTACTTTAATAAAATTAATATTCTCGAAATTACGACAACAACAACAATCTTCCATTTCCTTAGTTCGGAAATTTATTCCAAAAATACCCGCCCAATTGAGCTTTCTCGCACTACAACAACGCTGAGCAGACAAGAACAATGACACCTAAGACGTGAATTGAGACAGAAACTGTGTGTTTTTTTAAAGTTTCACTATTTACCTTAGTGTTAATTGACTGATCTTGGTTTCTTATTCTACTGGGACGCCTAAACAACTTCACTACTACGTTTCCCTACTCTCAAGTCAAGACAATTCGTGTAAACAACAGAGCTCTCGATTTCCTTTCCGAACAGCAAAAATGGCGATTGCTCTGCTTTCGTATTCTCCGCCAAACAATGGCGGCACATCCGGATTTCGTTCCATTCGCAGTTCATTCCCGCTTTGAGTTTCGAACGATTCTAAATCGGCTCAATTTGTCTTAAAATTTATTTTAAAATAAACTGACAATTATATTTGGAAATTTATAGTTATTTTGTTTTAAGCCATTCATCATTTTGTAAAAAAGTTCTCTAGAAAATTGAACAATTGTGAATTAGAACTGTTCTCACAAAAATGAGGCGATCTACCGCGTAGAATATAGCCAATCAATGAGCTTGATACAAAAGAAAGAGAATTCTTAGATGCGACTATCCAAAGAGATCATGCCAATAATTAAGTGAATCTTATCTCCTGGGAATAATAACAATTTCTTCTTAATTCCGAATTCTAAAGAGTAAAAATTGAATAAAATAAATAATTTAACCGGAGAAATCCCCCTCGTCAAAAGCAATCGAACTTTCCCGCTCTCAGCTGGACGAGTCCATTTGCCACGCAATCGAGAAGAGGAGGATCGAATATTTTGTCAATACCTCATTGGTAGACAAAATTCTCGAGACAACTGTCTCTCTAAGATGGATTTCCTGACCTCTGATTTATTCAACTAAATTCAAGCCACCGAATCAGGGATCAAAGAAATTGACACCCAACTTAACAACATCGATATGATCCTGTTAACTTAATCTTAAATCTTCAGTTCCAGCTGTCAATATTCCATTGCGTGATCAATTTTTTGAAATCTCCAAATCTTTGGCTTAGCGGAGGAATCATGAGAAGACATCGCCAGTAAATGCTTAGATCTCTTCTCCGCTCGCCTGGATGTCTCTCAACCCGACTTCAGTTTCCGCAGCTCATCGGTTTGGATCGCGTCGTTCTTCCAGATCTCGACCTATAATTCTCCAATTTGTGTCTCCCATGGACAAAGACTTAATCCTCAAAAATCGACTAAAGCTCCCTGGATGTCGTTTCGTATAAAGGAGGATCTCACGTTCTCCCGTTATCATCTCCTCAAAGAAGCCAGATACCTGCTTGGTCTTCGGAAAAAGTCTTTGGTGGTTTGACGGCACAATTCTTTCTAAAGACTCTACCGGAAAAATCAATTTATTAAAGGATTCGCACGACCTCCAACAACTAAGCGCCAACCGTTCACTTAGCCAGTCTATGTTATAGCCTTATTTATAACTTGTGGATTGCCCGTGTCACAACGGGCGGCTTTAAAGCGAAATACAGTTTAGTTTACACGGTTCAAGAAAAAGAAAATACTTTATGAAAGCAATGTATCTTTCTCTTCGAATCTAACTCTTCCTGCATAGGATAGCAGCAGGGAAAACTTTCTTCTTCTAAAAATTCAACTCATATCCATAGATGTAGTATACCTTGGAAGCAACCCGATTTTTTGATATTTCATTATCCTGAAATATGAATCGCGTTTTCAAGTGTGTCTTTATGCATTGTAACCGCGAGGGCAAGAATATGACGGAGTTGGGAGTTTTTCCACGGTTTTGCCTGTATGAAATTAAAACCACCTCTCCAAAAGTGTAGACCTTGCCTTGGTGCTGATGATTTAAACAAACAGAAGATAAATGCTCACAAATATTTTAATGAAAATTAAACACGATTACAACACTTCATTATAAACAATGTTGGGGTAAAAGCTTGGCCATCAATAAACCCCTGTCTGTCAGTTGCTTTTATAAAGACTTTCACATCTTGTAACCTTCTTACACGCAAGAAAGCTACATAAAGTTGTCCGTGACTAAACACAGGAGCGGGTAAGCAGATTCCAATTTTGTCAAAGGTCTGTCCCTGCGATTTATTTATTGTCATTGCAAACGAAAGCGTTATCGGAAATTGACGTCGTTTCAATGTAAAAGGTAATCCGGCGTCATTTGAAGCTAAATCGATTCTTGGTATAAAGACTCGCTCTCCAGCACATGGTCCCGTTAGGATTACTGTATCCCAATATAGCCGATGAAGCTGCTTAACAATCATCCGCGTGCCATTTGCACAGTCCTCTATTTGTATTTAGATTTCTTAAAAGCATTACGATTGCACCAACTTTTAGCTCAAGCTTATGAGATGGCATTCCAGATGATGTTAGAGAATTTAGAAACTCCAAGGGGTAATTATTATGCTCTTCCTCGTCATCGCATATTGTACTCTCTATACTAACATACCTCTTTATTTCACCCGGTAACTTTTTAACCACCTTCGAATTTATTTCAGCGTGGTGTATTTGACGTCTGAGGTATTATACAGAACCGATTCTACTGTAGCCAGAGCCATGTAAAGAAGAGGTGTATGGCCCTCTTCCAGGAACGTCTTCTCTCAGACTAACTTTTTGGGAAGCAAATGCGAAGGCACTATTGTACTGTCGTAAATACGTACGAAAATTTTCCGAAATATAGTCATTTCCTGTATAGAGATTAATCAGGTGTTGAAGCACTTCCCGTAGTCTTTGATTTTCTTCCAAAACAACTTTTCGTTTTTGACAGCAAAGGTTATAACCCTGACCAACTTTTTTCACCGACAAAATCTAGTGCATGGCAGTAGTTTCTCGTCATTCAGAGTTCCTCTAGCAATTGGAGTTGTCTGCACAAATTGTAGCACGTTTCGATTTCAATTTCGATTATCACGTAGTGTGCGCGTTGACCTTCGCCCCGTTTTGATCTGGGTCTCCCACGCAGCCTTGGCATCTGCAAAAGCAATTTTAACTTTAGAACCCTTTGAATTTACCGTAAAACTTAATACAGGTAGCAGACGATTTACTAAAAATTATTAAAGCATGACGTAACATCTGTTAAAAAGATCTAAATAATCATAGTTTGCTATTTGATTTTATAAACCATTCAAAAATAGGCCAATAGGTACGCTGTGTACAGATGGGGGAGGGGATTCTAGAAATTAAGGCGTCGACTACTATGGTCATTTTGCGCCTTTTACACAAGATATATCTGTACGCGGCCCGGGACAAACACAAACATCCATGCCCACGGCGGGATTGTATTTAAGCTTATATGCCAACTTGCATATAAATTATCCCCCATCAATGCATTACCTTTCTAGAAGTAAAAAAAAAAAATTGCCTAAAACAAAGAGAAAGCACCTACTCTCATAGAAAAACAAATGTAAAAGGAAGAAGCTTGGTTACTCAGCTGTTTAGTAGTGAACCGCCTTGCGCGCCATCTATCGAGCTTTTTTTAAAACAATCCCTGAAAAATCACTTTTTGGTTAATTGTAATTAACTCGGAGACATTTTTTAAAAATAACCTATTTATTGCACCCCTTCACGGTAAGATCTTTAATTTAAGACTATTCTGAATCTTCTATGTGCTCTAGTTTTTGTGTAATCGTGTACATATTATTATATGAGATTTGTTTTATCTATGGAAGTTTTTGTTATTTTTACGTTACTTTGCTCCCGTTCACAACAATTTTATTGGATTTTCTAAGATACGCTATTTTCCTCCTATTCTCCTTACTTGTCCTCTAGATTTTCTTTACCTCGTACTTTGAAACAAAAAATGGATAATTGCAGATTTAAAAAAAAAAATAAAGAGCTTTTTAGGCATTTTTTTGAATTTTTTTAGATTCATGCATTGTCACAGACTTTACGTATGTGTACAAAATTTCAGCAAGATCGGACTAGTGGAAGCGGTTGAAACATTGATCACAAGATTTCATCCACCAAACATGACCCAAATGGCGAAAGCGTTATAATAATAATAATAATAATAATAATAATAATAATAATTTTTTTTTCAATTCAATTCAATTTATTCAATTCGAATCAAGATAATTTTACAAAATTTACAAGAATCATTTACAAAATTTAAATTTACTTTTTTACAAAGATTTTTATAAACGATATGGTAATCAATTCTTTCCTATAATATTTCTAGAGGCCAATTTCGAAACCCAAATCTGAAGCCCTTTCTGGGCTTGTATGGATATAAAAAACGGGTCTACATAAGTAAATACAATTTTTCAAGAAATATATATTATTCCATTTAATATATAACAGAAAACATTTTTCGTAATACTTCTTTTATCCAATTTTGAGCTTACATTTTGTGTTTTTCCAATATAAAAAACTAGACTTAATTAAATTAAAAGATGTTAAATTTAGCATTCATTCTGGTACATTATTAAATAAGTAGGGAACATAAAATTGCCTTTCTCGCTTTCCAAAATTATTAAAATTCTGGGGTATGTCAAAATTTATATTCTTCCTTAAAGAATATTCTTGTTTTTTACGTTTTAAGTAATTTTTCGAAAAATAATTTTGTGTGAAAACCATATATTCAAATAAAGTTTCAATTTTTAAAATTTTTAATTCCTTATATTGGATGTTCTTGTAATTTAGTGCCATATGTTATTTGTTTAATGATTTTATTTTGCATCTTAATGATATCTTTAAACTCTATTCCAACTTTATATAATAATAAGCCATAACGAATACGTGATTCAAATAACGAATTATACATTATTTTTCTAATGTAAATAGGGCAGTGAGGACTGATATGGTACATTAGACATATAAGTTTATGTAACAATAACTTCAGAGAGGAAATATGTGAATGCCAATTTAGCTGGGCATCAAAATACATTCCAAGATATCTGAAATTAATGACAACATTTATTTTGGACACGTGCATGCTGAAGATCTATTACAGTGTATTTCATGAATATAAATTTTTTCTTCAAAGAAATTCACATAATTCTTGTGGGGAATCTTAAATCTCATTAAATGGTTTTTCTGAATATTTAAACATACTACCCCGTATCCACTCAACCACATTCATTATATTTTGTTGTGTTATCTTAAGTGCCAGCTGTTCGCTTCTGTGCATAGTTAATATGGCTATATCATCTGCGTATAAATAAACTAGAGAATCATCAGCACAATTGGGCAAATCATTCATAAAAACATTAAACATGAAAGGACTTAAAACTGAGCCTTGGGGGATACCGCATTCCATTTTAGTCCTTAAAATATACTATGTATTCTTTATCACTCAGAAAATTTTTAATAATATCTAAAAAGCTTCCTCTAATACCGTAATTATGTAGCTTATATGTTAATACTGTATGCTCTACCATATCATATGCTTTATTAAGATCTAGAAAGACCAAAATAGCAAATAATCCTTTGTGAAATGCATAGCTTAGTTTGTCATTCAGATCTAAAAGGAGGGTTTGGGTAGAGATCCCTCTTCTGAAACCATAGAGTTCCTTATGGAATATTTTATATTTACTAAAAAAAATTTCTAGTTTTTCCTTTATCCAGTATTCTAATATTTTCATCAAATACACTACTGTTTATAAAAATCGCAACACCCTGATGGAATAGCCCAATCTGCATTAAATTTGGAGCATTTGCATATCATGGGTCAGAAAAGAAACCATTAGATTTTCAGGACAATACAATGCGTTTTATTGTCACATTAGTATCGGGTGAAACCACCGTGGGATGCAATTACAGCCTCTAAACGTCGTGGCATTGAGTCAAATAAGCTCTGAATAAGGGCCTGGGGAATGTCCTGCCATGCTTTGTCTACACGGGTATACAGTTCATCCACAGTTGCTGCTGCAGGAGTCTGACGAGCCAATCGATGAACAACCCTGTCCCACACATGTTCGATTGGGGACATGTCTGGTGAACGAGCAGGCCAGGGGAACAAGGGCGTCTGATGTGCTTGGAAAAAGGCAAGGACATTTCTGGCCACATGCGGTCGGGCATTGTCCTGTTGGAATACGGGCACCTGGAAGGTTCTGCAGGAAGGGGATGACCTCGGGTTGCACAACTTCCCTGACGTACCGGTCACTGTTCAGATTGCCATGGATTGTGTTCAGACGGGAACGGCCATGGTAACTGATTGCAGCCCACACCATCACCGCTGGCGTTTGTCCTGAATGACGCTGCAGGGTGCATTATGGAAGGTCGCGCTCGCCACGATGTCTTCTGACTCGTATCCTGCCGTCATGGTGCTGCAAGTTAAACCTTGACTCATCCGAAAACACAACTTGTTGCCATTCAGCTTGCCACTGTTGGTGTCGATGGGCCCATTGCAATCTGAGGCGTCGGTGGTTTCTGAGTCAAAGGAATCCGCAACAATGGTACTCGTGCCATCAATCCTCTGGAAATCAAACGGCGTCGTACAGTGCTAGCAGACATTGTCCTGCCTACTGTAGCACCCCACTGTTGTGCTAACACTGTGGAAGTGGCTGTACGATCTGCTACACACATGCGATAGAGGTGTCTGTCATCTCGCGGTGTTGTCGTGCTGGGTCTTCCCGAGCCTGGTCTTCGGTGTGCCCTGTTCTCTTCGCTCCACTGCCTCCATGCACGCATAATTGTCGTTGCATTACGTCCTACACGAGCAGCAATGTCACGATACGACCATCCCGCTTCAAGCAGACCAATTATGCGTCCTCTTTCAAAGTCTGTCAGCTGTTGATATGGTACCCTTCGTCGTCGTCGAGACATGGTGTTCTTTCAAGCAATTACTCTGAAAATCCATTCATTTATACTCTGACCCATTGTATGCAAATATTGCAAATTGCATATGGATTAGACCATTCCATGAGGGTGTTGCGATTTTTATAAACACTAGTGTATGATGATATTGCAATAGGTCTGTAATTATTTAGGTCTTCCTTATTACCTTTTTTATGTATAGGTCTTATTTTGATTCTTTTCATTGCATTGGGAATATTTTTATTTTTTAATATTGCACTATATAGATGTTTTAAAGGTTTTAGTAGAGTTTTTAAATTAGTCTTAATATCTCTCGGTCGAATAATAATAATAATAAAAAGAAACAATTGGCCATATCAGTGTCTGTACTTCATTTGTTTTCATAAAAAAATATTGGCATTTCTGAAACTCTGCTACTTTATATCCGTATGTAAGATAAGTACGAAAGAATTAAGCTTCAATTTTGTATTTAGCCCGATTTTTTTTATTTTGTTGGAGGTACACTATCTTTTGAATACATTTGTTTTTTTTTGTTACTCTACAGTGCATCTCTATATAACAATGTATTTATAGATTTAAAATAAATTATAAAAAAATGAATGTCAGTACCACGAAAAGACAGTTGTAGAAAACATTAAAGCCGAACAACTTGAAAATTATGTCCGATGGAGAAAAACTAAAATTATGCCAGATTTGAAGTCAGTGCTTAAATTTTCATAAGAATCATAGCTACTATTCTCAGATAAATGAAGTAAGTCTTTTGTAGAACAGTGTTATCAATTCTACAAATGACAACTCTATTGCAACAGTGGTATGAAACAGGACAACTTGAAACTATGTCTGATAGAGAAAACTATCATCTAAAGATTTCCCCAGAACCAAATAAAATATTGCTACACACCTGTAAGAAATTTGATTCTGCGGGAGCTCCAGTCGATCAGAGGAAATAAGCTAATATAGCAGAAGTTGGAGAGATGCCCAGGGTCTTTGAACGCGAGAATCTTTCAATGTTTAGATAGTGCGAGGGAGTTCTTCATTGAAACTGGTAGTCACCATTTCCAGTACATTCACTTACTGCATACTTATGATTCTCTGAAAATCACATAACCCATGTCTCTTCATTTGTGGTAATCGCCTCTGCTTACAATCAATGTACTGCAGCTGATCGCGAAGTCGTTTTCGACTAAAGTGCTCATCTACCTCCATGAGAGAATTTTGGCCTGAATTTCTGGAACAGCCTGTATATAAAAGCATTCAATTATATTTAAAGTTTAGAGATTTTCTTGGTTAGCATTTATAAATTTCGAGATAATTTACATTTATCTATTCTTCAACTGCGTTTTACTCTTATCAGAAGTAACTTTATCTCTGTAATTGATAAGATTAACATTCAAAGAGCCACGTCGACATTCATTTTACTTTGCACAAGCCAGTGAACAAGTAAAACCAAAACTTCATTCCTTCAATTTGAACAGGCACCTAGAATCATCTCCAAAAAGTAAGTGATGAAAATGTTAATGCACTTGAAATTTAATTTTTCTTTCCTAATTCCAGAGTAAATTTAAGTTTACAATAGTAAATAATCTATTGTGAAAATTGTTTCTTTCACTTTATAAAAAAAGCTAACAAGAACCAAGATGTCGTCCTATTGTCGTTGTTAATCCGGTGAATTGTGCGCAATCGAAATCACTTCATGACAGCTTATTCTTTTGACATATTAAAACAACATTTAATTTTGTATTTGTTTCTTTACTTAATATTCAATTCAATAATCTTATAGCACGAGTTAAGATTTTTTATTTAATTCTTCTTCAGAAAATTAATCTTCTACTTCGAAGATATGACTCTGCCGCCATTTCGTGAACGTATTCATTTCTCTCTCTTTCTGATTCGCCATTTGGATGAATGAAACAACCATTGTCTTCTATGAATTTTAAGAATTATGTTATTTTTATTATTTATAATATTATTATGAAATCATATAGAACATCATGTAGTATCTTCGATTGTCTTCTATTAAAACTTTGTAAAGGAAATATTTTGAGCATCTAATCTCCATAGTTTGACTTCATTGAAACGGAGCAAAATAAAACTTTAAGTGACAATTATCTCAGCCACCAAAAAGAAACTTACTTATGTCGATCGAGTCCGCCTAAAAAGATTGTGGTATTATAATTGGCTACTATATGGAATTATAAATATTTAAAAAGAAAAACAAACTATCTCTCTCCTCCGCCATTTTGTGGTTGGATTTCTTATCTCTAAGCACCACCATCTTGGCCTGACACCCATTTCGTAATAGGTGATTTTATTAAAATTGACAGTTAACTATTTTATCGTGATTAACGAAACACAGCAATGAGGAGTGTCTCTTTATGTCATTTCAAATATTATCAGTTGCAATTTCAGTGGAGATTATATGGGCGCTGGTATTCTATTACTGAAAAACAAATACAGGATGAGCACAAAAAACATTCCTAGATTTCATGCAGTTAAAAAATAAAAATTAATTAGAATATTTTGTACATATGGGTGGTTACGGTTACATCATTTCATATGAATTTATGTGTATCAGTTGGTGTCAAGCCTGAATTCGATAATGTGGTACGGACTCTTTAACATATGAGTTTACAGCTTCAGTGATGCGTTCCTGCAGATTGTCCAGGATTGTGAAGAAACAAACTCTAGCCTTCACTTACCCAAAAAAGAAAAGTTACATACAAGCACACACACAAACATCACATTTATAAACTATGCTAGACTATTAGATTGTCCATTTTCAATGGCTTAAAAATTCGTTTTCATAGGTTTAAGTAGGACTTGGTTAATAAAGAAGAAAATAATTTCATTTTTTCCAATGTCTATGCGGAAAAGAAAAATCAGTACTTTATACTTATTTTATTCAGACAAAATATACATAGAAAATGAATGAATTATAAGAGAATTTGAAAACTTTTTTTGTCTAATGAATTAAAATCAATTTTAAAAACTAACCATCTCCTTATCTCCCTCTGTTAACGAAACACGTCATTGATTTGTCAAAAAATGATAACTACTGATTGCAAAAACCATTCCAAAAAGGAAACTTTTAACAAGAAATACCTGATAAATTAAAAGACAATTGACTATTAGGGTCAGCTTAAATAGGATTCAATTTAAATACAAACTTCCTTTTATTTATAGGAAGAGTCGATTCAGATTCAAAGAAAACACAAGCTCAAGTCTAGAATATTAAAATTTAAAGAATGATCTTAACACTTTTGGAAATAGAGTAATGGCTTTTTTTTTTCTTCGAGAACCTGAATTCATTATCAGTTTTCAGATAAAGATTGAAAGAAAAAGAGTGAGGAAACGAATGTGTTTACGTGGCACTTAAAGCTTCCTCAATTCGAACAAAAAATAACTTGTCCTTCTTAATATTTTGACCAAAATTACTGTGCTAAGTTGATCCATCGACCAGATAGACTAGAAGTGTTTGTCATTCTATTCGACCTTTTGATAATTTCATTTAAATTTTAATATTAATTCGAATTAAACTTAACTTCTTCCCTGAATATATGAAAAATGAATTAAATAAAAAATCCAGCTAATCATACGGCACATTATTATTTAAATTATAACCACTTTTTAAAGCAGGTGGGGTTTTTTTTATTTTTTTTTACAATATTATTACATGTTTCGATTTTTTACACAGTTTTTTAAATAAACAAACATACGGAGGGTATAAATAAATATAGAGAAAACATATTTATCATGAGAAAATTATTTGAA
>JAHWFO010012686.1:315890-396664 GCA_023313115.1 Rhysida immarginata
GATTTTTGTTAAATAAATAAATTAATTTAAAGGCTCGGTCTAATGTAAGAATTTTAGTTTGCGATTTACCAAGGAATCAGGAGCTCGATTTTTTCCCTTTTACCGCTCGGCACCCGAAAACCTATTAATTCAAGAGTTTTTGAAGAACTGAGCTGCCCATTAATGACCTTTCTAAAGTACTGAAGAGTGTTGTTTTTATTTTGAGTAAGATCAAATACAGTTGTCAGATACGTTTTGTCTGAGAGACGAAGAACACGAGTAACGAAAGAACTAAAATTTAAGAGTTTGGTTTGGAGATGCTCAAGCAACTGAGTGTTCTCGTAGTACCAAATCCAGACAGCATACATAATAGTGGGTAAGATGATTGTTCTATATAGCACTAACAAGGTTTTTCTCTTTTGAAAAGAAAGTCGTTAAGCGTTTGATTTTACCAAGAAGAGAAAAAGGCTGATTATATAAATTCAGTTTATGACATTTTAATTGCTTCTTCTAAAGGTTCATGTAGGATTAGAAGCAGGTTTCTGTTTAACAAAAAAATTCGATTCAGTTAGAATAAAAATTGTGCAAATAATTGGAATTGAAGTAGAAAACTGTTTCCTTGAAGCGAGTATTCCGTTTTTTTGGCAAGGAGGTGTACGTTAGCCAGTTAATGCTGGAGTACGGTGATATAAACCAATGACATTTCAATTTCACTTCTTATTAAACCGTACAGAGAAACCTGCCGTACAGAGAAACCTGACACCTAAAAAATCACAGTGTGCATCACCTAAAAAAGTCACATTAACACCTTATAAGAATCTTATCAAGTGCTAAAGAGCAACAAAAGTAATCTACTTAGAGACTAAACAAAACATTAACAGTACCATAACTATCAGATTACAGTACACAGACGCCAAAATAATCTCTACTGTAAACCACTCTATCAGGATGTCACACCAAAAATAGACCCAAGAGACTAAAGCTATTGCAGGGCATTTTTTAGAAACAATCCAAGTGAATTACAAGCCTTTACCAGGATCCTAGTCACTGTTACAGGTAGTTCGCAGTCCACATACAGATCATAACTTGTAGTGATTCCATAAGTTGTCTAAAATCATCTTCTTTACTTCGGGTCGAAGTGCACGATCCTTTTCAGTAGTGTACTAGATGGACCAACATTGACATTCCAATTCGAAATGAGGAACTGCTAAAGAGAAAAAGGAACCAAATGTTAATGACTGCACTGAAAAAATAGGCAAAAATAGCTAAAAGTGAACCTAAAATTAAACGATTGCCAACACAAAAGGCAAATAGAGTAATTTCTATTTATGGTTAGCTCTACACACACGATCTATTCAATGAAATTAATAATTCGTAGTACAGCTCCAACACCTTAAAATGTATGCTGCCCTCTCTTCAACCCGATTGGTTAAGTAGGAGTGATACCTCTACAGAGTAATATCTCCAATTCAAACTTAAAACAAACATTGATTAAATTTTATTTAATTTTTAATTAATATTCTCCAAATTACAACAACAATAACAAACAACTTCCCTTTGCTAGTTCCGAAATTTATTCCAAAATGCCCGCAAGAGAAAGCTCAATTGGGCTTCCTGGCATTACGATCACGCTAAGCAGACAAAACAATGGCGGCCACTGAGAAGGAAGAGAAATGAATTGAGAGAGGGAACTGTATTTTTTAGAGTTTTATCATTTACTGATCCTGGCTTATTTTATTCTTCTGAAATGCCTCAGGGAACTCGTTTACCATGTTTCTCTCCTCGGAATTCAATTCTTGGGCTTATAAACGCGTGAGCTTTCCATTTTCTTTTCGAATATGGCGACTGCTCTCCATTCATCTTATCACCAAACCATGGCCTATTCTATTATTAGCGACCTGGTTTTTAGCGATGCTGTCCTATTGTTCTCTGTGGGACCGTCGCCTTCGAGGTATTAGGCCTCCGCATCGGGCCTGAAATCGCGTGCCAAGGCATTTTCAATTTTTGACCGCTAATTGGTGATCTTGGTTACTTTCTATCTGATCGTCATGCTACTATATCCAACTTTATCGCCAAAATTTTACCTGTCCTCGAGCGATGGCACATGAATTATCCATGGTCCACGATGCGAAAGTTTTTGCGGTCCATTCTTCGCTGGTACCCGTATAAGATTCTGATAATCCACCAGTTACAGCTATCGGTTCCGCAAATGCGCTTAGCCTTTGAATCTCGTTTCGTGGCTAAAATGCTGTCGACGATATGTGGACCTAGAATTTTGTGGACAGATGAGGCGCATTTTACGCTAGACGTCGATGTTAGTGCGCAGAATTGTTGCGCATGGGATTCCTCTGTCCCCTATGTGGAGCACGAGCAACCGCTGCATTTCCAGTACGTGACTGCATGGTGTGGATTTAGCGCGAATTTCATTCGGGTCCAAACATTTTTGAGGAGATAACACGACATGCGGTTTAGTACTGTATGATGAGTGTGTTTATATACAACAGTCTTTATGCAAGATGGTGCAGGACTGCATACGCGTCGCCCAGTAAAGGAACTTCTTTGTAGCCATAAACATGATTTGCCGAGACACTTTCCAGATGCGTGGCCTGCCCGTTCATGTGACTTCTGGCTGTGGGGAACCCTGAAGGATCGTGTTTATCATAGAGGCGTACGGACCTTGCTTGAACGGAAAGCCAACATCATTCGTCATGTTGCAGCCATTTCACGTGAGATACTTCGTGGTATTGTTGAAACACGCTGTCCTGCGCTTCCAGTATGTCAATGGCGTAAAGACCGCGCATATTGAACAGTCCCTCTAACACCTTTCCAGTAGTGCATTAATACAGTCTCTGCATAATCTTGCAGTGCTGCTTTTCCCCTTGGTGGCAACGGTATGCACTAATAAATTTTCCGTCGGAATTTTCTTTTCCCCATGCTCTGCATAGCCTATGTACCAAGTTTCATCACTATCCGTGTAATAACGCGATCTGCAGTCTCCGCAGAAGTGGGCGACTTCAATTATAATCACCCGGTTCATGAATGCTGCCGACAGAATGCAATACTAATTCGCGTAATATATTTCATGTTAAGTTTTTTGGATATGAAACACGGGTTAGTAAAGTTACCTTACTATCCCGACCACTTTAGTTGGAGAGGGGGGGGGGTGCGTGGCTCTCCTAATGATCAAATCATGAAAATGTCCTGAAAAGCATTCCTATGCGCTTAAAACAGGTCGGTAATAATAGAATACGTCATAGCCAAAAGATGCCGGTGCATGCGCATTCATTCCATTCCGCTTTTTCCATTCTGTTGCTCTTTCGCATCCCGAAAAGCATTGCCTCTGAGTTTCGAAGAACTCTAAATCGGCTACATTTTTAATCCTAAAATTTATTATCTTAATATATAAAAATCGCGTGTCACGATGTTCGTTCACGCTAATCTCCGAAACCGCCCAACCGATTTCAATGAAATTTTGTGAATGTGTATAGTTGGTTCTAGCTTGAGAGATAGGATAGTTTTGGACCCGATAGGTGACGCTGTTGTCCAAATATTAATGTGGGAAAAGAACGGGAAGCGAAGTTATGCTCTTTTGTTGAAATAAAGCTACACCTAGCGATCGTAAAACGTTACATCTTTAAACATTAAACCCAGACATCGTCAAAGTGTGAGGCCCCGAGATTCTGAAACCCCCACCCTTATTTTAGTAAGATGCGAGTTAAAACTTAATAATTAAACATAAAGATTTTTCAGTAATTTCTTTAATTGTTGTCAATTTAACTGGGGAGAAGTCTTAGTTCATAAAGAGACCTGTTAGAGTATAATTATTTTAATTAATATTAATCTTAGTTAGTATTTAAACAGTCTATTTAGTTTTTATAAAGCTTTAGAAAGTTTTTAGAAGAGTTTTAGAATGGAAAGTTTAACAGTTAGAATTACACCGGATGGACATCTTAGTTTACTAGTATTGTATTTTGAGACAGTCATAGAATACGCTGACGCACATTGTTTAGAATTTATGCAATTTGATGGTGGTATGATTTAGAAAGGAGGAATTGACCTTCCTTTCCATCAGTCATCTGTTTGAGTGTCTTTTACACCTCAAGTGACTGAGGATATTCAGTTCGAATTAGGAGGACAGTTGTTAGTTGTTGTTGGATCAGAAAAGTTAGGAGAAGCTATCAGCCTGTCCATGTAGACGGATGCAGTTAGTCTGTGTGAGTAGTCCGAGGTGAGCAGTCGGAGAATGATAGAACCTGTCGGAGGAGACAGATGCAGATAGTTGAAGAAATAGTCAATATTGCCTGTCACAGATGGGACAGATGTTTGATTAGTTTTATCCTATTTTAGTATTAACAGAAGAATGGATAGATTCGAGCAGGAGGCTCATGAGACGTTAACAGTATTCAATAGTTAATTTATTTTCTTATTTACTGAGGAGAAACCCCTCTTTAATATAAGAGAATATTTACTCAACATGGAAGCATGAAATAGAAGTCGAACTTTATTGAGAATTTTCAGAATAGACGAACGGAGGCGAATGCGAGAACGTTAGATTGGGTAACACACAGCCGCTCTCATATCTCTCATTTCTCTTAGATCCATTTAATCGGAGTAAAACCAAATCATTAGAAATTTAAAGTTAAAGTTGGATATAATCAATCGTAATTGTAAATACATTCTAAATAAATCAGTCGTTATTGTTTATAACCCTGTAAAGTCATCATTTACCCCTCCCCCCTTACAATATAAGACCCGGGAGAAACACCACGGGCACGGACGTACATCCCAGATCGTGTAAACGGTTGGAAGGGTGACCAGGTCCCTTACTCGTAAATTACCCAGTACAGCATTGTTTTAGTAAGGCCCGGGGTCTCCACAAAAGAAAGTCTCTGCTTTAAGCTCTAACTTGATATAATAAGCACTTTTACTTACAATATGGAAGCGACTAACTGCTGTCACTACAAGCACGATGGAGATATAATATGCGTATAATATATCTCCATCGTGAGTGAAAGTGAATTAGTGCTGCTTTTATAATATTTATAGATGGCATTGGCATTTAGCAAGGTATTGTGGAACGAAAACATGCAGCAATTCCAATCGAAAAGCAGGGATTTAAAAAAGTAAATTCAAAGACGAAAGTGAAAATAGAATGGAGAGAACAGCCGGGGAGGAGGGAGATTATGCATCTAGAGAAAAAAACCACACGTTCATCGTTTCATTTAAACGTTTCCCTGATGCTACAATTTTTCTGAAGTGTTCCACGGATATAAGAACATAAACAACGTGTGAGTTTAGTTTTTTTGTTTATCGTTTTTTTTATTTCGACTAAATTGAGAGTGTTTTCCCGGCCACACGGAATAATAAGTTGAACCCTAATTGATTCAGTGAATGTGCTATTTTGGCAGCAATTAATGTTGCTGTTGACGAAATTAACTTTCAGATACAACAGTCGTTGCCGGGCGAACTGATGTCTTTCAAAAAAATCGACACTGTCGTTGATGAAAACGAAGCAGTAAATTATCCAACTGAATTTTTAAATTCACTAGATATGCCAGGAATGCCACCACACAATCTTCGAGTGAAGATTGGTTCGCCGAAAAGTCTGCTTCGTAATTTAAACCCACCCACATTATGCAACGGCTCACGTTTGCTCATCAAACGGATCACCGGAAATGTTATTGAAGCAACCCTTTTGAACGAGAGAAAACGTACTGTTGCCATGTATCGACATCAAAAGAAACGTCAAAACGAAATCTACGATGCACGTGCCTTGCGCATGTATTCTATGTATGTCAAATGCATAAAATATCCGACAAGAGCGCCACCAGATAAAAGACGGTCTACATAAAATGCGGTCTAAAAAAAGTGCGGCCTACATAGAAGGTGGTCTGTGGCGGGACAACGTTGCCCGGGCCCACTAGTAACACAATAAAACTAACCTATTGCGAGGGTACTTTAGAAATTTATATTAACGATTCTAAAATTGATAAAAATATAAAGGATCACACAAAAAAAATTATATCTGGATTGACGTTCCGTGTGATCCTTTAAATTTTATAGATTTTATAGTTAAACCCCACGTCAACATTTCAATTTGGTTATACTTGTTTTAAAGCGAGACCTTTGAGGCGATTCCGGACTAATTACAATGCACCAATGCTGGGTGGAATTATTCTAATAGAACGCTCTGGCAGCAGTGTCGCTGAACGCATTTCACGTTTATGAACGCTATACGAGTTTAAAAACAGCTTTGTTGAAGAATGGGAGGTAAATCTCTCAAAACTTAATACTATTCTGATGCCTAGTATTCCAGCAAGTTCCGCAATTTGTGCGCTGCTCAGCGTAAGGACCATACAGCTTATTGAACGATCATTACGCCATGCACAGAGACCTGGATGATACTCCAATAGCTTACACCTCAGTGAGCTTACAGAAGATTTTAATCTTAGGCCAGCAACATGGGCTGCCGTCTTTTTTTGTGTGGGATGATATTAGGAAGACCTTCTGTACTACAACAAAATTATGAAATTTTATGAATGCATAATTACATTTTGGGAATTTTTCCAGAAGAAAAAAAAGTAATCAAGAAGATTAATCAAGCACTGTTCCGCGCATGGACTTCTTCCTCTTTAGCACTTCTGTGTATAAAAACCCAGTCAGGTCACCGCGTGAATCGTTCAATGTTTAGGCTATAAGAGGGAGGCCTGCATTGAGGGTAGTGGTCGTGATGTCAAATGTAAGTTAAAGGTTCTATGCTGTTAAAGCAGGTACCTGTGATAAACAGACATGCAGTGTTCTTTCGTCATCTATGATAATCGACGTCCGATTTTAATTAAAAAGCCATAGCTAACTAAAGTCATTTTCGATTAAAGTGTTCATCTGTATCCTCTCTACCTCCAGATAAGTTTTGAGCATGGACTTCTGGGACAACGTGTACACTACTTGGGAAAATATCTCAAGGCACCCTATAGAAGCAAGGTAGAGGGCAGGTGTTGATAACCTGTTTAAATGCTTAGCACACATTCCTGCTAAGTCAGTGGAATCGTATCCTAGTGAAATGGCTACTCGAGAGGATACTAATCCTATCCTAGTGAACGATGAGGTGTCATATTTGATGCCACCAAGTTAAAGATCTGACTACAATTGTTGAGAAATTGGGCAATCCCAAATCAATTGTTAGTGATACAACCCTACTGACAAGGAACACTCACGAAGATGTAAATCACCGATGTTTACCATTTTTTTTTACTGAGCGATAACATCAGTATTAGCACGGCCTCCTAGAAACAACCAGGCCTGAACATGACATCAATAACGTATTGTTGTAGCACTAAGATTGTGACGTTAAACTTACTTCTGTAATAGCACCACCTGTTTGACGTAACAATGTTTTATCTTTTCCGTGTCCAGGCCTGGTATTTTCTAGAAGGCCGTGGTATTAGCCCACAGTTTAGTTTGTAGCGGCCCTTTTTCAGTATTTTTTTGATAAAAATTAATCAAATTGTCCAAAATTTGGCGCGCAATTTCGAAATAGGGAAGATTTATTGCTTCCACGGGTGGAGACAGGAATTGCAACATGTCTCTGAGCAACAAATTCGTCATTTAATAATTGTATCAGGTCGTTGCATCTGAAATGTCGGATTTCGACGTGGGTTCCGCGCTTCAGCACGGTTTCCACGGTTAGTAGCAAGTATGCCCATAACAAAGTGGTACATTCCCAGAGATAAACCTATCAGCGACTAGCTGCCTGAAATTTGCATGCCTGCGATGATATTTAATAGCGTTTGAACCCAAGCGGAGATAATCTTGACTTGATACGAATTACGTGTGATAAAGCATTAAGAGTTCAGGTTGAATCATCAAATGCCTCTCGAAACATCAATAAAGTATTCGGTGTAGGCACCATAAACAAACGTAGTCCCACGCTGGTTCCGGGCGGGAGTGATGGACCTCGCAAATGAGCCACGCGGAAGACCGCCCAATCTGAAGCGAGCTGTGGAGGAGGGCCCGTCAAAAACTATTCGGAATCTTGCAGGGGATCATGCTGTATCAGCGTCGACTGTTAGTAGGCACCTTAGGACCATCAGCAAAGTGAAAAAGCAAGACAAATGAGTCCCACATGAACCGTTTGGTGGAACATCCGTGGTGGTGCATCCGTAGGAAGACCTTCCTATCCCAAGCAGGCGTCAAAAACGCGTTCCGTGAGTTTATTGAGCCCCGTGACCATAAATTCTATCAGACAGGCTCTAGAAGCTGCCAAATCGTTGGCAACAATGTTTAGATTGCAATGGGGGTTATGTCGAATAGCACGTGTGAAGGTGTCCTTTCTAGAGGACCATTAAAGATGACCTCTGCAATCCGACATTTGATATGAAACGACCTGATGCTACGTTCAATGGATTTATTGATACCATTATGCTTTATGTTCAAAATAAATTACAGATCCAACTTACTTACTTACTTTTCAAACCCGCTTATCCGTTAGGGTCGCGGGGGCAGCAGCCCTATGGAGGATCTCCAGCGATCGCGATCTTCCGCCATCAGGCGCATGTCCTCCCTGGTAATATCCAAGCGACTCGAACCCAGATTCTCCATGTAGTCTAGCCACCTGGTTCTAGGCCGACCCCTTGGTCTCTTACCCACCGGCTTGGAAAATAACAACTGCCTAGGAAGACTAGTTTGCGGCATCCGTATCATGTGACCATACCAGCGCAACTGAGATCTCTCAATGCGGAGAAGTAGCGGCTCAACACTTAAAGACTCCCTTATTGTGCTGCTGTGCAATCTGTCTAGTAGAGTAATACCTGCCACACCTCTCAGGAATCTCATTTCGGCCGCTTGTACCCGCGATCGCACTCTTTCGGTCATTACCCAAGCCTCATGACCATAGGTGAGAATGGGGACAAAGATAGATTTGAAGACGGAGAGCTTGGCTTTGTTACCCAGCTCTCGTTTCGTTACCACGGATCGCCACAGTTCACGTCTGACACAGCTTGCTGCGCTGATCCGAGCATCTAATTCTTTCTCCTGCCGTCCATCACTCGTGAATGCAATCCCGAGATACTTGAACTTTTCCACCTGTCTCAATGAGGCTCCCCTAACATGGAGAGCGCACTGAGCAGGCTGTCTTGAAAGGACCAGAACCTCGGTTTTCGCCACACTGATCTTCATCCCAGCTTCCTCACATTTGGCTGCAAACCGGTCTAGTGCATGCTGAAGGTTCGTGCGAGAAGACCCAAGCAGGACAAGGTCGTCCGCAAAGAGCAACCTCTCCACCAGGCAGTCGCCCACACAAACACGCTCATCGCCTCGGCTGCCCCTGTCTATCCAGTCCATAAAGATAATGAACAAGATGGGCGACAGTACACACCCTTGGCGGAGTCCAACACCCACGGTGAACGGTCTTGACTTAATGCCATTTATCCGGACACACATCTCAGAGCTTTCGTACAGAGACATGATAGCAACCAGTAATTGCCCATCCACTCCATACTCTTGCAACACTTGCCAGAGCTTCTCCCGAGGAACTCTGTCATATGCTTTTTCGAGGTCCACAAAGCAAGCGTAGACCTCTTTTGCATACTCCCAGGATTTCTCAAAGATTTGCCTTAGAGCAAAGATGTGATCCGTCGTGCTTCGGCCAGGTCGGAAACCACACTGCTCCCCCGACAGTTTGGAGTCGACTATTTCCCGACTTCTCTTCTCTAGACACTTAGCGTACACTTTCCCAGGAATGCTGAGCAAAGGGATGACTCGATAGTTGTTGCAATCTCTCTGATCTCCCTTTTTGAAGATAGGGATCACAATTCCTGTCTGCCATTGCTTAGGGGCCTGTCCAGATATCCAAGCAACCTGACACACTCGAGTCAGCCACAGGATACCATCCTGATTTAAGGCCTTTAACATCTCGGACCGGATTTCATCATCACCTGCAGCTTTGCCAGTCTTCAGGGACTTGATTGCCCATCTGACTTCTGTTTCAGTGATACTACCGTGACTATTCTCCGCTCCAAGGTGCACCTCGTATGCCTCAGTTGTTGTTGTCACCGGATTAAGAAGAGATGCAAAGTATTCCTTCCACCTATGCAATACGCTCTCCTCCGTTTTCAGAAGCCTCCCATCTGAACTCTTAATAGTTTGTGATGAAAGAGACTTCTTTCCACGGAGGCGGCGCACGGTCTGCCAGAACACCTTGTTTGCCGAACCATAGTCTGCCTCCAATTTCTCCCCGAACTTCTCCCAGGCCTTGGCTTTAGCTGTTGATACTGTCTTTGCTGCTGCTTTTCGCGCCTCAGTGTACCGCACTCGACTGGAAGTTGACTTATTTGCAAGCCATAGCAAATAGGCTTCCTTCTTTGCCTTGACAGCTTCTTGGACTTCACCGTTCCACCATGCAGTCCTTTTCTCACCGCCCTGCGCCACACTCAGCCGCTTACGACCCTGAGTGGATGCCCCCTTACCGTGGGTCAGGGTTTGAGTGCTTCAGGGATTCTGTGAGCTATGCTGGTTGTAGCACGGCTACTTTAGGGTCACCCTTACCAGAAAGGTCATGGTTGAGAAGTGAGACGAAGAGTATCCAAACAAACATATATCTCATGATGTTGACAAATGAGAGAATTCATACTGCATCGGGTGTGGCGCAGGTTAAAGTCACCCGCGTTCGGGAGTTAGGCAGAGGCTCTCGTTCGAAAAATAGTCGACAGTCTCCCGGCTGTTATCTCGGAGCAATGCCTCCGAGAAGCCCCACCAGTGCACTCGCTATGCGCTTGAAGAAACGGTCGGGGGCAGCGCATGCCTTTACCCAGGAGGAGAAACTGGTAAAGCGACAACGGGATCGGGTGCTGTCAATCGGCACTTGGAACGTATTATCCATGACAGGAAAGGAATCAGAGTTAGTGGAGGAAGCCAAACGGTATCGACTGGATATCATAGGTATTACCTCTACGAAACGTCTGGGTTCTGGAACTGTGGACTTAGAAGGAGGATGGAAGCTTTTCTACTCTGGTGTCAACCCTAACATGACTGCCCAGGCGGGAGTGGGGATACTTACAAGTCCCCGGCTGGCAGATTATGTTGCAGATTGGACCCCATTAGGTGGAAGACTTTGTCTCCTGAGGCTTCAGATAGGGAAACGGTCTCTCTCTCTATTCGTTGCATATGCTCCGAATGCAGTCACAGAGTACCCACTTTTTCTAGATGAAGTTGATGCTGCTCTTAGCAGGAGAGGGAGTGCAGATTCTGTCATCCTGATGGGCGACTTCAATGCACACGTAGGGGCTGATGACCAAACGTGGAAGGGCGTGATTGGGAGGAATGGTGACCCCGATTTAAATGCGAATGGGAGGTGCTTGTTGGATCTCTGTTGCAACAGATCCAACTTATATTTTTAAAATGTTTGCTTCTGGTTTTCCTCGCACTAACATGGAGGTGTTCAAGTATACGAAAATATCAAACGTTTATGATTTTTTTATGTAGAAAAACTCTAAAAAAGGGCCGCTACGAAACTGTGGTGTTATCTCTTAGTAAAATAAAAAAAAACGGTGAAAATCGGTGATTTACACCTTCGTCAGGGTTCCTTGCGAGATAGAAACGCAATTAGTTAACTGAAGTGGAGGACCTACAAACTCAACAATCGTCAACTATACAGTGCTAATACGCAAAAACGATGACTGAGTCTCTGAGCAGAGTTTCAAAAATTATCGACTATAGCAAAACATTTCTACGAAAACATTCAGAACCGAGGCTCATAACATAGGATTTCATTGTAAGACTGCACTTGTATGGAAGCCCCTTGTGGCCCGGATCAACTTGCAGTCTCGATTTCAGTTGTGCAACTAGCGGGCACAGTGTTAAGAGCAGATCTGGAAAACTGTGTAAATGGAATGGATGAATCACGCAACACTTTTTTCCTGTCAAATGGACATGTCTAATAGTTATGCCGGTTTCCTGGAAAATGATTCTGGTCAGTATGCGTAATCCTAAGAGTCAAATGTGGTAAAATGGTCCTCTTTTACATGGTTTGGCTTTCCACTTCTGGATATTGTGCCAGTGAAAATCTTCAGGTAATGAACAATGTAGACAAATAAATGTTGATAAAAAATAAGTGCTGTTTTTATGAAACGGACATAATTTTCTTACGGCAGGACAATGCACCTTGCCTTACGGCTGCCACTGTAATGTCATCATTTGTAGACAGTAACGCCATTGCATTTAATTAGCCTCCACATATCCCCGATTCCCAATGAAACACCGTTGGGATGAATGGAGATCCGATTGTTTATTCCACAACAATTCAGGAGGAACTCGTTACATATATCAAGGAGGAATGGTGCTAAATATTCCATTGGCCAACTGCTGTCATCGCAGTGTTGTAGACAGGAGTTCGCCCCAATGTAGGATTGCTGCAGTCGTCATTGTAGCTAAAAGTGGTCCTACATCTTAGTACCGCAACTTGAATAATGGCTGTTGGTCATTACAAACAGTGTGCGGCGACTTTTTGCCAAATGGAGCATATACAGAGGGTTGTTAGGGTTCTATGGTAACACTTAGCATATTTAAATGAGGCGGGAGCATTTAATTCACGCGAACTATCACGTTGAGTATTGTTAAGACAGATATTAAAATAGTTAGTAGTCGAACAGCGAGCTAAAAACATTGAGTTATGCCACCGAAAATTGTCAGATATTGGGAGGGCTACGTAACAGCCCTTTTTCGACGTCAAATTTAGCTATTCCGAAATTATGAAAGCATGCAACAAGCGAGGCTTCGTACTTTCCAAGAAAGGCATATCAAGTGTTGCTCTATCTTTCAACTCAATAACACAGGGAAAACCAGAACCTGCTCTATTCCTGAGAGTAAAAAAACAGGCCAATCCGAAATCATCCACTAGCCGAACACCTGATGTCGTACGGAAGATTCGGGCTCTCGTTACCGGAAGTAACCCATCAACACAACGGGCTATTGGACAGAAGGAAGAGACATCTGAATACACGGTAATCACAATTATCAACCGTGATTTACAACTGGACAAGCGGCACAAGAACCACGTTCGTAAGTTGTCGAAATTTTCAATTCGCCTGTTCCTGGAACGCATGCAAGAAGAAACCGGAATCCGGTCTATTCCATTCAGCGTCATACCGGTCAAGTCGCCAGACGCATCGGCAATCAAATTTTTGTGGCTTTGCCTTATTTAAACGGGATCTCGGAAAGAGACGACCGTGAACAGTGGGAGGGTCTTTTGAAAGCGTTTTAACAGGAGGGGTTACGAATTGATCTTGATGTTCTGCGTTCCAGCCTCCTGCAGAGGTTTCGATGCATGGCTAGCAGATTGACAACACTGGATGATGGCGAAAGGGGTTTTCCACCTTTTCTAGCCCTTTGTAACTTAATGACCCTCGTTCATTATTGAATGTTATCTAAAGTTTACAATTTTTTTTCTTGAAGTTTATAAATATGAAGAAAAAAACTAATTTTCATTGATCTAATCCTCAAGTGCGTTATAATATTGTTAACAGAAGCAGCAGCCTTATCTCTCCATCGATTGATAAGATTAAAACTGGAAAGAGCAGCAGTCGACGTCGACATTTTCCTTTGCACGTTCAAATGAACAACACCTCATCAAAGAACGTAAAACAGGAACATCGAGTCATCTAAAAAATGTAAGTGATAAAAAAATTAATGCAACTACAAGTTACTTTTTTTTCGTAATTCCGAAGTACATTTAAATTTAGAGTAGTAAATAATCTATTGTCAAGGGTGTGTCTTCCACTTTAAAAGAACTAACGAGAACCAAGATGGCGTTGTTAATCCAGTGAATTGTGTGGCATCGAAATCAGTTCGTAACGGCCTCTTATTTCAACAATGAATTAAAACTAGATTTAACTTTTTACGTTATCTAATATTATACACACGATTAAAGATTTCACAGTAGTTAATGCTTTTTCAGAAACATTTATCTGCTACTCCTCCGCCATTTCGTGAACGTCTTCTCCCTGCCTCTTTCTCTGATCCGCCATTTTGATAACATTACATTTTGCATATTAATCTTTTATTCTTCAGTGCCTCATAGAATTATGCTCTATTTTTATTATTATAAAATCATATAAGCGAGCATGTAGTAAATTAGATTGATGTCTAATGAAACTGTCTTTATGAAAAAATGTTCAGCATTTACTCTGAATATTGTGTATTCACTGAAACAAAGGAAAATGAAGTTTCATAGTCAACATAGCGAGAATTCATTTATTTTATTGAGTAAACTGAAATTCCTCTATATTGATGATTGCGAGCACTATAATTGGCTAATACATGGAAGTGTAGAATTATTTGTCTGTCTTTTTTAACTTGGTAGAAGTGGAAAAAATATTTATTAATATGCTAAATTAATGTTTAGACATAATCTTGGCTTCAGTATGCCGTATTAGAAAATATTGTGAAAAAATTTAAATAAAGACAACACATTGCTAGAATGAACTGTTTTTAAATTAGTTGCAAAAAAAAACCATCCCAAAGTTACCTGTTTCAAAGGGACCTCACGCAAATGGTCTAATAACTTTGAGATTACTATCACGTGGTGTTGCAGATATTTGAATACGTAATAATAATATGTTCCTCTCCCTCCACTAAGAGATTATAAGAAAGTTGCGGAAGCCCACGGTACGAGAAATTGCCACCCTTAAAATATTTAAGTTGGAGGTTAAAATCCGGCGTTAAAAATGAGAGCTAAAGGAAGGGTAAAAAATAGCTCCTTATAAAACTGAGTTATTATATCGTCCACACATCGACGCCTCCAAAATATAAGGAAAATCGTGGAATTTGCTGAAATATAGATTTTTGGAAACCAAACTTATTCCGGGAAAAGCCTATCCTCCCCGTGTCTACAGTCTGCCAAAGACGCATAAGCAAGGTAATAAATTGAGGCCTCTATTAGAAAACATGTCCATGCAACGTACTGCCGTTCATTTATTAAAATGTTCTTTAAACTAAAACTATCACTTTTGGAATATTTAAGCATCAAAAACCGGTACGAACTGCTGAAACTACCAATGGAAGTTAATCTAGATGCAAAATTAGTCTCTTTCTCTATTTTCGTGCATTGCCTTTAAACAGGCCTTCTCATGTCCAGATTCGGTGCTGAGTAAGGTGAAAACAGCAACGAGCTAGCAAGAATTAGAATAATTATGATCTCCACGACAGTAAATTCAATTTCAATAGCAACGACTAAAGGTGCGTTCCCATAGCTTGCTAGAGCTTTGAAGCAAACTCTACTTGCTAGAAAAATGCAGCAGTAAATTGCTAGCTTTGAAGGTATCCCATAGCTAATGTGTCTCGCGAGAAATTGCAAGCGGAAATTCAAAAAAACATGGCGCCTCTCAATTCATGAAAACGTTTGTTGTTAATTTTCCAGAGAAGGAGTTTAAATTTTAAGAAGCTATTGATAGTTAATCTTAAAAGTATTTTATAAAACCGATAACATATTTCCAATTTAGCAATACGTGATATTTATTTTTATTTTTGCTCATGCTACAATAAATAGAATAAAATAAAGTAAAACAAAACAAAACATTTAAATAAACAGAGCTATTAATTAATTAATTAAATAAATAAATAAACCTAAGTATTACACAAAGTAAAATAATACACAAATTGAGAAAATAAAATGAGTAGAATAACAATTAAATAAATTTAATAAATTCAATATAATTCATGAGTAAAAACTGTAAATGTTTATTAGAAAAAAATGAATAAAATGAAATAAATGAAAATAAATTGAAAATAAATATAAAATACAATTTAAAAGGTTTATAAATTAATATAAATCAAATGTAATAAAATAAACTACTAAATAATAAATAAAACAAAATAAATAGAATAAAAGAAATAATAATTAATAAATTTATTAATAAAAAAATTTAAACCATACTATAATACTCAAAGAAGAAATAATAATAATAAACTGAAGATATTCTTCAAACAAATCTTAAATACAAAGGGAAACGAATACAAATCGCGGAATTTTTCCTACCCTTTTCTCCTGTGTATTCACACAATAGCGACCCCATGTACAATCACAAGGGAAAGTCATATAGTGCACATACGTCTCAGCCATTTCCAAGCTGCTTGTAGCTCTAAAAGTCTAAAATCAAACTGACCTATAAAAATCCGCTTGAAATTCCTCGCGCTATACGCAACTCGCGCATATCAGCTTGAGCTAGAAAAATCACATGCAAAACGCTCAAAAAGCTTCACGCTCCATGCGAGATATGGGAATGCACTTTAATGGTACACCTATGGCTTGCTCCATTAGCCCTTTAATGACAAACTTATTAGCATGCTAGAAAATTTAACTTTGATTATATACCATATGACCTAAAAAAGTTGTTTAAACCATTAAACAATATGGATATCTCCCTACTTTTTATCCTTTTTATTGACTCCGTTTATCCCAACTTTTTAATCAAAATTTCATTTTTTCGAACACAGTACTCTGAAAATTGAAAGTACCCAAACCCGGGCTCCCTGGATTACTGCTCTGCCCCCTGGTGCTGACACTTGGTAATGCATTAAAGTAGTTGTTCCTAGCACCAATAACTAACATCAATAACATTGGCCAAGCGCTAGTGTCGTCATCTTCAATTGTCCTTGTTCAGTCGGCCATTACTGAAAACCGTGCTTAGCAAAGTTTTTTGGTGTGCTTGATTTTGGTTACCATATACTCATATTTCGTTAATAAGTCTTTTAGTGATTATATTCTTTTATTAGGGGACATTACAAGCTATTGATTTAGGGCAGTACAATAGATTTAAATTGAATGGTTAATATTTTATCAGCATCTGAAATATAAGTTAACTTGGGCCCCCTAAAGGTTCCAAACATGGGCCCCTTGTAAAACTAAAAAAAAAATTAGGTATTTTGCATACTGTTCTGCAATGAAAAGTTTTCACATAACTTCCAAGAAGAACATGCGCTTGATGTGTGGCCTCTGGTCATGTATTTAATGTGTAGTCTCTGGGCTCATGTAGAATGTGCGGGGGCGAAAAAAAAATGACACTTCATATGCGACTATTGTCGCACTTTATTATGTTACTACTTTTTACTATTTTTTGTATCAATAAATAAAGTTCAACTATTTTTGTTATTTGTATCTATTTTTAGATATTTTCTTTAGGGGGGCCCACATTTCTTTAGGGGTCCCACCGAACATTATTGTCACAGGTTGTATTAATTTACTTTGGAGTGGGTATGCAACAATTCGAAATAAAGTTAATAAAAAAGAGTAATTAAATTAATTCAATAGTAAAAATTAACAAACTACTTGTTGTTTATCAATTCTCAAAGATAAAATACTGTTTGATGATTATAATAAATCATTAATTTAAAATTTATTTTTAAAAATTAAACCCAATTAATGATAAGAAATAAAAAAGACGGGAAGAATACAAACATCAAAAATTTAACCTCCTTTTCATAAAAAAATATTTTTTTAAATACTTTTCCAAACAATTTATAAAAATATTTTTCTAATTGTAACATTGTACAAAAATATATTTGTAATGTTTCCAAAAGTATTTATGAGGAATTCTTTAGAAACTATAAAACAAGTTCTTTAAAATTTTCACAAAAAGAGTTCTCCTAGTGATACTTTTGACGCTCTTTTTGCTTTTCACTACCGTAAAATCAGCAAGTTTCTGATTTTGTTCATTATTTCAAGCATGGATTTTTCATTGCGTAAATATAAAAAGCCCATTTAAATACTAAAATTCCTAGTGATGATAATGCATATGCAAGTTACAATTTTCACGATACTAGCTTTAAAATTTAAACATAAAATAATTCAAAGGATTAATAAAACAACCAAACCTTATTCTATTCATAAGACGCTTTGGCTATGGTATTTTTATCATATAGCTTCCTTTACCGAGTGCTTTTAATTATCCCCACCCCCTTTAAATCAATCAATTTTGGTATTGCAAACAGTGGCTTCTCTCTTCACCAATGTCACACTGTCTGCAAGAAATCTGAGTCTGTTCCCAATGTATTGAGTAATGCCAGTCTGACTCATTCATAAATTTCAATCTTATCTCAGAATATGTTCAAACAACAATTGTACTCTCATTCTGTCCTAAATTAAAATATGATTACGCTTTCTCGATACCGTATCTGTTAACATAAAAGTGTAAGAAATTTGTCCAATATCTCAAGTGTTCGCTGTCTGTCTTCGTTAAAGAGCAAGCATCCCATATAGAGTCAACAAAACACTATCTCACATAGTTCATAAAAATATCGCACATGTTGAAAAATTCATGAATTTAACATTTCGGTCTCACTTTGTACTTTCAGTTCTCACAACTTTCCAATACAACTTGGAAATCCTATATTTGTAAATCCACAAGATGGGTGTCGACCTTGTTATGTATAGGGCAAGGATCGGCCAATGGAGTAGGAGTCGCGCATTCCACTCTGTATATAATAAGAAGGCAACTGCAGATTATATCTCTTGGTTGTCACTCATCAGCGTTGTGTCTTGCGGTGTCTGCATTATGTTAGTGGCCTCGTTAGCGTCTGTACACTGTCGACTTGGAGTCACCTCTTATTTAATTAAATCGTTTGAAACCAGCGACCAACGCAGCGTCTTCATTTCCATCGAGCAAAACCTGATCATGAGTGGCATTGAATTGAACCCAGGACCCATGGATACTCCATCCACATCAACTTCCACTACAACTTCAATGGAATCAGGTGAATAATATGTCCAAAATTTTCTAAACATTTTCATGAAAATAAAAAAAGGTGCTAATGATTGTATTCTAATTTGTATAGAAAAAAAAGTGTTTCATTTCATTGCTCAAAACCTGTCGGAAAGTAAATGGAGAATACTTGGAATATTATTGGGTTTGAAGTTGGAATTTTTGGATGAAGTGGAGCTCTACTGTGAAATCCAAAACAAGAGTAACGAAGAAAAAATTTTAGAAGTCCTTGAGAAATGGAAGAGAGAGAAAGAACCCAAAGGAGAAGACTTTGTCAATTTACTGCAAAATGCACTTCGACGCGCAAAGCTCGAGGATATCGCAAATAATATTCCAGCACTGGGTAACCTCAGTTAATTTAATTTTATCAATTTTTCCAATGATTTTCTTTTGTTTGCATAAATGTTCTGAATTAAACTGCAGTGGTGCCCAAAATGGAGACAAAAACACAAAATAAAGAATATCTCAAGTAAAGAGTAAAGTTGAATATTATGAGGCAACATTAATCTCCACAATCCTGTGTGGATAGAAATGTTTTAAAAGAAAACATTCGTTCTCTAACCCTAGAAAAACAACACTCAGAAATGTTGTCGAACACAGGCTCAAGCAAAGATCACTAAGCTCAATGGGCCTGTGTTCTCTACAGCGAGGAATTCATTTTAATCACAGACTCTCAATGGTTTCTTATGTGGTGAGAGCCTAATACTCGATTTCTTCTTTCTAATATGAGGAAGACTGGTTAAGGTTAGGTTAGGCCCACTTTACAATAATGAAAGAGATTTCATGTGGGATAACAACATAAAGGATGGACGCACGTCACTATCAACTCTCGAAAGATACATCTTGACTGGGTAGTGTCGCGAGGACGATAATTCGGAGTCAATGATACTCTTTTCAGATATGCCTTTGGTCTGCAAAATAAATTATGTAGGATAATAACCATTCAAATAAAAGTGAATATTCACTCCATAGCTAGTCCGCTGCACTTTATCTCGGTGCCTCAAAGCGTATGCTCTAAGTTTGTGTTTTGAATGTCTCTCTTATGTCGCGTTCTATAATGACATTGTCTTTCCATATAAAGTTTGATAAAATTGGTTGTTTTCTTCAATTTGGCTTTGTCAATTTACTTGTGGGCATTTGTGCTAATAAAGAAAGGTAGCTTTAAAGTAAAATAATATTTTTGATGTTGTGTTTTTAAGTGACCACTGTTGAGATAAAGAAGAGCGTTACTCCAGCATATCGGCCAGAGGAAGGTGAACAATCCACTCCACCCCACAAGAGAAGTAAGTGTTTAAAAATTGATCTTAGTCCACTCGTTTAATGGAACATTAAAAATTCTATATAGTGACAGCAGTTTTGTAAAGGGCAGAGCTAGGATTAATTACTATGTCCATTGCAAGCAGCATGTCATTACAAAAAAAAATTATTACAATTAGACACATAAGAGTAAATAAAGGATGTGCTCCACACATATCATATAATGTTTGTGCATATTTGCTTTAAAATATGTGCGAAGTTGTCTTTAAGAATCCTTGGCAAAACAAATTGTAATTACGTTTCCATGTCTCGTTTAACATTATTCACTGGAAAAGACATCCTACATGCTTTTCATGAAAACAATATTTCTATTTAGCCATTTCATCTTCTGAGAAAAGAGATGACAACGCTATACAGAACTCAGCTGAGTTCCTAAAAATATCCTCCAATTCAAATGAGAATAAGGAAAAGACACAGTCATTTGATAATCAAACCCAGCCAGTAAATATGGACAAAGACCACAATCCAGCCAGCCAAGGAGCAATGGAACACACTCCAAGAACAAGCAATGAGACTGTTGCTGGAGATTTCAACGCTCAATTTAATCCGGAGCAAGGTTCGTATGACCCATATGACTTAAATTCAAGGAACTCACTTATTGTACACATGTTAAGGGGATTCGCTGGTAATAAATGCATCGTAATAACTAATGCTCTTATGAGGATCATATTTGGCATGTAGACAGTGCTCACAAAATGAAAGAAAATGATGTAAATTATAACTGTGTAACTAGTTTCTTTGCAGCGTTACGAGTAAGAGAACGCGACAAAATCAAACAAAAAGATTGGGTTACCTATTATAGATACAGAAATTAGGATTGCACCATTGGAAAGAGCAGATTTTTTTCAGTAGGATGATGCTCTGATATTTTTTGATTGTAAATTATATACATCCAGCTTTACATTTCTAAACGATAACAAAAAAAAGATCAGTTTTTCCTCTTACAGAAGAGTGTTTGAGTTATTTTATTGACTATAAAGTTAATATTTTCTAAATCCTATAAACAAATAACCCCAAAAATGTGACTTAAAATACAAAAATAATTTTGTAAAGAAGCTTAATAACTGGAGTGGATTCTTGTGTTTAAATACTGATCGTAGGTGTTCAGTCAGTCTTAGAGATCGTCCTATGTGGGGCGTACATGTTCTGATGCTTGTAATGTTCCATTTCTTCTGTGATAATTTTATCGAAATATCACGAATAGACACGCTCTAACTATAATGATTATTACTCAAAATTGAATAAGCTTTTACCTCTGTTCCATTATTGCAAGGTAGTGTAGACATAATACGAGATATTAAGATTTGAAAACCTTTCTCCTTTAAACTGTTCAGTTTCTTAATCTTTATTAAAATGTAGAGAATCCTTTGATAATGAACAGAAGCCTAGATAGTGCAAACATTGTAAAAAAGTAAATAACTCGGATAAAAATGTGATTAATAAAATGGATGAATTTGAAAATTTCAATGCAATTTGAACACACAATTGTAAAATCTTGAAAAAAAAAAAAAAGTTGACGTTTCGGATAGAGGCTACTAAATTTTTTAGCTTAATAAGTTCTGTGACACATTCTGCACTTACCACACCCACAAACCCTATCTTCTCCCAGTACCGCATGTTCTGCATTATCCCCACACAGGTTTGGTTAGTTCCCCTAGTGTTCAATTAGGTTCCTTATTCTCTCCCTTACTGTCTCAAATCCATTCCACTGTTTTCTGACTCCACCCGTAACATTATTCTTAGTGATCACTGTTCCAGCATATACAGGGTGAAATCAAAAGTCTGAACCCCCCTTTTATTTTTTGAACCGAAGCAGATATGTCTATTTTGATGAATCCAATGAATAGGAAGTTCAGGGTGGCCTATCCCATGGTGCACTTTTCATCATCCCAAATATGCAAATTGGAACAGTTTCAAAATTTAGCTCAAAAACCGTAAGGGATAGAGAAAGAAACCCAATTGCAAACTTATTCAGCATAAAAAAAAACAAACAAAATCATTCATATCGGACCACCCAATCACCCACAATCACGTGGTGAACTGCACAAGGAAAACTGAATGTTGATATTTCCACCATATAAAGCATGCAAATCAAAACAATTAACATAAATTACCATATTCACATTCACTTTAATGCAGAAAAGCAAAAGGCATGAAAGACAGAACAATTTCAGCACACAGAAGACAGAACAATTTCAGGATGGCAAGCTACACTGTTCCGGAAGTGGTCACAGGATCTTCTGCTTCGGAGAGGCAAGGAGAAACCTACATGCTGCAGTTAGGTTGTATTGAGACAGATACCCTAATGAACGCCATCCATCTCGTCAAACAATGCGTCACATTATTCAAAGATTCGAGGCTACAGGGAAGGTTAATGCAGAATGAGGACGACCAAGGGCACAAGGCTACGAGGATAAAACATCACTAGTTCTGGCTGCAGTTGCTGCAAATCCCCACACAATTGCTGCAGATGTTGGATGCCATCAGAGAACTGTTCTCAACATCATTTTCACCCATACCATATTCATTGTCACCAGGAGGTATTGCCATTGGATTATGTTGCTAGGGCCGCCTTCTGTAACTAGTTAGTTAGCTGCCTGGGTGACAATGCAAACTTAATTCATGAGGTGTTGTGGACAGATGAAGCCTCGTTCACCATGGATGGAGATATCAACAGGCACAACCATCATCATTGGGCAGACGAAAACCCACGACGTCTGTGAGAAGCAACTCATCAAGTGAATCGGAGAATCAATGTGTGGTGTGGATTGTACAATGACACTGTGGTTGGACCGTATTTTTACGATGGACCACCGACTGCAGAACGCTACCGGGCTGAAATTCTCAACGTGGCAGTCACAGACTTCATTGACAATTTGCCATTGGCCTCGTATCAGCGCACGTGGTGTGAGCATGATGGAGCTCCTCCACATTACTGGTTGGTCGTTCGCGAGCGTCTAAGTGAGATGTTTGGACAATAATGGATTGGCCGAGGAGGACCAGTTCGTTGGCCACCCCGCTCCCCTGATTTTACACCACTTGACTTTTTCTTGTGGGGATACCTGAAGGACAAGATTTATGCTATGCAGCCCGCCTCACTGGAGGATCTGGTTCAACGAATCCAGGAAGCGTGCCGAAGAGTGACGCCAGCCATGGTTGCCGACGTTTTGGCGTCAGTTAGGTTACGTGCCCAATTGTGTTATGGTGCCCACGGTCGTCACATTGATCATTTTGTTGATTAACTTTTTTTTTAAACTGTTTGAAGTAACTTGTTTGTACAGTGTGACTGTTTGAAAGCTACAAACAGTTCACCACGTGATTGTGGGTGATTGGTTGGTCCGATTTGGATGATTTTTTTTCGTTTTGTTTGTTTTTTTATGCTGAACAAGTTTGCAATTGGGTTTTTTTCTCTATCCCTTACAACTTTTGAGATAAATTTTGAATGTGTCCTAATTTGCATATTTGGAATGATAAAAAGTGCACCATGGGATAGGCCACCTACAACTTCCTATTCATTGGATTCATCAAAATAAACATATTTGCTTCAGTTCAGAAAATAAAAGAGGGGTTCAGACTTTTGTATTCACCCTGTATATTCTTTCGCTTCACAGGACCTTAACAATGTTTCTAAAAGCCACGTGACAGATAGTACCGAGGTTGAAAATAAAATCTGAAAACGCCGTATTCGAGAAACGTGCAATATACATGGTGTTTCAAAAGATATAATCCAAACTTCACACACAGGTAGGAGGCATGAAGGTGAACAGATTCTGTTAATACATGAGGGGTTGGAACTGAACCGTTGTCAAGTTAATGGGGGAGGAAATGACATCTGGCTTGTGTCTACTAGTTGTGCCAGCGGAATGCACTTTTCGATCTGTGGGCGTCTTCTTGCAATTCCAACCAAAGTGGGTCTACCTTTCACCGGGGGCCCTCTGTGTCTGCAAGATTGGACCTTTTTCTAGTAGACGCCACTTTCGCTGGTGCCCCTGGTTCCATGGAGGTCATTCCATGCTCCTTTTCTGTCTACAGTGCCATCAAGTGGTCTTGGAAACCTCTATTCCCAGCCTCCTCTGCAGGCTTTACTTCGAACAATTGGTTTTTGAACGTTTCTCTGCTTGACATCGATAAATACAAGGGAATGTTCGTTCGGTTTGTGGAAAGACACCTTCACAACCTGCCTCCGTCGTTAGCTTCGTGGCTTTCATTTAAATCTAAGCTCCGTCGTTTCTTTAGAAAGATTGGGTGTGATGCTGCTAGACGCAATCGGCGCCATCTCCTCATGCTCTAAGAAATCCTGCGCCTCCTCCGCTGTTCCATCCCGAAGGGGGAGTATGCTGATGACATCCGCCAGGTGAAGAGGGGATGCAAAAAGACGCCCACAGAGTTAACATGTTTGGTCTGAAGAATCCCGAGATGCAGAATACGCGTTCACCAAGATTTCTTCTTGCATTAGCCAAAAAAATCACTACATGGTGTACTTTCACATCGTCTTTCACCATAAGACGTTATTATAAAAAAACCCCCACTGCATTAGGTCAGAGACGTGCTCTGTTAACGCCTCTTGGTTATCAGAACTTAGCAGCAAAGAAATTGTTTCCATGCCACCTCAAATATGAGGTGATTGTGATGGCCTTGCTGTCGGAAATGATAAAAGGGACCCTATAATCTTAACATACTTCAACATTATACCACCTCAAATAGAATGGAATATGTTAAGATTATTGCGTCAATTTTATCATTTCCGACATTATGGCTATAACAATCACCAGACTGGAAACTTTGTGATTTCTGGTTATGGGGATATTTAAAGAGGCCTGTTTATCACGGCGATGTGGGTGTTTAAAAGAACGTTGGTCAGTTAAGTTCTACCGTCGAGAACGTTGGTCATCGAATGTACGCTTTTTGCAGGACAATTATTGTAAAAAAATTCTACGTAATTTTGATTTACACATACGCATTGGTTATCTGCATTAAGCAATAAATGCAATGTTTTTTATGAACAATTCTTATATCAGAGGTGGTTACATTGTAGCCTACAGACAGATAAAGCATCTAAACCATCTTACGGCATCTGTTTTTGTCGCACGAAATTTCAAATAAATCTTAACTGCGCTTTGTTTCCTATCTTGTGTTTAATTTAAAAACCAATCCATTATGTAAATTAAACTGACATTAACGTCAAATTCCGCCCTAACGGAAATTAAATTTTTTTTGAAGAAATCGAAACTCCACATGCACAACAAATTTCGTTGCATTTAGACCAATAGCTTTTTGAACAGAGAACTAAACAAACACCAGTTTAATTATAACCAACCTGGATATTCAAATAATCATGAGCATCTAATAGAAGGAAGGATTGGACAAGTGTTGCCTCTTACTTTCTATTCGTGAAGTATCTACAATGCCTCTTGGTCAGTTTGCACTTTGTTTTATCTATCTTGAGGATTTAATTTTACAAATTAGAAATAATTCTTAAAGTTTAACTAAAAAAAAACATAACAACCGCTCTCTTGAGTTTTCGTGTGCAACACTGTCAGATTTTAACTTAACAGAACTTTTGAACAGATATGTACTGTGCTGATCTAGGAAAAATATCATTTGATCATTTCCAAAAGATACCAATTTATATCATTGGTTTTTTTTAAATGATAGGAAGTGAGAATTGACACAAATATCAACTGATCAAATGACAATGATATGAATTGATTTGAAACAATTTCAAATGGGTAAATGATAAAAAGTGGTTTTAGGGTATTATTGAAATGAACTAAAAATTGGTCTGTATACAGGCGCGGGCCAAAAAAACTCTGAAAATAAACGTTGAATGGAACGAGTCGTTTTCTAGACGAGGTGAACATAATCTTAAATAAAAGAGACAATGATCTAAAAAGTGTACAATTTGTGTATTTTTTTAACGCTAGCACCTCCCTTAATTAATGGTAGCGTTCTTCCTTCTATAATCGCTCACTCCTTTGTGGACGAGTTTCCATTGGACTTGGAAATTTTCAGTAGCGAGTTTTTTTTTTGTCCACCCTATATATTTTATGACAAGAAATGACGACGGTAGTAAAGGACCGTCATTGGCGACTTGAAGAGGAGGCACGTGAAACCCTTCTAGGCTTTCCAAGTCCTCATAGAGTTTTTTTTGTGTCCAAAAGATTGTTGGGTATCTCAAAGGGATACTTTGTTTTCAAAGGGTTATTGGGCGTTCAAAGGTTATGACTCAAGTGTTGTATCACACTCATTTAAGTTAACTCATTTACTCCCATTTATAACCACTAATTTGTCAATTGTCCTGGACTGACACAGCGTGATTTAACTTAATCACTAATTTACTTTTGTGTTTTAAATCACCTGAAATTTATGTCCATTGTTCTTTGCATATTTTCCTAATCAACTTTAGAGTTTTTGTTGTTATCGTTAAGTTCATCCATTTTTTTCAAACAAGATTGATGAGGGAGGGGTTTCTAATACATCTAAATACAGACATACACTATCATTTGTTTCACTGAACTCACAATTCTCTTTAAATAAATTTTGTCTCGATTATTGATGGCCTTTGCTATTAAGGCTGAGTTAGGATAAAATTTTGGTTATAAAATATTAATTCCACATTTTGCAACAAGATTTTCTCAACAATTCTCAGGCACTGTGGATGTGTTATTAAATATCAACTCATGTGTGGGCTATCTCTTTATGATATTCATGAAGTCTTCTTCTTCTCTCTATCTCTTTCTCTCCCCCCCTCTCTTTACCTACTATACTAACACGGTTTGTCTTTCACCTCACTTGCAATCATTTAACCAATATTTCAAAATGGCAAGAAAAATATCATTTATAATTAATTCATATCATTTCATGTCATATCAATTGCTATCATTTGTGGGACATTGTAAAACTGAGCATTTCAAAAGAATTCATATCATGTCATTAGCTTTCACAAGCACAAATGTCTAGCCATTTGAAACCATTTATCATCATCATCATCATCTCCTTAACAATTAGATAATTTGAGAACATTTGAAATGCCAAATGATATCACTTTATTTCAAATTGATCTATCTATTATTAAACCCTGCTTAAAATTCTTTTTTAACATTTATAGCATTTGGGAAAATTTCGAATCAAATTACTCCATCAGAGTGCCGACCACTGGCCAGAGAATTGAGACTCACCGAACAACAAATCGAGCACATAGAAAATGACCAAAGGATAAGAGGACTTGGCCCCTCAGAAGTCCCCTACCAGATCGTAAAAACATGGTACCGAAGAGAAGGCTCTAGAGCAACGATGGATGTCCTTGAAAATGCTCTCAGCAAAATCAGAAATGCAGGTAAATAATAATAATTTAGAACTTGCATCCCCCAAAGGGGGGGGATATGTGTTCAATGGTGAATTAGAGAAGTTCAGCTTATTTTTGAGAAACTCTTAGTTAAAAATAAGTTTATTTACAAGTTTGGCATATTTAATAAATTTAATATCTTGCTCCTGAGGTCATCATATAGATGATGCCAATCGTCATAAGTATTATAGGAATTCGATTTAAAGGAAATATACTTATTACATTCCAGGAAAAGTACTTATTGCATTCTTGTTTGTAAGATCTGCCCAGTCTTTTGAATAACATTAGAACTTTTGTGATTGGAATATAAGGAAAATCTCGAATCGTCAGACTATCAAGTTATGCATCTCCAAATTTCTATAATTCATTGACTTACCGGGATATTTTACTTCTGTGTAGGTCTTCACCTGTCCCGTATGTATGACAGAAAATGTGTAATTCTCCACGATGTGTTCGTTCTTTGATTGACTGGATCCATCATTATTGACGAGCTTGAAAACTTTTAGTTTTTCCGATAGGTCATATCAACCTATAGGGTGGCTATTTCCAACCGATGAAAAATTTTTTTGAATGAATTGGCTTAATTCTTGGTTTATAGTGTGCTGAATCCGAATATGACAATAAAAAACTGTAGCATCCAACACTTTTGCACATTTCCACATCCAATATTTAAAGAAATGAAATTTTTAGCGAATTCAACGCATAATTCAGGCTTTGATATCATTCAAGCTGGTTATTATCAAATTTCTGGGCAATAAAAAAAGATCCACATTAAGTGTCTCTTTAGCCAACATTCTGGAAAAGTTCAAAAAATTAGGATGTTTGTTGAGCCTGGACATTCACTTTTTGCGCAATCACCTTGACTTTTACCCAGCCAATTTGGGTGAGGTCAGTGAGCAGCAAGGTGAGCGTTTTCACTTAAGATATCAAAGGCTTATCAAGGCCGTTGGAAAAACACTATAACATTAATTCATTTTTCACTTCCTATGGTATGTTCCGCTAATTTTCTATTGTATAACGAAGTCACATCGTGAAGAAATTGTGGATGATAGAAAAACACTGAGGTCAGAGACGGCTTCAGCACCGAAAGGAATGCATGAGAATCAACTCTTAACGATAAAAATGTTTTTAAAAAGTTATTTTTTTGGGCTGTGTTAATTTAAACACGTGCTTATATATAATAGTGATCAGGAAGCATATTCACAGTCATGATCTTTCAAATGTTTTTCTGCCAGTTTGACTCATTAGCACTTTTATATGCTTTCCGGCACTCAATGTGCGTTAACTCTATTTGCGAGGGAGGATCGAAAAATGCCGCACAACAATTTGTTTACAGAATACTATTCACAATTGGCAAATAGATAGTTTTGCTGCAGATAGCAATGGCTTGATCGGGTGTCGCCCAGCGGAAGGACCGATAACTACCGAGTAAAGATGGCGCGTTTGCTAGCATCGTCAACTTGTGAAAAACAGCGGGCTGTAGTTCTTTAATGTCGGGCTGTGAAATCCACAGGAAAATTTGTAAGTATACGGTGTGGATTGTCTGAACTTCTTCACAATGCTCGTCTCCATGTCGCGGCTTCTATTCGTGAAAAAAAATTTAGGAATTTGGCTGGGGGCTGCTGAATCATCCACATCCAGAGATATCACTTCTTAGGACCAATTAAGAAATCATTAGGAGGCCATAGCTTTGCTTCGGATGAAGAGGGAAACATTAATCGTGCGCAGGTGTGGCTATAAAACAAGAAAAAAGGAATTTTAAGAATGAGATGTATTGAATCTGGTGCCACGATGGAAGAAATGTGCCGAGAGAATTCGTGCGTATGTCAAAAAATAGGTGAAATCTGCAGCATTCTTGTGCATTATTTCAATTTTGCTTTTTTATTATTAAAAATGTTGCTAAAATATATGTTGTGCGTACTTTTCGATCCTCCCTCGTATTTAAACGTAATAACCGCCTTCTTTTATAATTTTACAACTTTCACTCAACAACTCCGGTGCAAGGCACTATACTTCAATATGGATAGTTTGGATAACTACAGACGGTCGTTAAGATCTGTGGGAACAGAGGTAACAGAAGGCCAGAAAACTCCTTTTGCCACCATCAAGTGTCTTCAATCTGGTAGCCATGCATCGCTGCTATTTCTCTGCACAGCAGTTTCCACTGCAGGAGGCTGGAACGCACAAAACCCAACATCAATTCATAATCCCTCCTGTTGATACACTTTCCAAAGACTCTTTCTGATAACCCGTGTATTAGTAGGTTAAAGCCATAAAAAATCCATAGGCAATGCATTCAGAGACTTGACGAGTAAAACGCTGAATGGAATGGAGCTAATTCCGATATATTCTTGCATACTTTCCAGGAATAGGTGATGTGACTCGACGCCTTGTCTGGGGGCAGCCATACCTTGTTTACCTTTTGCACCTACAAACCGGGAATGTCACGGGTCAGTATGGGTTTAGAACGTGAGTCTGATATTACATGGCATTTAATTTGGCCCTTGATTCAACTCTGCGTAAAGTTAACTTGCCGTTGTAGCTGTATCCTGCATACAAATTAAAGTTGTAGAGCGTCTCCGATTAGTAGAAGTCCAGTAGAAGAATCTTTGCATAAAGAAAAGAAATGCATAAAACTCAGTAAATGGGGAAGAAAAGTCCGCGTATGGAACACCTTCTGCCCACCCTATGCACGATCATGAAACCTTTTGATAATGTTTCCTTGCATTCACGGTACCATTTTCTGTAATCCTTAGAAGTTTTTTGAGCGGTAAAAAAATGGCTCGGCTGCTAGTTTTCGAATAGATGGAAAAATAGGAATAATGCAGAATTTTGCTGTTAAGAAATTATAAATCCCCCCTTCCAGAAGTGATACAGCCAATAGCAGTAGGCTACGACATCATATGCAAAGCAGTTCAAGGTACCCCTAAAAGACAAGCCACACAGTTTTGTTTTCTTTGCAAATGAAAATTCCACAATGTCACGTGGTACACACTTACAGAGTTGAGTCACATTATTATGGCCACCAGCTTATATACCAAATAAACGCCTTTACCGGCACGGACAGCATCTAGACGGCGTGGGAGTGAGTCAGTAAGATTCTGGTAGGTTTCCACTGGTAGCTGTTGCCATGCAGACTGTAAAGCATCCGATAGCTGCTGAAGGGTACGCGGTGGTTATTCCATAGCACGCATATGACGATCGAGGCGATCCCAAAGGTTCTCCATTGGGTTGAGATCTGGGGAATTAGGGTGCCAGGGTAGTACCTCAAACCACCCCCGAACAATTGCAGCCATATGACACGCCGCATTATCTTGCTGGAACGTGCTATCCCTCTCTGGGAAGACAGTAGCCTTGATCTGCAATTATGGATAAATAACCGAATCGGTTGAGAGTGCCTTCCAGAGGTATCAGTGGGTCCAGACAATACCATGAGAACACTCCTCACACATTGATGCTGCCGCCACCAGCCTGGACTCGTTCAACAATGGTTGCAGGATGCTTTTTCTCGGAGGTTTTTCGCCTCGCCCGCCAACGGCTGTCACTTCTGTGGAGCAGAAATCGTGACTCATCGTAAGAGCTACTGTAAACCAGTCCGAAGTGGTCCAGTTTCTATACTGTTGGGCAGATTGAACGATACCTGGGAAAGGACCGTTATGTAGCCCTTCCAATACCTGTCCGTTTTCGTTGGCATAGCTCAATGTCTTTAGCTTGCTATTCAAATCCAACTATTTAATACCAGCCCTAACAATCGCCACATTTAATGTTACCATACAATTCCTAACAATTCTCTGTATATCTGTCTCTAGCTCTGAGATGAAACATTTCCCTCCAAAAAACATTGGTTCACAAATCCTGATCGCTTAACAAAATGACACAAACATATCACAATTTTCCAAAAAATTCATAATGTTTAAAAGGAGGTTATTTCGTATAACGAATCTTATGAGACAAATCTGTTTAATTCTTTCTACTATGCCCAACAGCCCTGCATTTCTACTGGCTAACCGTCCTGCGTGGGGGGGCCGGCCCGCGGGTACAGTGTGTGGAGCAAACTGTACACTCATTTATATATCTTCTATCACTTCCTCTTATGGCAACATAAAAACGGCAAAAACTTATTCACTTGAAGAGTCGGGGTTGAGTTATGCTTTGTTATCGGTTATGTCGCCCGAGACCGATCAACGTTCTTATATACCGAACCCACTGGAAGGGGAAGCTGTCGTTGCGTCTGGATGCTTCTACACTGTTCAAGGGTTCCAAAAAAGGGTACTCTAGAAATCGTACCATATATACAGCTTGTACGGCAGTGTTTCCAACCAACATTTAATATGAGCTTACATTAATTCATACATACACTTTCAATGGTTATAATATCTTCATATCACAGCTACAGTTCCATTCTATTACCTATCAATAAAGTATGTCTATTTACTGATTATGCATTGTTGAAAAATTCCATAACTATACAAATTCATATATTTTATAATTCCTAAAGACCAACACTATAACTTTTCTCTTCTTTCTTTTAGGGCGAGAGAATTTGCAAGGAGGAGAAGCAGGAGACATCGATACCCTGATTAAACGTGAGTTAAACCCAGTCATATACAGGGTGTTACAGATAACTACAAAGCAGTATAACGGGAAGCCTACCCGCCCGATTGCAGAGGCCGGCTAGGTCGATTGGCAGAGTGGAGGGAGATGAAGGTGGCCTGCAGTAGCCAGCAGTTTCCACAGTCGGGCAGGGAGGGGGGAGGTGAACGTCAAAACTGTCATGTATTTGTAGTTCTTGTTCCCATCCTTTGGAAAATTAACCAATTATCATTTGATGTCGAGCCGGCCCCTGCAATCGAGCGGATAGGCTCCCCGTTATACTGCTGCCTTATCTGCAACACCCTGTACATAATCAATTTATATATATGCTGACATTTTTTGTAATAGTCCTACAAATCTATCAAAAGAAATGAAAATACGAAGACAATAAAAACTACAAAATATTTTATATTGACAAACACAATAAACTCCCTTTGGAGCCCCATGGACTTAATTAGACCAGCTGTAAAAAACTTGTCCTAATGACCAGTTTTGCTTGATCCCGCAGAAAGTTACAAGGGAAGTCTGTAACATAACGACCACCTGTCTAACGCGACAAGCAACCGGAATATACCCTCACTCACCAAAGTCATGGCACACACCCCGCCAATCAAATTCCCTGACCGTAATGAGACAGATCCCGCTGCTTCCATCCTCGGAATGCAGGTGCATAGGATCCCTAGTTATCACACAACCAGTGTAAGCAAAACTAGCTGCAGAAATGGCAACACGCCGAGAGCTATCCGCATTTGAACGCGGGATGATTGTTGGTGCTAGAAGGATGGGTGCCTCAATATCACATGTAGTAAACCACCCTGCAATTTTCCCGCACAACCGTTGCAAGGATCTATCGAGAGTATGCCCAACGAGGGGTAACAACCCATTTCGGAGAGCGGACGGGCCGCCCACGCCTCGTCGATACCAAAGGTGTTCGCCGGGTCACTCGGCCTGAAACTGCTGACCGAAGGGCGGCAGCGGGCCAACGCTCCATGCGGTACAGTCAGGGACGTCCCACAACTGTGTCCGTGACGACAATTTGGCGAACCTTGACAGTTGCAGGCTTTGGAAGCAAGAGGCCACGACGGATGCCATTCTTCACAGCTGCACTTGGTCGGCAACGCCTAGCCTGCCCAACCAACATCGACATTGGACCGCTGAGGACTGGTGAAGGGCTGCCTGGTCTAAGGAAGCACGGTTTCAGCTGTGTCGGACCAATGGTCGTGTCCGTGTCTGGCACAGGTCACAAGAAGCCATGGACCCCGTTTGTCAGTTGGGGACCACTCAGGCAGGTGGAGACTCCATACTGGTCTGGGGTGTTGTCTCGTGGCATGCAATGTCTCCATTGGTGCATCTGACATCCACTCTGCGTGCTACTTCCTACGTCGATCAGCTTGGGGACCACCTGCACCCCTTCAGGAATTGTTTTTACCCCGCGGGCGACGGCACCTTCCAGCAAGATAATGCGCCTCTACACATAGCCCTTGTAACACGCCAGTGGCAGGAGGAACATGCTACCGACTTGACGACAATGATTTAGCGTCCGCGTTCCCCAGATTAAAATCCCATTGAACATTTGTGGGATGTCATCGAACGATATGTCAGGTGGTCACCAACACAACTGGTAAATGCAACTTCCTTATGGAGTGCAGTGGAGGCGTCATTGCTTGCATTATTGTATTTAAAATGTAGGCATTAAAAACAGATATTCACATAGGCAATGGAATCATTTCTTTCAAATCTTGTGCAAAATTCCGTGACCTGGATACGAACCAGAAACCCGAGTATCTAGCAATTCTTTCTCCAAATATGCTAAAAACACTAAATCCTCAAAGTTAAAGTCAATAGATTCAGCTGCTTATCATTAAAATTATACTTTGATTACTGAGTAGTCTTTAGAACCCTAAGAGATAAATAAGCCTCAATATACAAGTGTCCGCAGTGGCTCAGTTGCTTAAGGTGAGGAGCAAGTGCTAGAAAAAATGATACGCGGAGACCTTGAAAAATACATACCCTCGCCATCTGTGTATTCTAACTATTTCTCTTCCGAATCTTTCTATATATAGAACTAGCAGAGGACCCGGCGTTACCCCGTATAATTACGCTTGTAGGTAAACAGAACAACTACAAAAAGCTAAATTAAACCTCCAAATTAGTTAAATAATAACTCAATCACTACAATAAAGTGTGAAGGGACTATCCATTCTAAGAAAAATCCGAAAGACAGGAATTTACCTCTTCACTGAAAAAATCCATTCTAGGTGATATACCGGGACTTGATTTACCGAAAAAAATTTTTTTAAAGGCTCACAATGGATGGACCTCTCAAAGGATGCCTTCTTGTCTAAATAATTTTTTATTCACGTAATCTTACTTTAGATGTACACTTGATGTTGTTGCAATTTCCTTTCTTCTTTCGATGTCTTGAAGCAAAAATTGGCCATTCATCACTTTGTGTAGTGTAGCGGTCGCCGATTCCTCTATTTACTTGCTTACTTGCTCAATACAGCACGGAGCTAAAGGAGTGCTTCTTCTATCGTCTTTCACTCTTTCTCAATAGTCTGCTAACTCATTAATTCCAGTTACTCATCATTTTTAAAGATTTTCAAGCAATTGTTAAGTACTAAGAATTCTCTTTTCTAAGAAAAGCCTGAATAACAGGAATAGGTTGATTTAAATGCTAAGTCTATCCACCAGATGGCATCCGCTACGGTTTATGAATTTAGCCAAACCATCTATAGAAATTAATAATAAATGGAAATTACTACTAAAAATATAGTATCACTTCCCTTGAACTCAGCAATCCTGATCGCAACAATCAAACTAATCATAATATCACAAATTGTAATAGATTACATTGTTTTGTTTTTTATTATTATATCTTCCATTCATTCAAAAAACTTTATTACTGAAGATGGGAATAAACGTTATAATATATTTCAAGTTAGTCATCTACGTGTTACCAATCATCGAACTTTCATCATAGACCTTCTTCATCTGTAACTGTGTGCCTCCCTGTGTTCGTTTAACATTTCTTCACTAGATCTTCGTTTCTTGTGTTTCTTCTGTATTTCATCTGAGTTTCTCCACAAGACCTTTGATTCATTTGTTTTCGTCCTTCAACATTTACTTTATCAATTGGGTGACTTTTTTCATTGTTTTGTATTATTTATTTTAATTTATTTGTTTTCTTTTAATTAAAGGAGTTTTATTTTTCTTAATTAATATGAATTTTGTTCTAGTTTATTTACAAAAGTTTAGTGAAGATGAAAGTTAAATACTTGAAAGAAAAGCTTCAGTTAATAGGAGCGAAAACTGACGGAAATAAACAAGTATTGACTAACAGTGAGCAAATTTTATAATGAATTACGATTTACGAAAGTGACGATGTTGGGCTAGGCTACGACATCTCATTTAACCTCACTGAATTTTTCCATCTGTAGGAAATCCATGAAACTTGAAATTTTTGTTTTTAACATTGTTGTTCGAACATTGTGGAACTGAACAATTTACTTGCATGTTCTTATACAGTATTCTTAACATTGCTGAGATTTTCTCTTCATTTCGTCCATAGCGTCATAGCCTCAGATTCATAAAGCGTAAGCGCTGCCATCTATACTTAAATCAACCTATTCTATGCATTGAATTCTATATTGCCCAAACTTTGCCTTGCATTCTTGGTCATGAGATATATATTGTTGGTCCGTGCAGAGTGTTTGTGAATTGCGTGTTGATACCATTGTTGATACTTACTGTTGCAAAAACTTTGTCTTGCATTGTTGGTCATGAAATATTTCTCATTAATATGCCCTACCATAACCATGAATATCGATTTTTTTTATCAATAATTATTATTTTTTATAAATCTGAGGTAGACAGTGACTTTCCTTATGCTTTGAAAATCATGTATGCGAAATTTTATCAAGATCGGAATAAAGCAAACAAACCCACAAACAAACAAACATCCTTCTTTATATATATAGAAGAAGGATGTTTGTTTGTGGGTATTGAATACAAATCTACTGTTTTATTCCGATCCTGATGAAAATTTGCATACTTGACCTTCAAACTATGAGGAAGGTCACTGTCTACTTCAAATTTCAGAAAAATAATTATTATCGATAAAAAATCGATATTCATGGTTATGGCAGGGCATATTAATGAGAAATATCTCAAGACCAACAATACAAAAAAAAGTTTGTGCAACAATAAGTATCAAGAATGGTGTCAACACGCAGTGCATCAACGCTAGGCACGGATCAACAATATGTATCTCATGACCACCAACGAAAGGCAAAATTTGTAACAATCCATAGATTTCCTGTTATTCAGGCTTTTCTTAGAAAAGAGAGTTCTTAGTACTTAACAATTTTTTGAAAATCTTTAAAAATGATTAGTAACTGGAGATAATGGAAAGCTAGCAGACTATTGAGAAAGAGTGGAAAGACGACAGAGGAAGCACTCTTTCAGCTCCGTGCGGTATTGAGCAAATGGTAAGAAGGTCAATAGAAGAATCGGTGATCGCTAGACTACAAAATGAGATGAATGGCCAAGTTTTGATTCAAGACATCGAGAGAAGAAAGGGAATTGCAACAACATCAAGTGTACATCTAAAGTAAAATTACGTGACTAAGAAATTATTTAGACTAGCATTGGCATCTTTGGAGGGGTCCATACATTGTGAGCCTTTAAAAATTTTATTTTCAAATTTTTATTAAGAGTTTTCACTGTATTAATGCTAAGCGTTTTCATGTGTTTTTTTTAAAGATATTTCAAAATTTATTCCAAAAAAAGTCCGAACCACGCCGGGGTTATCATCTAGCTTATTTGGTAGCACAGCAGGCCCAAACATTTCCTAAAAATATATTTTGACTATATTCTGTGGGAAACTGTATATTTTGGAAACTGAAATGCTGACAATGCGTTGACTGAACATTCGTTGCCAAGAATTTTTGATAATGAGCATCAAGTGAAGAAGCAGTGAGAGAACATTAAGGCAGCGTCTATTGATTAGGATAAGAGTCACGCGTGTCCTATCAAACGTCCAGACGACTGGCAAAAATTTGTGTGTCTGGAAAGGAAAGAAAAAGAACGAGTATTGGTCAGAGAAACTCTGCAACTAAAACAGAAAAAGCTATACGGGCGTTTGAAACATCTGAACAATGGCAGTTTCGAATAGAGCAACAGGGTATAAGAGCTTCTACGTCAAAGGCAAGAAAAACTTCAGTCTAAAGTATCTGGTGATGCTCCGCAGTAGTGAGACAAGTCAAGAAGAGTTTAGATGCTCCGGTATATCACCTGGACGTCCTGTTTTTCGTATTTTTCGTATAATGGATAGTCCCTTTGCTCTATGTTGCATTGATTGATTTATTAAGTACCGAAAGATGCTTTATGCTTTTTGGCCTTGTCCGTCCGTCTGACGTAACTCGATTTTCTCGGAAAGTATGATGGATTTTAAAAATCTGTTTTCACCAATCGATAGATATGGGAAATGGCACGGACGAGTTCGAAGATGGTCGAAATCTGTACAGTGGCACGCGCTCTAATTGTACTATTGTGATACCCCCCCAAAATTTTTCCATGTTAAGATATAGTAAGTAACATATCAAACCACTCGTAACGACGAGCCATGAACGAATATAACGTTATTAAATAGTGGTTTAGCCAATTGATAAATTTAGTTCGAAGATAGCCGAAATCGGTACAATTGCATTGGGGAAAACGCGTAATAAGCATATAGGTTCGGCTCAGCGTGTGCTCTAAACGTTAATGAGATGGTGCGCGTGCAGGATGAACGAGATTTACGATTATTGGAAGGGCAGAACGGACTCTAAATCAAAAGAATTTTATTATTCATAGGGAGCTTATTATTTATTTATTAGGATAACTTGAAAACGAATTAACTTTTTCACACTGTTTTCACCAATCCATTAATATGGGACAGAGCACGAACAAGTACGAACCTGAGATAGCCGGAATAGGTACGTGCTCTAATGGCTCGTGCTCTAATGATAACATTACGATACCCCCTTAAAAATTTCCTCTAACCAGATATGACATGTAATATATAAAATAAATAGTCACGACGTCTCATGAACGAATATATGAGAGTAACTAGTGATAGCACAAATTGGTGTAATAGCATGTGTACGTATAAGGATGTATCATTAATAAATATAACGCGTAAATAATGATATTAGTAATTGGTTAATATTACCATATGGTACTGATGGAACTTTCAATGCTAAGATATGGTGTGTAATATATCAAACAACTCGTAACAACGTGTCATGTGTGAAAATAACAAGTAAATAATGATAGTGGGAAATGGTTAAATAGCACGTGACCTAATGGTAATGTTTGTTGCCATATGGTACCATTGGAACTTTCAATGTTAAGATATGGCGTGTAATATATCAAACAACTCGTATCCACTTGTAATGAGTGAATATAATGCGTAAATAATGATAAAGGGAATTGGTTTACTAGAATGTGCTTAATAGTTCAAATGCTACCATATGGTACTGTTGGATAACAGGCTGAAAAAGCTTTAAAGCTGGTGCATCAAACAGCAGGTGCACGAACCTCAAGATGGGCAAACATCCGGATTTAACGGACATCCAAAAAGGGGTGATAATAGGCTATCGCAGCATGGGTGGCACCATCTCTGAAACTGCGCGATTTGTGAACTGTTCTCGATCCGCTGTAGTGAAGGTGTACAAAGAGTGGACAGCAGGGGCAGAAATCACAGAAAAGGGTCACGAGCCATCAACCAACGGGGTGAGCAGCGCCTACGACGACTCGTACAAGGTGACAGGAGAGCCACAGTCCATCGACTGACCACCAGATTCAACAGCGGTGCCAACAGACGTGTATCCGACATTACCGTTGAACGCACCCTGCTACGGATGGGCCTGAACAGTCGACGCATGGTTGCTGCTTCCATGTTGACCAGGGGTCATCGTCGATGACGCCTACACATTATACGTGAGCAACGCCACTGGACCACAGACGAGTGGGCTAAGGTCGCCTTCTCCGACGAGTCAAGGTTTTTGCTCCATAAGATTGACGGGCGATGGCAAGTGCGTCGTGAACGCCATGTAATAAAAATTGCAGGAGGCTATTGTGGGCCGGAAACCGACTGGTGGGGGTAGTGTGCAAGTGTTGGGAGCAGTTAGGTCCACTGTTTCATCTAGAGGGCAATTTGAATGCCTGTGGCTATCTGTCAATCGTAGCACTCGTACATGTTCACGATGTTCTCGTAATGTGATGGTGTGTTCCAGCAGGACACAAGGCACGTCTCCTTCTGAATTGGTTCGAGGAACACTCTACTGACTTTTGAGTGCTCCCTTGGCCCGCTAATTCGCCAGACATCAATCCAATCGAACATCTGTGGGAGCACCTTGATCGCCATGTACGGCAGCTGGAGCTTCCATCTATAACTCTCGAAGCTAGCTCTGTGGACAGCGGAATGGACTGCCATACGATCGGACACATACCGCGCACTGCTCGCGTCCATGGCACGACGCCTGGCAGCAGTTATAGCGACGAAGGGTGGCTGCTCCCATTTCTAAGCGGGTGGTATGACAGTGTATATTGCTTCTAAGTCACTGAGGATGTTTCCTTAATGTCCGACTGTTCGCAACCGTTTAAGTGCGTTTGTAAAAATCCTGACTAAAAATAACGGCCACTCGCTCTGTTTGGTAGAGTGGAATCAAAATGTTGACGAAATTTAACACTTCAGCTGTCTGGATAGTCAAATGTTTTTTAATCGTAGTCGCCGAGTCTTAATGACGAAGTTTCAAATTCAAATAATCATCATCAAAACTGCCTAAATGAATAGACAGAATCGCCTTGTTTGGAAAGTGTTCAAACATATCACGTGATCTGTTGGCGACTAGTCGGACCTTTGGAAACACCCTGGATGTGCTGGAAAACTTTGAAGATTTAATTTTTTCATCATTTGGAGGACAAGTAAATGCTAAGAAATAACTTTTGTCTTTAATTTTTATGTATATTGATTTGTAATTTTTTATTAAATTAAACCTGCCTATAAAGTTGCCTTCCGCTTGCTTGGTGCCGTGGTTGTATGTAACAGAAAGCATTTACTGGAAAAACAGATGTTTGCATAGGCAATGGAATCATTTAATCAAAGCTTGTGCAAAAGTTCATGACCTAGATTCGAAGCACTATTTACCTAGCAAGAATCCTTGAAAAACCATTAAAATCTTCAAAGTTAAAGCCAATGACCCAGCTTCTATCATTAATCTTCCATTTTGACACTGAGTAGTCTTTAGAACACTTGCAGATAAATAGCTCCGTAGTGGCGAGGAGCAAGTTCTAGAAAAAAGTGGTACACCAGAGACCATTAAGAATACAGAGCATCGCCACCAGTATATTATAAGTATGTCTCTTTCGAATGAATGTCTATCAAAAGCGACAGACATTTGCGAAGCTTCTACAGGGCAAACAACGTGTAAAAATGAGCATGAAAAGAGATAATGAAGAGTGCAACTAACCTAGAATAAGTGCTGGAAGTGTCCTCCATTGACCTCGAGGCACGTGTGAAGGCGTGTCCACATGTTCCTGAAGGCATGAGCAAGGGTTTCCGCTGGAATGGCTGCCTTGATGTTTTGTTGAAGATCGGCGACTGTGCGCGGTTTGTTTTGGTAGACCACACCTTTCAGTGCACCACAGAGGAAGAAATCGCAGATCGATAGGTCTCGCGACCATGATGGCCAGGGCTGTTCTGTTCCTCGACTGATCCACATATTCGGGTGGGAACACTTCCTGGATACGGACAAGTGTCGCATGTGCAGGATGGGCTGTTGCACCATCTTGCTGATATTAAGCACTGGCACGCTTGTCATTTTGTGCGGCAAACACGTTGAAGATGTTGTGCCCACAACGATCACTATTCGCAGTTTCATTGAAGAACACAGGGATGATGCGACAGGCGGAGATAGTACACCAATTCCAATTTTTTGTGAATACAGTGGAGACTCTATGAACACATGCGATTGGCAGAAGGCCAGTGGCGCATGTTCAGTGAGTTAACGTAACCGTACAGATGGAACCACGATTCATCTGAAAGAACACAACCATTGTCCAGCACCTCCGGAGCAATACTCAGGAACCATTCAGAAAACTGAGTCTTGGCCGGCTTGTCCACATGATGCGAGGCCAACGAGAAAGACAAGCCTCGAAGCGGAAAAGTCACCTGACCATGTGGGTCCGAAAAACAATGCAACCTTCATTGTCTCCATCTTGGATGTAAACAATGAGTGCTTTTCCGATTGTTGGAAACAATGAAGGTTGGATTGTTGTTCGGACCCAGATGGTCGGGTGGCTTTTCCGCTTCGAGGCCTGTCTTTTTCGTTGGCTTCCACGTGATGCAACTGATGTCATTTTGAAGGGGTGTAAGTGTAAATCCTGTTTCATGATCTTCATTGCACTTGACTGAGACAGCCGCCGCGATGACGTTTTGGGACTGCATAGCATGTATTCTTCAGCAGCAGCAATGGTTGCTGTCGTACGGACCGTCCTTTTGCGCACTTTCTTTGCATTCAGTACTGATCCCGTTGCATGCCATTTCGCATTACGTTTTGCATTGCACTCTTAGCAGGAGGTTTTGCAGGCATAGCACCAACTTGAAACTTAATTTTACACTCATCTGCACACTGTTTCCATGACCCATGACGTGCATAGTGCTCTACCACAAAAATGCGCTGTTGCAGAGATAACACCATTTTCGCCACTTCGCACAAACGACTACCATGCACGCCAATGTCACTCTCTCAACTGCGCAATATCACATGAAAGACTGAGCAGTATTTCGCGCCGGGCCACTTTTAAAAGAACTCACACTGTACATGAAGTCAGTGACGATTTAAATGATTATAACGCAATGAAAGAGTTGGAGCTCGTGAACAGGGTTATAGCATTTTTGAGATAAAAGCGAAGTCTGCATTTTCACGTGCAATCCATTCCAACGCTTCCAGTACGCTATCGGTATCCAGGAAAACGTCAAACTTCCAAAAGCACATAAAAACACTGGATGAACGTTACCAGCCTCAACTAGCAAGAATAGTTTCAGAACATTTAAACTCTAAATCTATAAATTATCGAATCCAAAGACCACAGATGAATATTTTAGGGACTGCACAGCTAGATGCTGGCTCCATAATGTTATGCTACCCTCGATACTACAAATGAACGCTAATTGTGTATCCTTTCTAACGGGTTAAACTCATTCATGTCCAAAATTCTAATTAGAGAAACACTCCTCTGGGTTTGGGGTCTTACCATAGTAACAAGATCGCAGTGTTTTAGATAGAGCACATGTTGGATACAATTCAACGCACTGTGAAGTGATACTTGGGAATTCAACAGAGTAATGGATTGCTTTGCAGGAGCTATGGTGTTTACTGCCAAGAGACAATTTCTAAGACACTCGTTACAATATCTTCATAACAAATTTAAATTCTTCTCTAATATTAAAAATTAACATTTCTTTTCCTTCACTTTCAGGTATTCAAGAGAGGCAAAGGGAACGCTTCAAGGGCCTCCAGTTGCCGCGTGTTTTATGGATGGGGAGGAAGTATTTGCCTCTCGAGAAACTCTACGTGCAACTAACGATGAAAAAGGCAGATAAAATAGGAAGAGAAACGGCAGAGATAATTGCATTGGAAGAGGTGTTTCAAATGGAGAAAGAGAAAGACGATCGCCGCCCACGCATATTCATCGAGGGGCACCCAGGGTTTGGAAAAACTACCCTTCTCATGAAAATACTCTCCGATTGGTCCAGAAAGGAAGATTACGTCTGCGATCACTATCATTTGGTGTTTTTAATTCTGTTAAGGAATTTTAAAGGAGATCTCGAGACTCACTTCCTTCAACAATGCTACGAGACAATTAATTCAAAAGATGAAATAGCTCAAATAATCCATTCCACGGAAAGTAAAGTATTATTATTGTTGGATGGCTGGGATGAGGCCACGAAAGAAACAAAAAACAAACTCATGCCTCTGCTCAGGAGATTCGATTATCCGAAAATAACAGTCGTGGTCACCTCTCGCTCTGGATTCCATGACTGCCCACAAGATAAAGATGACATTGTATGTGAAGTTGGATCTGCAGGTTTCGAACAATACAAAATGTGGGATAAAAGGATTCAGGTGAAAGGAATTTCTCGTGACAAAAGAAACGAATTCCTTCAAAAGTACTTAGAAATCGATCCCATGGATTTAGTCAGGACCCTCGATAAGTTGCCTGTTACCTTCGACGATTTCTATCGTTGCCCATTGTTTCTCTTGTTGTTGGGAACTCTCATAAAACACAAGAAATTTGAAGAAAAGACACTCCAAACAAAGACTCAACTGTACAAGACCATTTTCAATTTTGTTGTCAACCGAAGTTTAGTGAAATTGGGGAAAGACGTGGACATGGACCTATTTGATCCCCACAACAGCCAAAGTTCAGTTTACAGAGACGTCGTGATTGCTTTTGGTCGTTTATGTTTGCAAAAATTAGAAGCTCAGCTCCTGTCATTTCAAGAAAAGGAAATTGTTTTTAATGGCTTCGATATTTATCAGTTGGGATTTCTTACAAAAAACGTTTTGTTTGAGGAAGACGAAGAGAAGCCCGCGTTCGAACCAGTCCATAAAAGTTTTATGGAGTTTTTGGCTGCATTTTATCTGTCGACGATCCCAGAGACTGAGCTAGAAACCGAAGTGAAAGAATTATTTCGAGCCACAATTACGCCGACGAGGGATCAACTTGTGTATCCGTTTTTGTGTGGACTACTCGACGCAGATGCGGCCAAATTGTTCCGTTCACTTTTGCCTTTCAACGATATCATTCCTCTACTCGATGTCAAAAATGATTATGTGAACAAATTAGAACTCCTTTTAAACGAAATCGCAAATGCTAATGAGGAGATGTACAAATCTTTAACTCAATTTGTTCCTAAATTCTTGATACATGATGGTCATGGTAGATTTAAGAATAACTACCCTTTTGTTGACTACGGCGAGCGATGGGTTGGTCCTGTCGTGAAGCTTTCCAATAAAATTCATATCATGAAAGAATTTAGATTCAATGACAAATGCTTAGAGACGATTAGGTTTTTAAACTGTTTGAAATCTTTACGAATTAAAACAATGATAATAGATGATGATGATGATATTACAAAACTGGCCGAGATAAACAGGGAGTTTAAGTGTCAAAATCTATGGATTAAATATTCTTTGAATAATGGTAGGGAGTCTTTGGCTAGAATTTTGGAGAGATTATCTCAATTTTGTTCTTGGGATAGATTACATTTACAAATTAATATTAAAGTTAATTATGATGAATTCGTTCAAATTTGCGAAGATCTTACGAATGGAGAATCAAAGAACGTTCATGTTTACCACTTATCGATTGAGAATATAGACATAGGCAAGTTTCATTCCATTTCTTCTTCGTTTGCAGATCTTCTTAAAGCTAAAAAAGTTACATTGGGTATAAAATTAGACTTTTATTATAAATCTAAATTTGATGAATTTTTATCGGGAGATATTTTAAATATTAACGGCAGTAGTCATATCTTGTCTTTATCTCTGTCGTTTTCTTCTCTTAATCATCCCATCGTTTTCCCTTCAGCTATTTTTAAGAGTCAACGAAAATGGAAATATTTGGAACTAGAAGGAAATTTTATGAAGCCAAAGTTTGATGAAGATATTGAACTTACACCAATATACAAGTTAAATTGCATCTCTTTCAGACCTAAGATTCTGCTTCCATATTTATTTTCAAAGTGCGATGAAATAAAGAAACTAACTTGCATAAACATCGAAGAAATCCAAGGAGACATCTTAATCGGTTGGAAAGGGTTCTTCACCATAGAATCACTCGAATTAAAAAAACAATATATCATTGACGACACTTTTCCTTCTCTGGTTTATCGTTTTCAAAACCTCAGGAAACTCAAGATCAATAAATTTATAATAAAAACTGACAAAGTCGTTGATGCATTGATGAAGACGATTTCTTCTCTTCCCCATTTGAACACACTCTCCATCCACTGCAATAATGATTTCTTTGTTTTGTATAATTTTTTGGAAAGACTTTCCTGTCTACCAGAAGAAGAAAAAAGAAAGAGCCCGTTGAAGAAACTCGTTCTTAATGGACGTCGAGTCAACCCATTTCCAATGCACGAAATCATCAAACAATATTCAGGAATCACACTTCCCAAAGGAGAGGGTAATTATTGGCAATTTAATTTTTAATCTGTTTCTTATTTGATCTAATTTATGTCTATAAAAGATTCACAAGAAAAGTAAGATTCCATTGGATTATTTTATTGAGTACACAGATCATACATTTGCACCAATTTCTCTTTATTTTTGGTTCTCTTCTCAACGTGGAATGCACAGCATGAGGTCCAAATTCGATAATTTAACTTCGTTCCAGAAACAGAGACCACTCACTCTTTCAGCAGTTTCATGATACTCCTAATTTGATGCATTCATATTATTATTGCGCCAATCTCATTTACGAGTTCCAATCTTAAGAAAATGTTCAAGTTCTATCCAAGGTAACGCCTGAGGATACAGAGAGGGTTGTTAGGGATCTCTATGGTAACACTACTCAGAGAGGGTCAGTTCAAAACTGGTGGCAGCTATGCACCGCTGCTTTTTCTGTGCGCGTCGCAGTTTCCACTCAAGACCCCAACTGTGTTCGATTGCGCGTTTAAGTAGGCCAAAGCCACAAGAAATCAATAGGCGATGCCTTCCAGCGACTTTACGAGTATGTCGTTGAATGGAATAGAGCGGATTTCGATATCTTCTTGCATGCGTTCCAGGAACAGGCGAGTTGACAACTCATGAACCTGGCTATTGTGTCGCTTCTCTAGTTGCAAATCACCGTAGATCTTTGTGTTTACCGTGTACACAGAAGTCGTATCTTCTGTGCTATGACCCGTTGCGCCAGTGGGTTACATTACTCGACGAGAGCCCTGACTTTCCACACAATCTTAGGATGCTGTCATATTGGCAAACTGTCCGCACGGCTCCATGCCCGCACGGCCTGTGTTGAACGAGCAGCATCACATGAGGCATTGTCCTGCTGGAAGAAGCAATCAGATGAGTTGTCATAAAACTCCACCATCGTTCCAGGAAGTTGTATTTCCAAAATTGTTTGGCATCGTGGGATGTTCAGTCTCATTTCTTGGTGATAGGTCCTACGCAATCTGTATGGTCACACAATGTCAGCACAGCCAAAGTCCTTCACTGTGGGTCTTATGCATTCTGGATGGTATTTTTCGTTTGATTTTTGGAGGGTGAAGCCCTTTTTATCACTCCACATAACCTTTGCCCAATCAATCATCACACCATCGTAGACGACGAACAGCATTCACCCTTTAGACAAATGGCTTCCTTATTCCGGCTCTCCCACATAAGCCAATCTCATGGAGGCCACGTTGCACTGTGCACACTGATGGGCCACGGGCTGTGGCTGGTGAGTATATGTCTTGAGTCCCCTACGCCTGAGTGGTCCCCACCTGACAAGCGGGGTCCATGGCTTCGTGTGGCCTGAACCAAACACTGACACGACCATCGGCCCCATTCATCTAAAACCGTGATTCGTCGGACCAAGCAACCCATCGCTAGTCGTCAGCGGTCCAATGTCGATATAGTTTAGCCCAGGCTTGGCGTTGCCGACGATGTGCAGCTGTCAAGAGCTGCACCCGCATGGCCTCCTCCCAAAGCCCGCAACTGCCAGTGTTTGCCGAATTCTCATCACGGAGACAGTTGTGGGACGTTCCTGGTTGTACGCATGGTTATTTGGCCCGCTGTCGCTCTTCAGTCAGCAGTTGCAAACTGGGTAACCCAGCGAACACGTCTGGCAAGTAATAGGAGTGGGCGGCCCGCCCGCTGTCCGACATGGGTGTACTCTCGATAGACCCTTCCCACGGTTGTGCAGGAAAATTTCAAGATGTTGTCTAATCTGATATCGAGGCACCCTTCCTTATGGCACCAACAATCACCCCGTGTTCAAATTCAGACAGTTCTCGGCGTGCAGCCATTTCTGCAGCTAGTTTTGCTTCCAATGATTGTGTGATGCAGCAGGATCTGTCTCATTACAGACAGGGAACCTGAATGGATGGTTGTCCGGATAATTTTGGCAGAGCAGTGTACCTAAAGAATGTTTGTGGCTTTGTTTGTATCTTCTACAAATCTACACTTTTATTTTTATCTTGATGAAATTTTTGCATACTTGATCTTTAAAAGCAAAAGGAAGGTCACTGTCTAGCTGAGATTTCGAAAGGAAAAATACTGAAGAATTGCAACACCATCAAGGAATCATGAGAATTAATTGAAATTTAATAGACAAAACGACTTGGATGGTTCCAAAGAAATGATTAGAGCTTCAAATAAAAATAAACAAGATTAAGTGTCCAAAACGATTATTTGGTGTAGCCACCACGCACTCCAATACGACGTGGCAAGGAATTAAACAGATTTGGAGTGGCTGCCTGGGGTTGAGCATTCCCTATTGCTTGTTCATCTGTAGAACCTGTAGACCAACGAAATCCCACACATGTTCAATAGGCGACATATCCGGCGAATAAGCAGGCCAAGGAAGAAGCTAAATTTCTTCTGCTAAAAAGAAGTCTTGAACATGTGGGGAGGCATTATCCTGTTGAAAGATGGTTCCAGGAATGTATTAAAGGAAAGGCATGAGTTCGGGCTCCAGCGCGTCACTGATGTACTGATTGCTCTTAAGATTACTCACAATTCGTGGCAGTTGAGATCGTCCATGATACGCAATCACACCCTACAACATAACTCCGGGTATTCACTCCTTCGATAATGCACTCCAGAAAGCAGCGTAAAAGCGGCATAGCCACATCTAACACGAATAAGGCCATCATGGTACCACCGGGTAAAGGGGGATTCGTCAGAAAAAAACAATTGTTGCCAATCTGCAGACCAATCTCTATGCTCATGGGTCCATTGCAGCCCCAGGCCTCGACGGTTTTGCGTCAGGTGTATAAATGGGTTCTTGCACGCAACCCATGGTGCAGCAGACATCGCCGAATCGACGGAGCAGAAAGGGATATACCTGGTGCAGTGGACCAATTTGCTGTCAACTGTCTAGAGGAAGCTGTATGGTCCGTCATCGCCAGGCTGATCAGGTGTCTGTCATCGAGCGTTGACAACATCTTTCGGTGTCCAGTCTCGGATTTCCGAGTTGCCCGATTCTCGTTGGTCCACTGCTTACAAATTCGCATCACTGTACTGCTGTTGCGCTGCACACGACCTGCTATTGCGCGATAGAAAATCCTTCTTCACGAAGGTCGATGATTATCCCCCGTTCAAACTGCGTAACTTGTTGAAATGTCGCCCTCTTTAGTCGAACAGTCATCGTTACGTCTCATAGATTAGCCATAGACTATTTTCCCTATCCCGCTACAGCCCCTCTCTATTTCTACTTATTCAGCAGCAGTTCAGAGGGTTCTGCTCAGGCCACGCATGCGTGATGACTCTGAAATTTAATCATTCCCATAAAACACTATAGTTTGCATTGACTGAAAATTGCAGCTCAATCGCGTCATTCCTTCACGGTGTTGCAGTTTTTACAAACTTGAGCTTAATTATGTCGATATTCGTACGGATCTGCAGTAACAGTGCACGCACTCAGGCAATGAGTTCGTGATGCCTGGAAGGACACAAAATTTCGGTAGGAAGAGTAACAAAAAACACATTGCAGTTCCACCAAAATGTCGCCTACAGTGGAGGGGGGGGGGTGACATTTTCTTTTAGTCTACGTAGCCGGAGACTGGCATAATATCAAAAATCTATATTGCCAACTGTCGTGTGCATAGGTGACAACTGCACCAATAATTTGGATTATAAAACAAGTCCGAAAGACACACTCGCAGGACCAGCTGCATAGCTCAGTCAATATGCGTGTATCAGGTCGATGAATATCAAATATCAGATTTCAAGATGGGTTCCGCGCTTCAGCATGGTTTTCACGTTTAGTAAAAAGTACCGATAACAAAGTGGTACATTCCCAGAGAGAAACCTATTAGCGAATAGCTGCCCGAAATTTGCATGTCTGCGATGATATTTAATAGCGTTTGAACCCAAGGGAAGATGATCATGACTTCATACGAATTACGTGGGATAATGCATTACGTGTTGAATCTCACTGCATCTTCCAACGCCTCTCGAAACATCAATGAGGTATTCGGTGTAGGCACCATAAAGGAACGTACTCTCCAACATTGCTTCCGAAATCCGTGCGGGAATGACGGACCTGGCAAAATGAGCCACGCGACAGACCGCCCAACGTGTTGAATGACGCTGATCTGAAACGATTTTTCACAAACCGTGCGGGACCTTGCAGGGGATCATACTGTATCAGTGTCGACTGTCAGTAAACACCATAGGAATAAGGGCAAGGTAAAAAAGCAGGATAAATGGGTCCCACATGAAGTTAGGGAACACCAAAAAGAGCGTCTAGTGGAGGTGCATAGAGAATTACTTTTACGCCATGAAGAAGCGGGGATTCTTGATCGAATTATCACCTGCGACGAGAAGTAGCTTCTATACGACAACAGGAAACGGTCAGCACAGTGGCTAGATGCTGAGCCCCGACGACAGTTTCCTAAACTCCCGTTGAACCCCATGAAGCTCATGATTACAGTTTGGTGGAACATCCGTCGTGTAGTGCATTACAGTTTCTTTCAGCAGGAGGAGACGATCACCGCTGCGACCTACTGTCGTCAACTGCATCGTATGCACCCAAACTGTGTCAGCAACAACTTGCACTTGTGCATCGCAAAGGCGTCCTCCCCCCCCCCCCCGTACTCTCCGGACATCTCTCTGCTACCGCTTACCATCTTTTCCAGAGCCTGGACAATTTTCTCCGGAGGAAAACAATCCTAACCCAAGCAAACGTGGAGAACGCATTCGGGAAGTTTATTGAGTCCCGTGACCATGGATTCTCTCGGAGAGGGTTCGAGAAGCTGCCAAATCGTCGGCAACAATGGGGATTATATCGAATAGTACTTGTGAAGGTGTCCTTTCTAACGATGACCTCTGCAATCGATATTTGATATGAAATGATATTATGTTACCTGAACGCGTGCTGCGTTATCTTCAACAATTTAACGCAGCAGCCGCTCTTCATGAGTTTAGAACCCTTCACGACCTGCGTAAAAGCTACTTTAGAAATTCATGATTGACAAGTTTAAAGAACCAGTTTTGACCCGGTATGGATGGATTCAACTACTTTTAGGGAATTCCTTAGAGCTTAGTTCCGAGAAGTCATTGCACAGCAGCTTAATATTAACAAAAGTGTTGTCTGCAGAGAATGGCTTCTTTTCAAATGAGAACGCGGAGTGACACTTTTCGTAAGTGATTGATCATGTAAGCTGCAAGTAGATCCAATTCCTAAAGTTACCTGAATCCAACGCTAGTAGCAGTGCCACTGAAAAGTATGGAAAGTGTTGCGCTGATGAGTTCATATAACAAGATGAGCCACCACGAACAAGCAACGATTATGTTTCACTTCTTTCTTATTTCTTTTTCTGCTCTTTCTTTTTTCGCAGAACCCTATTTCACATGATGTCATTGTAAACAAATTAGGTGGCATATTCCGGGTACGATTTCCACACATGACTGTGAGCACTGCCTGTTTTACTACAACAAACATCCTGGATTCTATTGAATTTCTAATAAGACTGGCACGAGATAATGTCATTGTCACGCCCTCAGAGCAATGAGATGCGATTGCTTATTCCATTCCAACGAGGATAATCCAAATCCTGCCAAACGAAAATACACGTTTCTCTAAAGGACACACTCAACACCACAGCACTGAGCTGCCATTTTATCAGGTACACCTCACAAAATATGCAAATTGAGAGACTGGTCACATGATCACAAATGACGGTAGAACTATCCTGAAGCAATTGTTCTACTCTTAGTTAAGCGTCATTGTGATGGAGTTCCAGCGTGGCATGGTGGCAGGTGAAAGATACTGCTTCTGACTTTTCAGGTTCCACAATTTCATGGGTTTAATTGAGAGTAGGTGCATAGTGGCTCCTGTGGAGGAATAAACCCTTGTAGATAAAAAAGGAGAATGTCAAGATAGGTAGAAAGGCAACAAACGCATAAACATTATGCAAACAGGCTGACAAAAAAGGCGAAGTACTCAGAAAAAGTAGTTGAAAGTGAATCTGATGAAATACCACGTGACTTTATTGTACTCATTCCAATATGGGATGAATCTGACAACGCCGTTGGCAGGTGGAATGTTGGCGCCAGGTCTGTAGGGTGTGGCACGCCCTGTGGCCCCAGTGCATGCCCTTATGCGGTTCAGAATGGTGTCAGTCAGTCTTTGGATCCTCTCCTGAGGCAAGTCAGTCCACAGTTGTTGCAGCTGTCCCTCTAGATCCCGCAGGTTGATACTGGGATGGAATCTCCTGCCAATGTCATTCCACAAGTGTTCACTGATGGAGAGGTCAGGGATCTTGCTGGTCACGAGAGGACCTCAGCACGCATTAGAGAGTCCATAGACATACGCGCTGTATGTGGGCGTGCGTTAACTTGTCGGTGCATCGTCCCAGGGTGCAGTGCCAGAAGGGATTGGACGTGCGGACGGAGAATGTCTGTGATGTATCGCTGTGCCGTCGAAGTCTGTCGAAGCACTATTACAGATGACGGGAACGCTAATCGGATGGCTCCCCACACAATAATTCCAGGTGTTACCCTATGTGTCTCTCCACAATATGGGAGGGTTGTGCCGTCTGCCCTCTACGCCATTATACGCGAAAACTATGGTCATCGGAGGTCACGGAGAAGTCGGACTCATCACTAAACATGATGCGACACCATTCGTCCATTGTGCATACCAACCGGGCAAAAGACACTCTAAATGCAGGCGTTGGTGTTGTTGTGTTCATGTCAACCGCCGCATGGTGCGGTTGGACCCCAATCCGGCGGATGCGAATCGTCGAGACACCATGAGGAAACACACGGGGTGTTTCAGAGCCTCCAGTATATGTTCGCGGATAGCGGGGTGCCGATGCCATTAGATTTCTTAATGCTTGGTCCACCATACGACGATCCTCATTTGGGGTGGTGTTTGTTGGCCCACCCTAACCTGCACGACGTGCTCGGGTGCCCGCAAGTACACCCGATTCTGACATGATTCTGACATGGGGACCACTGTGACATCTGAAAGGACCATTTCCTGGCAATTGCACGGTACGACCAAGCAGCCTCATGCAGTCCCACAAAGTGGCCACTGTCAAATGCTGTCAATTGGTGGATAGGATCTGCTTTGTACAATAGAGTAATCCTTTCTGAACGTGTTGCGTAACTGTAGGACTCACAGTAGTTGACTGGTAACAACTTATCAATAACATGACGAATGGTGAGCGTTCTAGGCATTCCAGATCCTTGTGAATCTAATCGTTTCCTCACACATCAATGGTATGCATGTGTACTAAAATAGGACCACTCCTTCTGGGTGCTTCACTTTTTTTGTTAGCCAGTGTATTTGCTCATTATTATAATTCAAATACCAAAATAGAGAACTAGTTGGGCGTTCTGACTGGAATGGGAACCAAAAGCAAAGAGCATGTCGGGTAAAATGCTGTCAGAGGAGAACCAGAAAGCAGAGAACACAGCACAAGAACTGAAAAAGGTTGCCTGGACAGACCAATTGCCGGTTCCTGCTACATCATGTTGATGGATAGCGTAGAATATGGAGAAAACGACATGAAACCATGAACCCCATCGTGTCTGGTTCAAACTTTGGAAGGTGCAGAAGACGGATTAATAGTTTGAAGAATGTTTTCTTGCCACGATTTGGGTTCTGTAATGTCTGACGTTTGAACGCCAAAGCATACAGAAAATTTTGCTCCAGATCAAGTTCACCCCTTCATGCTCCCAGTTTATGCTTCATTCGAGCAGGTTAATGCACCAGCACACTGGGTCAGATTAGGTCTCATTGCTGTTTGAACGTTTTCACCATCTCATTGACTAGAGACGGTTTTGATGGCCACTGGAGGTTCAACACGCTACTAGACAGGTGCACCTAATGGCAACTCATTTAATATTGAAATTGATACCTTGGCATAGGATGAAACCAATGTCCCACTCTAAGCGATTCACTTAATCAAAACAATGCAAAAATAATAGAAAAATAAAAAGCCTAGAATACTCGTGTTTCTTCATCAATGTCACCGCTTAATCAAATCATTTAATACATTTGCTATTACAGGTATAATATGGAAATTGAGGCATATTCAGCGAGGACAGTACAAGAGAGACGATTGGATGGTTCTTTACTCAACGTGGTTAGAAAGGGGCGTCCTAATCGATTCTTTGTTCGTGCACTTAGAATCCCAAGACTTAATGACGGATGGCAGGGTAAGCCAACTCAAATTCAAACGCATAAGTGACCTGTTCTATACGTATACATCTCGGATTTTGGTTGAAGGTTCGTCGCCAGAAGAGAACAAAATCTTCTGCTGCATAGTTTTAAGGGAATGGGCAAAAGATTATTCTGATTATACTAATCCGTTCAGTCTGTTGTTCCATATTGAGACGAAGGATTTTGTTAACGGCGCTTCCATTGAAGATTTGCTGATTGAAAAATTCCCAGAACAAGAGCTGATATCGAAGAATGTCATCATGAATTGTATTAACGCGTACCAAGATAAAATCCTCCTCATTTTAGAAGACAACAATGACGAAAGGAGCGAAGAAACAGAAAGGATACTGGAGCCACTACTTGTACGCCGACTGTTCCCTAAAATTAACATCATGGTCACGAGCATCAACGGAATTTCACTTTTAAACAAATATTCCACTCTAATATTTAAAGAAACAAGTGAAAACGACAAAAAGAAAAAGCCCTGTTTCGATAGAAGAGTGCGCATAAAACACTTCGATGTACGTCACAGCGATAAACTTCCTCAGGAGAAATGGTTAAAGATGCGCGATAGCATAATGAACACAATGAATTCCATCGACAGCGAACGGGCAACGAATATTTTAAACTCTTCTCCATTTTTCTTTCCGTCATTGGGCTTCATGATAACCGAGGAACGTAGCACGCGCAATTACAAAAACTATTTCAATTTTCTTGTCAAATTGTTGAATGCAGAAGAGCAAGTGGACCTTTTCAGATTGCATAGCCTTAGCGATACATTTTCACATGAACAAACATTGATTCGATTCGGAGAATATGCACTGCAAAAAATGATCAACAACGAATCTGTCACCATGGACGACAACGACATCATTGTCAACCTGGGAGATCTAAGTATTTTCCCATTTGGAATATTTGTCAAAACAAGTGAATTCTACGAACCTATCGATGAAAGCCTCACTGTGTTTTTGGCTGCATTCTCCACCTTCAACGTGATGCGAGTGTCAGGTGAGGAGGACTTCAAAAGAAAAATCAAAACATTACTTTTTAAAGATGGATTACTACCGACAAAGGACAACAACACCCTCTTTTTCAGTTTCCTTGGAGGATTGTTGAACGAAAGAGCTACACTTTTATTCGAGGAACTGCTCCCTTTCTCTGGTTGGTTCAATCTGAACAATAAATCCTTCACTCATATTCTCCAGGAAATTACTCACATTAACCCATTCGTCGATACATTCCGACATCTGCTGACCTCTTTCTCTCCTTCTTTTTACGATTTTCGTAGATTCGACAACGAATACCTTTCGTCCAGCATCCACTCACTCCTCTTTAACGAGGCAAGCAAGTTGAACGTCATTAATACTCTCTTAATTCATTATTCGAAACTGAACTTGTTAAAGAAAAACGTCACCCTCAATCATTTGGTGTTGAATATTGATGATTTTGATGAAACCCACGGAGCGAATTTATTGAAATGCAAGACCCTCACCATTTTTGGTAAACGTTTTATTAATATCCAAAAATGGTCGGCGTTGTGTAGTGTTCTTGACAAGATCCAAAAGGAAAAATGTTTTTTCCATTTCAAGGGTAACTACGATGATGATAATTCTTTTCTTCTAAATAGTCTTCACAAAGAATTAACTGAAGGCCAATGGAAAGAGAGAACGATCCACCGTCTACAATTAACGATCACAAAAAAAGATGATCCAGAGTGTCTTCACAAATTAGTCGATCTCGTTAGAAACCATAAAATCAAAGAAGCAGTCTACGTTACGATAAAGAAATCAGACAGAAATGAAGAATCAAAGATAAAAATGAACTTCGATTTAGAGGAGCTATTTGACTCGATCCTTCAATCCGGTAGTGTCTCTGAATTTTTAATATCAAACGAAGATTTTAGTTTGTCACCTGTTTTTGATTTTAGTCGTTTACAAGGAGAACAAGAGAGCTCACTCCGTTCGATTTACCTGGCTGGATTTGTAAATGCTTTGAATGGAGACAAAAGATCAGAGTCTGCAGTAGAAGAAGCACTCATTTTATGCAAGGGGGACCGATGTTGTATACAAAGTCTTCGGGGGATCAAGTGGTTGTGGTGTCGTAAGAAATGCTTCGATTGCTTGGTCAAGGACAAGTGGCAACTATTAAACGAATTGGAGGAACTCACTTTGTCCTTTAAATGGCTACAATCGATAAGAGTGAATCCTTCCATTTCCAATTTGCTCCAATTAAGAATTCTAACTCTCACATTCGACAGTTGGCAAATTCCAAAAGCGTTCGATCTCTTTCTTCATGAATTGCTTTCTTCACTCTCTTTGAGAATTCTTCAGTTATTTCAAATTCCTGATTTCATTTCCAACTTCGATTGTGTCGTCGGCTGCCTCCTTAAAGGTTTAATGGGAAAAATGGAAAATTCGAATGCCACTCTTCTACTAGAAGAACTCGTCTTGCAATTTTCTCAGATCGAAAGAGAAGTCAATTGCTACGAATTGAAAGAGCTCAAGGGGGTGACGGTAATTCAGTATTTGTTGCAAGAGAATCTGATGAGACAGTTTTCTTGGGTCGATGATTATAGGATTAAAATTCCAAGGGAATTTCTGTGTTCTCAGTTTTCATTGGGCCATCGATTCACCATCAAACAGGAAGTGCATGGATCAAATCTATTGCACTCTCGACACAGTCAATGGCAGTATCGTTGGAAGGAACCAGCGATCAAATACTGCGTAACATATAGCAACCGAGTCTAATATTTATGCAATTTAAGCAATCAAACAACTGAAAAGTCATCAAATCAATTTTAATTAAAATGATCAGAAAAAAGTAAAATTTAATTTTGCTATACTTAGATTTTTAATGGTTTAATAAAATGTTCTCATCAATAAAAGTGTAAACATTTCAATATGTAGACGATTCCTTTTCTTTATTCAACATACAAAAGAAGCTCCCACAACTGAATCAAAAGAGCACCGTCCTGGGCCAATAAATCAATCAGGTTTCAAAATAAAAACTAAATGCTAAATGGATGATAGGTTAGGTTAAGTGTTTCTTAATCTTGAAGGTTTTATTGTTGATCTCAGTTGGTGTTGTTGCCATCTTTCGTTCTCAGGATCAACATTTTCCCGCTGTGTCTATTAATTTGGACGGAATTGTTCATTGCTTAGAAGGGTTTTTCCATTTAATCACTCAACTTACACAATCTCTTCTCAATTAATTAAAGAGAGGTAGGTACCTTTTCTAACTTAACAAACAATGTTGAAGAAAAAAAATGAACATGTACTTTCCCCACACCTCTCTTTGGCAGTGAAGTTGACCTAAACACGGACCAACAATTTGAACGATTTCGAATCTAGCATGCTGGGAGCTGTAAGAAAGAGCAAACATCCGAGGCTTTTTTCACTTGTTAATTGGAATGTTTAGAGGAAGACAATTCTACTTCAAAACCTCAGAAAAGTCTTGGGTGGATGAAAGAGGTGGTAATGGGTGACTGGCATCAGAACAGCAACACAGCTCAATAAAAGACAACTATGCAAAACGATTCTACAATGGCGGCAAATAAAATGCAACACTTGGGAATTTCGAAATGTTGTACAGGGTGGCTCCTATGCCTTAATAGACCACATCACTAAGTCGTATAACCGTCACGAGTTTCAATGCAGGCCTCGACTCTCGCAAGCGTGCGAACATAATAATGCTAGATGTTGTCTTGGGGTAGGTTGTTCCAAGCCTCCTGAACATGTTAGCGCAATTGTGGAATTGTTGCAACTTGTGTGCAGTGACGATGAACTTAACTTCCCATCACGTCTCAGACATACTCAATTAACGACAAGTCCGGAGATCGTGCTGGCAAGGGTAGTTATGCGATTATCCAACTGGAAAAACATCTTATCCTCCTGTTGCAAAAGAAGGGCAGACGAAATCAGGAGACGCATGGGAGCAATCTCTGTACAACATTCTTCTGGAGGTACTGTCCTGCAATTTGATGCAATTCTTGTATGCCACCAATGCTCCATGTGTGCAAATTTTCAGGATAATCGACCCATTTCTTGTAGGTGGTGCATTGCATTTGCCGCCAGTGCATGTAAATAAAAGAACTCAAGAGTCACTGATTGGTCATAAAGAACCAGATATCATCCAAGGAGTCTTTTCTACACTGCTTTGCAATGAAATTGCCCCACCAACAAAAAGTTATCTGAACTTATCCATATTTAGATGCATGCGCACGGGACATGATCATTTGGGTTGATAAAGCGTTTCCGGGTGCTTGTATAAGATAATCAGTTGAAACCTGTGCGAGACCTTCAATGCAGTAGGGAGGAAGCAACGGCCGCGTGAACGTACAGTACTGTAATCCGCACAACGGTCTCAATGCAGCGACGACGACTACGACAACCGTTCACGCAATTAACGGACTTTGAACGAGGTCGAATTATTGGACTCCCCCAGCCTGGATGGTCAACCAGACGGATTGTTGTCCATGTGTCGCGGGATGCAAGGACGGTAGGCCGACAGGAAGGCAGACAGGCCAGAAGACTAGGCTCGTACCGATAGGCGCATACTGCGAACAGCGCTAGCGGACATAACCATCACCCTGCGACAACATCACTATTCCCGTTTAGTGTAGTACACCGATTATACGCCGCGACAGTGTCTGCCAGGTGTCCATTGTTATTTCCTCCGTTGAACTGCAATGGTGTCCTGAACGACTGGGCTGACGAATTGAATGGGGACCGGTGGTCTTCAGCGGTGAATACCGCTTTTGTTTGGACACCGACGACAGACGAGACAGGTGTGGCGCAGACCACTGGAACGTGCCAATGAACAATGCATCCATTATCACCATCATGGACCAACACCCGGATCATGGTCTGGGGTGCCATCGGCTACGATACCAGAACGCCTTTAATCACCATCCAAGGCACATTGACAGCAGCACAGTACGTCACAGAGATTCTGCAGCCCATATTACTGCCCTTTCTGCACACCATACCCGGCGCAGTCTTTCAGCAGGATAACGCCAGACCACACATGGCAAACGTGAGCATGGCATGTCTGCATGAAGTCAACTGCCTGCCATGGCCCGCGAGATCCGCAGACCTATCGCCAATTGGGCACGTGTGGGACATGGTGGGACGCAATCTACATGACCTGACACAGCAGGTTCACAGGCCTGGGCAGATGTACCCCAAGATGACATTCGCTACCAATATGATCACCTACACCTGCGGCTGGAACAATGCATCCCTGCTAGAGGTGTTGCCACAACTACTCATGCCTCTTTCCGTTGGGACACCCTGTACAAACGAGTGCACGTCTTGGTTCCATAACGTAATAAAAGTGTGTTCAGATGTATCTCTTGCTGTATACCTACATTTACCTCATTCGGATAAATCCTTGTGGGTGGGGCAATTCCATTGCAAAGCAATGTATTACAGAGCAGGAGGAAAGCTAGCCTGATATACACCTTCCAGTCACATTACTGTGACCATCCTTTACGTTCTTTCAATACCAGCGGAAAATGGTTAGGTCCAGAAGGTACGTACCAATATTAGAGGTGGAAAGAGATATAGGAAGGATGTCAAAATGAATCAAAAAACATTGCAATTGATGGAGTCATGGCAAAACGTAGCGATTTATCCGACTTCCAAAAAGGCATGATCATGGGCTTCCGAGACAAGGGTTGCAGTATTTCCGAAACGGCTAGTTTTGTGAACTGTTCGCGTGTCGCCGTGGTGAAAGTGTACCGTGCATGGCAGAATGGCAATACCCAAAATCAGCGATGTGCTATGTGTGGGGCACCATGGGCCATAGATGACGGTTACGGAGATGCGTTCTAGCGAACAAACGTGCAACAGTGGACCAAATGACCTCCCAGATGAGCCATGAGGCTATCAAACGTGTATCCTGAACGACACTTCAGCGAACGTTACTTATGTGGGACAGCGCAGCAGACGGCTGGTGCGTGCACCGATGCTAACGACTGTTCGCTGGCGACAAAGACTGACATCGTGGAAGGGAACCCAAAATTCCCGAGAATTTTCTTGTAAAAAGCAGAAAGCTTACCGTACAACGTCATTTCCTCCGGCACGTATGTCACGACCTAGAGATTTTCCTATTTCTGGAGCACTCCTGTTCAAAAACCAGCTGCGATCCCACTTGGATATCTTCAATGGTGTCAAAACGTCGCTCATTCATTTTAGGGAAGAGATAGAAGTCTCAGAGGGCCAGGTCAGGAGAGAAGGAAGGGGTGGGGGGGGGGACCGTTGCCGTATTGAATTTTGCCACGACGAGAGATAAGGCGTACCTGCAAAAATTGTTCACTGGTGAAAAAGAAGGCAATGTCACACTCTGATGCACCCGAGAAACCCCACACAAAAACTATTCATTCGAGAAAATTGAATGAGACCACTCTAGAAGAATCGGTTGAAACAATCGAGCAGGTGAGACAAGTCCTGTAACGTGCACGTTCTATGGGGGTCCAATGGTTTCATGTGGCCTGCACAAGACAGAGACACGACCATCGGCCCGATGCAGCTGAAACCGTGACTCGTCGGACCAGGCAACCCTTCGCCAGTCCTCAGCGGTCCAATGTCGATGTTGGTTTGCCCCGGCTAGACGTTGCCGACGATGTGCAGCTGTCAAGAATTGCACCCGCATGGCCCCCTTCCAATGCCTGCAAGTGCCAGGGTTAGCCTTATTGTCTTCACGGACACAGTTGTGGAAAGTACCTGGTTGTACCGCATGTTGATTTGGGCCGCTGTCACGCATTTGCAAGCATTTGCAAGCCAGGTGACACGGCGAACACCTCTGGCATTAATGAGGCGTGGGCGGCCCGTCCGTTGCCCGTCCGTTGTTTGTAACCGCTCGTTGGGTGTACGCTCGATAGACCCTTGCAACGGTTGCCGGAAAAATTGCACGGTGTTAGCTACATCTGACATTGAGGCACCCATCCGTCTGGCACCAACAATCATCGCCCGTTCAAATGCGAATAGTTCTCCGTGTGCTGCCATTTCTGCAGTTGATTTGGTATAAAATGATTGTGTGATATCAAGGAGTCCTGTGCACCTCCATTTCGAGAACGGGAGCAGCGGGATCTGTCTCATTAGGGACAGGCAATCTGATTGGAGGGGTGGGCCTTGACTTTTGGTGAGTGAGTGAATTTACCCAAAATTAATTGGACAGTAATTGGTAGATGCGGTCTCGTGACAAGGATTTTCTTCAAAAGATACCCAACCCCTATTTCCAAGACTTGTACAGGACGTGAAGATACATTTTCGTCTCATTATTCCAGGATGAGTTAGTTCCATGGTCTACACCTTGCCCCGACCTCAATCCTTCGAAATTTCTTTTACCTGTGGGCCACCTACAAAACAATTTGGTCATGCAGCCGCCCGTCCTCATGGTATCCTGCGAGAAACCATTCGGCACCCCGTCTTCAAATACAATGCTTTGCATTGAAATTACCCCACCCAAAATGAGTTTTCCGAATGAGCCAAAAGTAGGTACACAGAAAGAGATACATCTGAACACACCTTTATTACCTTATGGAGCCAAGACGTGCACTCGTTTGTTTGTAAAGTGTATCCCAACGAAAAGCGGCATCAGTAGGTGTAGGTATTCATACAGCGGGCGAACGTCATCTTAGAGTTCGTCTGTCCAGGCCTCGTGAAACTGCTGTGTCAGGTCATGGAGATTGTGGGGTAATCGTAAACGACGTTCCACCATGTCCCACACGTGCTCAATTGGGGATAGGTCTGGGGATGTCGCGGGCCAAGGCACGCAGTTGACATTATGCAGACATGCCATGCTCATGTTTGACGTGTGCGGTCTGGCGTTATCCTGCTGAAAGACTGCTCCGGTGATAATGTGCAGAAAGAGTAGTAATACCGGCTGCACAATCTCTGTGACGTACCGTGCTGCTATCCAGATTCCTTGGATGGTCACCATCTGGTATCGGAGCAAATGGCACCCCAAACCATGATCTCCGGTGTTGGTCCACGATGGCGATACCAGATGCATTGTTCATTGGCACGTTCCAATGGTCTGCGCCACATTCGTGCGCGTCTGTCGTCGGTATACAAACAAAAGCGGGATTCGTGGCTGAAGACCACCGGGCGCCATTCCATTCGCCAGCCCACTTGTTCACGACACCATTGTAGTCGTATCGTGCAGTGCTCAGGTGTCAAAGGAAGACGCAACAATGGACGCCTGGCAGACATTGTCGCCGAGTGTAACTGGCGTGTTATTGTCAGTATTGACACTGGAGCAGTACCGGGATAAGTAGTGTTGTCGCGCAGTTGCCACGGGGTAGTGGCTCTGTCTGCTAGCGCTGTTCGCAGTATCCGCCTATCGGTACGAGCTGAAGTGCTTCTCCGGGTCCCAGAGCCTGGTGCTCTCGCACTGTGCCTTCCTCTCGCCATTGCCTACAACATCGGCTACCGTCCGTTCGTCCCGCGACACATGGACAGCAATCAGTCTGGTTGACCATCCAGCCTCGGAGAGGTTAATAATCCGACCTCGCTCAAACTCCGTTTATTGCGTGAACGGTTGTCGTTGTCGTCGATGCGGCATTACAGTACGGTACGTTCCCGAGGCAGTTGTTCCCTCCCTAATGCAATGAACGTCTCGCACAGGTGTCAAGTGTCCAGCTTTTACCGGCACCCGGACACCCTGTATACACCCAAATGGTCATGTCCTGTGAGCATGCATCTAATCGTTTATTAATCGGAGGTAGACTAACCAACCCTCCACTAAATATGGATAAGGTCGGTTAACTCTTTGTTGTTGGTGCAATTTCATTGAAAAGATCGAGCATATTAGACGTGACGTGACAATGATCCAAAAAGAATGCGCACGCAGGACATTTTCAACTATTTCTTACTGAGTTTTTGAGGTTAAGTATCAGTTTTTAAAATTTCAATAAAAAAATAACTCAACACAATCCTAGAATTTTCATGTGACGGTGAACCCTCCCTCAGAACAGTTTGTTATATGTATTTGTTTGATGCACGCTAAATAAAAAATGGACTTTGCTTCAATAAATCAATTAAAGAAAAACACCAAAAGAGTTTTGACGATTCAACCATTTAATGTTGTGTATCTATGAACAAACCAACTGGAAGCCTACTCAACCAACCATACAAATAAACTCATCTTTGTAAAAACTGCAACACCATCAAGGAATGACGCGACTGAACTGCAATTTTCAGCCAATGCAAATTCTAGTGTGTTAGGCAAATGATTACAATTTCAGAGTCACCACGCACGCATGGCTCAGCAGCGCCCTCTCCACTGCTGCTGAAACAGTCTAAACGGAGGTGGGCTGTATCGGGATATTGAAATTAGTCTATGGTTATGTGCTAGTGGTAAACGTTAGGTGAGACGTAAGGATATCTCTTCGACGAAAGGGGGTGACATTTCAACAACTTATGCAGTTTGAACGGCCTTCGACATGTGGCTTTTCCTACCGTGCAATAGCAGCTCGTCTGCAGCCTAACAGCAGCACAGTGATGAGAGTTTGGAAGCAGTAGAACGATGAGAATCGGACGACTCGGAATTTCGGGCGTGGACACCGACAGGCGACGTGAACGCGCCATGATAGACACCTGGTCCGCATAGCGTTGACGGACCGTACAGTTTCGTCTAGACAGTTGGCAGCAAATTGCTCCACTGCTACAGGTGCATCCCTGTCTGCTTCGTCGATTAGTCGACGTTTGCTGCACCATCGGCTGCATGCAAGAACACCTTTAGGCAGGATCTCACTGACCCATCACCATCGACGCCTGCGGGTGCAGATTGGCAAGTCCTTTTTCTGACGTATCCCGCTTTAATATGTGGTACTATGATGGCCGCCTTCGTGTTAGACGCTATGCCGGTGAACGCTATCTTCCGGAGTGCATTACCGAACATCATAGTGGACGAGCACCCGGAGTTATGGTCTGGGGTGTGATGGCGTATCGTATGTGCCACGAACTGTGGGTAATGTTAACATTAATCGGTACATAAGTTAAGTGTTGGAGCCCAAAGTGGTTCCTTTCCTTCAAGGCATTCCTGAAGCGATCTTTCAACAGGACAATGCCCGCCCACATATTGTAAGGAATATTCTGACTTCTTGCAGCAGAAGACATACAGCTTCTTCCTTGGCCTGCTTATTCTTCGGATATGTCGCCTATCGAACAAGTGTAGGATTTCGTTGGTCGGCGTCTCGCTCCTGATCCTCGTCCTACAGGTTCTATCGAAGAAATTTGGGCGAGCATACAAACAATATGGAATGCTCTTCCTAGGCACACATTCAAAATCTGTTTGGTTCCATGCCATGTTGTATAGCAGCACTTATTGCAGCGTTTTTTTTGCTTTGAAACTCTAATCATTTATTTGTATCAATACAAGGCATTTGTTCTATTAAATTTCACTTAATTCTCATGATTCCTTTATGGTGTTGCAATTTTTACAAACATGAGTCTATATGCTAAAAGGAAAACCACTTGGAAACGAGAAAAATGTTACTACTGCAGCAGAGAGAGAGAGATGCCTCGCCAACAAAATCCCCATTCTCCTCTCTCTCCCAATTAAGAAACAAACAACTCTCCCATACAAAATAATCCATCAAAGCAACAAGCGCCAGCATGCTTTTGTCAAACAAACTTTTTACTCCTGCCTCCATCCTTCACCACAAAGTCCATGTCCTTGTCCCTTGGATCTCATTCCACCTTCGACAAATCATGTCCAGTTTCCCCGATCTCTATGGAAAACGGAACTGGTTTCCTGAATCCGAAAGGGACAAGAACTCGAGCAGACCTATCCTTCTTCACTCAGTCTACGCAATAATATAATAAATCCGTCTGCTCCAATTCATAGATCAGCTTTCGAGCACAGAGTCTGTCCAGCAGGCATGATGAGGAACTTCACTCTGGTTCGTCCGTTAGGATCCAGCAAACCAGTTCAGTCGCCTAGGAGGTCGGGAAACAGATCAGTGCTGCAAAGGGCTGGGTTTAAAACATAAAGGGGTAAAGTCCAGCGCGATTGGCAAATTTGGGAAATGGAGGCTATACGAAGCCGAAAAAAAAGACAGGTCCCGGCGCGGAAATGTCACCTGACCATACGAGTACGATTAACAACGTAACCTTCATTGTTTCCATCTTGGATTTTAACAATTGATATTTTTTCGCTTGTTGAAAACAGTGAAGGTTGGAATGTTGGCCGGACTACTATTACCAGATGACTTTTCCGCGCAGAGGCAAAACCTAGACATAAAGCCTCGCAAGGCAAACGTCATACCTTGTTACATCATCAGTAGCGACCAACTCTAGGGCTTCTTATTGGTAGAAACAGGATTAACAATGGTCGACTAACGATGGTGTAACAATATATGACATTTCCGTTATAATGCCATATGCCTAGTTTCTGTTGGCCAAGGCCTGTTTTTATCGTTGGCCACCTGCTATACGAGGCCTACGAGACAACAAGGCCTGGAAGCGAAAAAGTACATGACCGACTGGGTGCTAGCAAACAATCCAACCTTCACTGTCTGTATCTTGGATATTAATCAGAGTTTTTCCGTTTGTTGAAAACAATGAAGGTTGAATTGTTGCTACTACAAGTCGGTCAGATGACTTTTTCGCTTCGAGGCCCTGTTATCTCGTTGGCCTCGCCTGCTATACGAGGCTAACGAGAAAGACCAACACCACTTCTACTTAAAGCCTGAACGCGAAAACGTCATACATTGCTACACGTAACCCACGAGAAAGACAGGCCCCGGCGCGGAAAAGTCACCTGCTCATAGTAGTCCGGCCAACAATCCAACTTTTATTGTTTCCAACAAACGAAAAAATATCAATTGCTCAAATCCAATATGAAAACAGTAAAGGTTAATTTGTTACTTGGACTTGTATGGTTAGGTGACTTTTCCGCGCCGGGGCCTATCTTTCTGGTGGGCTACGTTGCTACATCACCTATGGTAGCGTATTGTTAATCACATTTCTACCAATAATAAGCCCGAAATTGTCCCTACCGTAGGAGATGTAACAATGTATGATTTTTTCGTGAGGAGGCTTTCTCTCTACGCGGTATTGGAAAGACAAGTTCCTGCACTGAAAAGTCACCTGACCAATACAGGTCTAAAAACAATGTAAACTTCATTGATCCCATCTTGGATTTTAACATTCAGTGTTTTTTCGTTTGTTGGAAACAATGAAGATTCGATCGTTGTTAGACCTATCTTGGTCAGGTGACTTTTCAGTGTTGTTAGCCACCGCTGCTATACGAAACCAACGAGAAAGACAGACCAGGGCACTAAAAAGTCACCTGACCATCGGGGTCCGGCCAACAATCCATCCATTACTGTTTCCAACAAAGGAAAAAATACTAATTGTCAAAATCCAAGATGGGAACAAAGAAGGCTGAATTGCTGCCCTGATTCCGATGGTCAGGTGACTTTTGAGTGCCCTGGCTTGTCTCTCGTTGGCCTCGCTACTATAGGAACGACGTCAATACAGCTAAAAAAGAACTCATGAACTAAGGACACGTTGCAACAAATGGGCAAGCAACTGCAGGTTAACCTACACAAAGAGGTAAGCCTTCGTTTTATTATCATTACTCTCCATCCACACCATCAGTGAGTAAGTACCAGGGCCAGTGTCAATTAATCAACTAAGCAATTAAATTAGTTAGGGGACATTGGAATGTAATCACAGACTCGCTCAACTATCTGGAATCAATGGTAGTGAAAGTTACTTAAAACCACATATGCAAATCAATGGGGGAGGACTCTTCCTTCATATTTCTGCAAGGAAAAATCATTGGGGATCTTGTCAAACAAATAAACAAAGCACAAAATGCTATTTTACTGAGAACTGAGAGCAAAAAAGGCCAAAAATACACAAAAGCAGACAACTTCAATCAACGTGGCCCAGCGAATGTTTCTGCTAGCCCCCTCGCTACAGCCGACTGAACTGTGTATTGAACAAAACAGTCGATGTGCTCACAGGTTATACACTCACGCTGCAGTCTCAAGTCTATCAGTCACACAGTCTCTTCCAACTACTGCAAAAAACTAACTTTAAAATCCACATAAAAACACCTTCTCAACACAAAAGAAACAGGAATATCAAGCTGTGCTGAAGTCAAATGATAAGTCACTCCTCAATTCACAGACTCCTCCACTAGAAAAGCAGACTCCCTAGTCCCCAGCTAATGAAATGAGGCATCCAATTCTGCATATTGACCTCTTGAGGAACCACCAAAATGTCTGGACTATGGACCTGTACACAAAGCTCTGTCTAACATGTCGGCAACAAACACTTACACTACATGATCAAACGAGTTGGGACACCTGTTGCTCTATCGTAAAGCCACAAAAAGCTTCAATCAGTAGTGTGTAGGACCACCCCGAGCTGCTATCACTGCCTCCACCCTACATGGCATACTGCCTAAAAGTTTACTGTATGTGTCCACAGGTACTGACCTCCATTCCTGGAGGAGTGTCGTGGTCAGTTCCTGGACAGATGTAGGGCGAACCATCCTGGATCTCGCACGTCGTTCCAATTCGTCCCAAATATGTTCGATGGGGTTGAGATCAGGACTCTGGGCGGGGCAATCCAGTTCTTCAACCCGCATCTCGTCAAACGAGTCGGACATGGATCTTGCTTTGTGACAAGGTGCATTGTCGTGCTAGAAGAGGAACGGCCCGTCAGCAAAGTGTTCCCACAGCGCTGGAAGTGCCCCGTTATCCAGAATGGTACTGTAGCCATCAGCATTGAGGTTTCCGTCCACCTTCATGAACGGGCCCAGTCCAGTCCCACAATTACGGTAAGTGTTCACAGGGGTGTCCCAACTCCTTTGATCATGTAGTATATGTTACGAAGATGATGGGCCAGGGTTACAAATTATATGTTGTGTGCCCAATTGAAAGAAGACTTTCACTGTAGCGCCGTTGTATCTAAACGAAGTTGCTTGTCGATAGATGTAGCGTCATCTTGACTCCCAACGTCCCAAAACAGCTCATTCTGCCATGAAGGCTGCAAAAGAGATGCTCAGTTTCTTTTTCGACGAAGAAGGAGCCACACTCTTCGACTGGCTAGATCGGGTTGAAACAGTTAACGCTGAACAGTACTCAACACATTTCTGAAGCCGTATCGGACCATCAAAAACAAGCGCAGAGAGCTGCTCTCGAAATGGACAGCGCTGCTCCAAGACAACGCTAAGCCACTTGTGGCCAAGAAGACCATCCCACCTGCTAGAAACATTTCGATAGGAAAACCTCAAACATCTTCCCAAGTGACTCCCATATTTGCGGTCCCTTAGTAAAATCAATGACAGGTCATTGGTTCACCTGCGTCAAAGAAGTGCAAAACACTGTGGAAAGAGGATCCGTATGCAACCCACGAGTTTCAACACTGAAGCCAGCATTCGATTCTTACGCTCTGAGATCAGTGCATCGTCATCAAAGGCAATTATGTGTAGGCGTCATATTACACGTTAACTGTATGTCAAATATTCTCTACGTTAAATAATCCTTAGATATATCCGTAGTCTACTTTTCATTTCGGCACATCTTAAGAGTAACACCCAGTGCACTTGAGAATAGAGCAATTTCCGGCCCTGTGTCCTGTGAAATCCACTCATCCCGACTTACTAGACAACGGCATCAACGCAGCAAGAAGTATGCACAGTCCGAGATTTCCTTCACATTGTTTTGGCACGATAACATTGTTTAACAACATCGGTCGAGAAGGTCCTATATACCGTGGCCTTTCAAAAATTTTCCAGACCTGACCCTACCAGATTTCTTTCATACAGCCAAAGCGCCGCAGACCTAGGCAATATAAAGAACAAAACCAATGCACCCAAAACATGTTTCTCAAAGCAGAATGTTGAAGATGCTAGAAAACCACGTGGAAAGGAAACAATACTCACCAGATATGAATTTGGGCATCACGCTATACATGATCAAAGTACTTTAGGTTTCCTATTTTAGTGGACACTCAAACTAACACTCACAATAAAAAAATTCCCATCCATTTTCGTTTATTACATTGCTTGACAATTGCTAAGGTACAACAACATTTTTGTCAATCAAGACTGTCCCAAGAAATAAATATTACCAAAACTTGAGTAGACATATTCCAGTGACTTTATGAACACAAAATGGCATGGAATTTGAACTAAGAAAACGAACATAATAGCAAATGCAGAAGAGGTATTATCAAGCATCAATGAGTAACTGTAGAAAAATGTTGCTTGTTTATCACCGGTTTGAAACGTAAGACCCTTGGTAGTGAGTATTGCCTCTTCGAACTTCAATGCACGTTTTGTATTTGTTTGACATGCATCCCACTAGACTGCTGAGAAGAGAAGTCGCAATCTTATCCCATTCTTCTTGTCAGTTCCTGCAGCGTTCTGGAAGGGGGATTCGTTTGTGCCACACGTCTACCAAGAGTGTCCCAGGCATGTTCTATGGGATTCAGGTCCGGGAAGTATGCGGGCCACTGCAAACGCTTCATAACCTCACTCTCAAGAACAACCATACCGTGTTCGCCATATGTGGACGGATATTATCGGAACCAACTGCACCACGGAAAACACGAACGTGATCCAGAAGAATCTCCCTGCAATACCTTGCTGCTGTAACAGACTCTCCTGCAAAGATGTGAAGGGGTGTTCTGGCATCATGGATGATTCCCCCCCCCCCCCCACACACACACATACAATGACTCCTTGACCAAAACCTTGCACTTCCCGAACGTGCTGTAAGTGATAACGTGTTCTCTTTTCACGTCAGATCACTTGATGCACAGAATCACTTTTCATAGTGAACCGAGACTCGTCGAAGAACATCACCATGGGCCACTCCTGACCACCCCAAGCACGACGCTCGTTCCACCACTCTATCTTCTCCGTCGATGGTGCAAAGATAGTGGAATGCATTTGACTTGCTTCCGTGCATACACCAACCCAATATCATTCGACCGACGGGAAATGGTTCTGGCAAAAACATGTGTACCTGTAGCAGCGGCAAGATCTTCGGCTATCTGCGCGGGTGTCTGATTTCTTCATCTTTTTGCTGAAAGGGCTATGCTACGGTCCTCCCGAGCGGTTGTGCTTTTTCGACGACCACTCCCACGCACACCTAAAGCGGATCCTCTGGTGGCAGCAGCAGTTTTCAAACCAGAAACAAGACTTTTCGCGACGCCTAGTGCTCACGCCTCTTCAGACACACTTTGCCATGCCGTCAGCAGCTCGTCCACGATCGTAATCACTCAAATGAAGTCTCTCGCAGACGATATGTGATAGAGGGACTGAAAATTTATAGTATGTTCGCAAAACAGCTGCACGTGTATTCCCCGTAACACTCAACGGCTACTGATTTTTACCGAACCACAGCTCATTGGACACGTGACTTTTAATCAAATTATGCAAATCGAATATCAACCAATGCTTTGATGCGTCCTGCAATTTTTTCCAGCACCTCTAAATAACGCAATGTACATGTTCCTTAGCAATTGTCAAGCAGTGTATATTCACATTGCATGAGGCGTACTCAGAAAGTAAGTCCCATTTTTGTAATAAAAACAAAATTAATAGATATTTTCAAAATTTATTCTTTCTTTACCAGGTTCTAAAACTTCAGCTATTTTTTCAAGTTTATTTAACACTTGTCATAGCGCTCAATGAGTTTCTGCATGTGCACTTCATAGAAGCCTGCTGTGAGTAAGGTAAGCCACGCAGTTTTCACTACCTCATCGTCGCAGTGAAATGCAGTCTGCCGATGATCTCTTTTAGATCCCGGAACAGGGGATAATCACTGGATGCAAGGTCTGGACTGTAAGGGAGGTGGTCAAGTTCTTCCAACTAAACAGAGCTTTGCTTGAGAACAGTTTGGCCAACTACTTTACACAGTCTAGACCTTGTATCCAGAGCCTACCACCTGTTCCGAGATTTAAAGGAGTTGATTGGCAGCCTGCATTTCAGGTAACATACATCGTCACTGCACACAAGCTGCAATAATTCTACAATTGCGACAGCTTGGTAAGGAGGCTTGGAACAATCTACCCCAAGACGAGCCAGTATCTTTATCATGTAAGAGTCAAGACCTGCATTGAAGCTCGCGGCGGTTCTACGACCTACCTGCTAATGTGCCTATTAGGGCATGGGAGACACCGTGAACAACGTTCTTCTGGACGTCTTGTCTTGCAATTTGAAACACTTCTTGTATGCTACGTGTGTGCAAAATTTCAAATAAATCGACCCCTTCCTTCTAGGAATTGCATTTTTCTTTGCCAGCAGTGTATGCCAAGTGTTTAAAAAAACATGGAATGTATGTGGGAAAATAGTTAAAGGTAGAGAGATTCTGGAAAAGAAAAACATTTAGAAAATGGATAGAATAGTTTTGTTTTTATTATAAAACGGAACTTACTTCCTGAGTACAGTGAAACAAACAAATGAGTACGCCTTGTACAGTGAAACAAACAAATGGAGAATTGCAGATTTAAAAGAAAAAAAAGGAAGAGCCTTTTAGGCAAAACACTTGTTTCCTATTTTAATGGAGAGGTTGAGTGTTGAACAAAAACAGCAAACTAACAATCAATCGCTCCCTCTATTTTTCATAATAATCTTCACCACACTGTCCTTCATAGTGATTACAATATTTTCAATCACATGTGAATTCAAGTCAACGATGATGGCGCTTTCCAAACAATCTACTGGCCACCTACACAGACTTTTTCTACAATAATCCCTTGCCCACATGTTCTCAATTGGATTCAAGTGACTTTTTTCCTGGTCACAAGTGGACTATTAGCATCCAATTAATCAAGCAGCTTCCCTCTCTCACTTTCCAGCACCAAGGTAACAATGACACATTGCACATTAGCTTAAAGATTTACTAGAACGCATGATACACTGCCGAGAAATTTGAAAAGAAATATCAAGTAATAAGAAATCATTTGGACTCATTTGCTTTAATGTTCTACATTTGTTATTTACCTAAGAAAGGAGTTGCTAGGTCATCTTATAATTCTACTACAGAAAAATCTTAATTATTACTGAATAAATGGAACCAGATACTGTGGACAGACGTCAGAAGAAAGGAGAAGAAACCACTAATCCACAGAAAATATTTAATCGGATGGTGGATGCACATTAAATTATTAAATTATGAAAAAGAAATCTTTAAACCTCAAACTTGTAAAACGTAAGCCTAAACCGTGAAGGGAGTTCAAAAAATAAATCAAAGTGTGCAATGTCACAATAATAAGTCGGCTGATATTTTTGAAACACATTCGATTTACACTGGGAACAAGTTATTCGGACACCTCATTACAAAAACAGAACAACAGGATGAACCGACACCATACACTTTAAATACTTATTACATTCTCGAAAACAGATGTGATTGGCTAAATCTTCTGGCTACCAACAAAAGACAATAGGTGAGGTCAACTTGGAAATCACTTTAAGGTATAAGAAAATTATAATGAACAAAAAGCATTTACTTTGCTTACTGAACTGTTTTGCAACGCAAGTAGCCTAAACATAGGTAAACCTTCGAAAGTGGGATAATCGTAAGGGAAATAAGAGCCACATTGTTTGTTTCTGAAACATCTAATGAATAACATCCCCTGCTTTTCACTTTCCACAGAATCTCGGTTGTTTAGAGAATGCCAATTCTGCAACAAAATTTCAAACAATAAGCGCCATTGCAGCCGGAAAAGTCTTATGAAAGAGTTAATAAGTGACTGCCATCTATCGCCTCGACAAGAGAAGGGCAACACATCTCTTCAAAAGACAAGAGTACAATAAAGTCCCTTCTAAGAGCACAACAAGACAAGCCATGTCGCTGATTGGTTATAACAGCCGGATACCATCTAGGGTGTCTTTGCGATAACAAAAAAAAAAGAGGACAGCCTGACTTCTAGGGACCAATGAGTATCAAAAATGAACACCTGGTGAGCTATTCCGTCACATTGACACAGGATGACCCCTTTCTTAGAGACAACACACGGATATCGAATAGGGACCCTTTATTACTGACTGCAGCTGTAATACTTTTAGCCACACAGATTCAATAGTGTAAAGTGATAATTGAAATATAAGATCGCTTAAAATTTTGTTACAGAAAACTGCCACTCTCTCAACGCCACAGATTCTAATTGACGAGTCTGATTTTCTCGAACACAATATCATAAAAATCGAAACGAACTGTACCTTTTGTTGTTTCTAATTCCTTTCCATCCAATGATATACAACATACCCCATGTTGCCGTCTGAAAATGTTAATAATTCTCAAGTTCACTTGACCGCTTCCCCAACAAATACGACCCCGCTGGAACACTGCGGTCCAAATTTCATAATTATTTAAACTTCCCAAAGGAATGTGCATATCAATTTCACTACTTTACATTCTCATAGACCAAATAGACAGATAGTCTCCTCTAACTCCAACCTGGTAATTCCAATCCCAGTGGGCCAATCGAAACGAAACTGAATAGCGAAGCAGGTCATGGTCATGATAAACTCGTACATTCTGTATTTCAACCTTCCATGTCATTCAAATGTAGAAAATAAAAAGCGGACAGACGGACGTGGTAATAGCAAACAATGGCTCCAAAGGTGATGTAGAATAAAGGTGGGGGTCATTTGGCCGAAACTGATAATAATGCCTTATTGTGCATGCGTCTTTTGATGTCACTAGATGACCTCCACGGATGCGAAATATGGCGGCAATGATAAGAGCCTTGCGATAGCGACACTTATCAACATTCGTTCACTCTTTCACAATTCTCTTTCTTTATTCTATTTTCTAATTAAATAAAAGCAAAATATTATAATAATTAAAAGGCGTTACAATTATTATAAAACGTAGTTACCTTCTAAAAAGAACACAGCGACAAGGACTATAACATATTTCTTATTAAATTTCCTCGAAATCGAGTTGGCCTGACCGTTTCCTCTTAACAGACTCGCATCATAATTTCGATTTATTTTTGAAAAAACTTTATTTATGTAGGGATTTGGATATATTTTTTACGTGAAACTTTTTCTTTTCGAGCTTAACGCCAGAATTCATCCAATGACATCAAAATACGCAAGCGCGTTAAGTACTTCTGACAAGATGAGCAAACTTTATTCTAGATTACCTTGAGTGGCTCCATTCTTCCGCAGCTTAACACAATACTCTTTAAGGGGCAGTCACATGATTGAGCTCTGATCGCCTCAAAAGCAGTATTCTGCAAAACTGTTCTCATTCCATTCATTATCCCACTGTGAGACAAATACTGTAAATCCTCATTCTTGACGAACCTTGTAGGATACCGATGGAACCACATCTATACCACCCAGTCACGCACCACTTCTTCCATGCGAACCCATGTCCAAGAATATCTTTCTTCAGCAACGGGGAAATGGCAATGGCGAGAGATCTGGGCTATAGGGAGAAGGACGTTGAAAAGCTTACCAACCAAATCCCTCATGAGTCTTCCTCACCAGGATGGCATGACCTGTTTTCATTTGACTGCCGCTCATATAAACAATCAGCATATAAACAACAACAGCAGCAATAAATGCCGTGTTAAAAGTAAATGGTATGGGGTGGGAGTTTTTAGTAAAAACCGGCGAGTGTTAAACGATGATTACACGTAATATAACGAAATATGCTATTTCCTGCTCCAATTGTGTCTCCACTTCGAGCATTCCTACAAGGTCTGGCATTTTCTCTGACACACACATACGAGGCCTGTGCGGAGAATATCCGGATTGAGGTTACAAAAATATACAGATCGAATTCACCTAAATATTAGTCATCTTTAAAATAAGCACCGTCTGCAGCAATGCATTAAGCCCAGCGTTGCTACCATTGGTCGAAACAAGTACGGAATATCTACTTTGGGATTGCCAAGATCTCCGCCGCCGCATTTTGTGTTGGCACGTCCACATCCTCAAATCTCCGTCTTTTGAGCGCTATCTTCATCTTCGGAAATGCGAAGAAACTGGACGGAGCTAGGTGAGGTGAGTAGGGAGGCTGCCTGACCTGAGCGATGTGGTGTTTTGATGCTTCATTTTTCTGTCATTTTCACCTCGCCACGAGAATAGAAAAACGTTTCTGCTTTGGTGTGTTACAACAATTCCACGCGGCACTCTTAACAGCTGAAAATTTCATTACGTCATCAGCAGAAATGTCGTCAAACGATCCGGATAGGAAAAAGGTGCAGCGAGTTCTACTTGTTTTTTTGTAGCCTCAATCCGGATACTTTTTTTGGACAGGCCTCGTACTTTAGAACTAAAGAAATGAATCGGTGCACGCAATTAAAATTGTTTTAACACTTTCTATTTATTTACTCAATGTTTCAAGGCCATTCGTAGACACCTTCCGGAGGTCGAAAGCAAATCATTTGCAGCGCAGTGACGACAGTGAGGAACACCAGCAAGTCGACGATAGTTTTTCGAGGGCAAATCCTTCCTTCTTAGGGTAAAGGAGACAAACATTCAATGTACTGGGTCGTCTATGTAGACAAATAAAAACACACACATTCAGGTTACGTTAATACGTACGCAAAAACATTTTTGAAGCAACGGCAGATGCGAATTATGAGTGCGGACACAGGCAGTGACTCGTTATTGTTAGCAAAATAGTGAAAGCAAACACTCTAAACACAAACTACCTCAGACTCAAAGCAGCATGCGTAGATCAGCCTAAGCAACAAGCACATTAAGATTAACTACAGCAGAAGGTCCGTTCATCTGGAACCCAGAACTCTTGAACGTTACAAACAATAGAATTACTCATGAATGACCTGAGACAATAGATGATTTTTATTCGGAAAAGGAACCTTCTACTGTAGCATCTAGAAACTTACCTAGTTTCAAGGCCCACAATTAAAAAAACTCTTACTAAACAGGTGACCTTACCTTAAAAATGGAACCATCGTGCACTGGGCGTCGATAAACCTGTCGAATTTGGAGTAGTCAGGGTCATGAAAGACGGTAATAGTGATAGACTCCCCACAAGTTGCTAACGATAAGGGTGTTGGCAGCGATTTGTAGTCCAGGATGGTGTCTTTCTTAGATGTTCCTACAAGGAGAAGGAGAAGATAACGTGAGCTGCTGGTAGGTATTCTCCTTATGCTTTATCATCTAATCTAGATATTCTCCATTTTATCCCCACTGTAACTCTCAGTTTTTTTAGTCAATGAAGTTTCTGGAAAAGTACGTAGAAAGTGGAAAAGGATTATAATTTCTTCAGTTTCTCATTATTTCACATCGAATGACATACCAAACTCCCTTGCGTTACTATTTGAATAGCTTAATATTTCTAAGTCACGCTACCCCATAACTCTGACTATACTAGCACAAATCCAGTCCAAACATCATCATAGACGTGAACACTTTTGAAATAGCGTGGCAAAATTTGATGCGTCACTGTAGTTTATGGATTGAGACCGGTGGTCGCCACGTTCAACACTTGCTCATATGTAAACTGTTGCTCTGAGGTGTAATTGTGTTTTTACAGAGAAATCAATAAAATTGTTGTTTGGAGCTTACAAGTTCAACACACAGTATATTCAAGGAAATCCCAAAGGATAATCATGGCAAATGTATACTGGGCTTTTGGTTTATTTCATGGAGCCTTGTACAACTATGGTACCACGAACAGATTCCGAGAAACTAAAGAGTTGAGGAAAGCTTCCGTGCAAAACTGGAATGAAATGGCGCTATGTAGTAAAGTAATGTAAGCATGTATGAATTCGGAACATCAATAAGGTATTAGATGTAGGCACGTCCAACGTTGGTCCCGAAAATTCTGGGAGGGAGTGATGGACCTGGCAAATGAGCCACGCGGAAGCCCGCCTAACGTGTTGAATGACGCTGATCTGAAGCGATCTGTGGAGGAGGGCCCATCAAAAACTGTTCGGAACCTTGCAGGGGATCGTGCTGTATCAGCGTCGACTGTCAGTAGACACCTTAGAACCATCAGCAAAGTGAAAAAGCAGGACAAATGGGGCCCACAAGAACAGTTATCAGTAATAATCTGCACTTGTTATCGCATGACAACGCTACAGGCTGTAGGTTACGAGGTGCTTCCACACACCCCGTACTCTCTGGACCTCTCCCCTATCGACTATCATCTTTTTTAGTGCCTGGACAATTTTCTCCGTAGGAAGACCTTCCTAACCCAAGCAGGCGTCGAAAACGCGTTCCGTGAGTTGATTGAGTCCAGTGACCATGGATTCTATCGGAGAGGCTCCAGAAGCTGCCAAATCGTTGGCAACAATGTTCGGATTGCAATGGGGGTTATTTCGATAGCACGTGTGAAGGTGTCCTTTCTAGAGGACCATTAAAGATGACCTCTGCAATCCCACATTTGATATGCAACGACCTGATGCTACGTTCAATGGATTTATTGAGACCATTATGCTTTATGTTCGAAATAAATTACAGATCCAATATATCTGATTTTTTAATGCTGTAATGAAAAACTACTTATATTTTAAAATGTTTGTTTCTGGTTTTCCTCGCACTAATATGGAGGTGCTCAAGTATACGAAAATATCAAAAGTTTATGATTTTTTTATGTAGAAAAACACTGAAAAAGGGCCGCTACGAAACTGTGGTGTTATCTCTTACTAAAATAAAAAAAAATGGTGAAAATCGGTGATTTACACCTTCGTGAGGGTTCCTTGCGAGATAGAAACGCAATTAGTTAATTGAAGTGGAGGACCTACAAACTCAACAATCGTCAACTATACAGCGCTAATACGCAAAAACGATGGCTGAGTCTCTGAGCAGAGTTTCCAAAATTATCGACTATAGCAAAACATTTCTACGAAAACATTCAAAACCGAGGCTCATAGCATAGATTTTCATTGTAAGACTGCGCATGTATGTAAGCCCCTTGCGGCCCGGATCAACTTGCAGCCTCGATTTCAGTTGTGCAACTAGCGAGCACAGTGTTAAGAGCAGATCTGGAAAACTGTGTAAATGGAGTGGATGAATCACGCAACACTTTTTTCCTGTCAAATGGACATGTCTAGTTATGCCGAATTCCTGGAAAATGATTTTGGTCAGTATGCGTAACCCTAAGAGTCAAATGTGGTAAAATGGTCCTATTATACATGGTTTGGCGTTCGACTTCTGGATATTGTGCCAATGAAAATCTTCAGGTAACTTAACAATCTAGACAAATAAATGTTGATAAAAAAAAGTGTTGTTTTTATGAAACGGACGTATTTTTCTTACGGCAGGACAATGCACCTTGCTTTAAGGCTGCCACTGTAACGTCATTTGTAGACACTAACGCCATTGCATTTAACTAGCCTCCAAATATCCCCGATTCCCATTGAAACACCGTTGGGATGAATGGAGATACGATTGACTTCCATGGATGTTTGTTCCACAACAATTCAAAAGGAACTCGTTACATATATCAAGGAGAAATGGTACTAAATATTCCATTGGCCAACTACTGTCATCGCAATGTTGTAGACAGAAGTTCGCCCCAATGTAGGATTTCTGCAGCTAAAATTGGTCCTACATCTTAGTACCGCAACTTGAATAATGGCTGTTGGTCATTGCAAACAGTGTGCGGAGACTTTTGCCAAATCGAGCATATACAGCGGGTTGTTAGGGTTCTATGGTAACATTTAGCATATTTAAATGAGGCGGGAGCATTTAATTTACGCGAGCTGTCACGTTGAGTATTGTTAAGACAGATATTAAAATAGTTAGTACTCGAACAACGAGCTAAAAACATTCAAGTTATGCCACCGAAAATTGACAGGTATTGGGAGGGCTACGTAACAGCCCTTTTTCGACGTCAAATTTAGCTATTTCGAAATTCTGAAAGCATGCAACAAGCGAGGCTTCGTACTTTCCAAGAAAGGCATATCAAGTGTTGCTTTATCTTTCAACTCAATAACACAGGGAAAACCAGAACCTGCTCTATTCCTGAGAGTAAAAAAGCAGGCCAATCCGAAATCATCCACTAGCCGAACACCTGATGTCGTACGGAAGATTCGCGCTCTCGTTACCGGAAGTAACCCATCAACACAACGGGCTATGGGCAGAAGGAAGAGACATCTGAATACACGGTAATCACAATTATCAACCGTGATTTACAACTGGACAAGCGGCACAGGAACCACGTTGGTAAGTTGTCGAAATTATCAATTTGCCTGTTCCTGGAACGCATGCAAGAAGAAACCGGAATTCGGTCTATTCCATTCAGCATCATACCGCCTATCAAATTTTTGTGGTTTTGCCTTATTTAAACGGGATCTCGGAAAGAGACGACCGCGAACAGTGACAGGGTCTTTGGAAAGCGTTTTAACAGGAGGGGTTACGAATGGGCCTTTTCCGAATTCGACTCATGCGATCCTGGTGGCGATCCTGAAGCAATATTGATTGGCAAACGCATACCGCAAATCCGAGACAGACTGCCACAAAATTTAGAAGTGTTGCAAAATGTTTCTCTTTTAGATCCGTCTATTGCTACTTCACAAAGCAAGCCAAGCATACGTCCATTGATTCTACTTCTGCATCGTTGCAAAAATGTAGATGAAATTGAAAACGAGTGGATGAATTTGTCTAACAAATCATGGAGCAATTTGGACAGCACAATAAGTTTCTGGTTTGAAGTGTTTTTTGATGCAGCAGGAAATAAGCGATTTGGGAATACAGGGCAACCAGCTTTGATCCTCCTCAGTTTGCCGATTTCAAATGCAACGGTGGAGAGAGCTTTCTCTGTGTACTCCTGTATCAAGTCAAAATTAAGAAACAGATTACAGGTAGACATGCTGCAAGGAATTATGATGGTCAGGTATAGCCTAAGAAGAAATAATGTCGACTGTTGTAACTTTAATCCTTCGGATGAAATGATGAAGAAGTTCAATCAGAATATTTATGATCACATAACTATATTACAGATTGGTGATGAAGAAATACTTGATGTTATGCAAACTTTTGATGTTGTGTGGGATCAATTTTTTTAATTGTGAAAAATAATCATATTTGCAAATAAAAATGTTAAATGAATTTTCTAGTATTTCGTTATTCATTAACTTTTTTAATTTTTCAAGTTACTTCCGGCTTAATTTGACTACTTTTTGATCTAGTGATTTCTATAGTGATGTCATGTTTTAAGCTAGTGAAATCTAGTAACTTTTGCTCACCATTCTAGTGTGAAACTTGGCAACACTGCGCATACGTTAGTTAGAGCAGAGCAACGAACACGTTAAAATGGTGAACAGACGCACTAAATGAGGTTTTTATGAATGATTATCTTAATGGGTATTAGTCTTGACAAAAATTGATTTATTGTTAAAATTTTTATATTAAAAGTCAGTTTTTTATAATCAACTGCTATTATTAATAGTTTAAAAGCATTTATGTTAAGTGTAATTATTTACAATTCATGTCATGATTACCTATCTATATATATAACTAGAAGAGTTACCCGGCGTTGCCCGGGATAATTACACTTGCACAATCTTTTCCTTTCATTGTTAGTCATGAGATATTGATTGTTTGTTAATGCTGAGCGTTTGTGAATTGCGTGTTGATACCATTGTTGATACCTATTGTTGAACAAACTTTGCCTTGCATTGTTGGTCATGAGATATTTCTCATTAAAATGCCTTGCCATAACCATGAATATCGATTTTTTTATCGATATTTATTATTTTTCCGAAATCTGAGGTAGACAGGGACCTTCCTCATGCTTTGAGGGTCATGTATGCGAAATTTTATCAAGATCGGACTAAAACTGTAGATTTGTATAAAAAACGTACACACAGACGCACAGACAGACCCACAGACAGACCCACAGACAGACCCACAAACATCCTTCTTTATATATATAGAAGAAGAAGGATGTTTGTGGGTCTGTCTGTGGGTCAGTACGTTTTTTATACAAATCTACAGTTTTATTCCGATCTTGATAAAATTTCGCATGCATGACCTTCAAAGCATGAGGAAGGTCACTGTCTACCTCAGATTTCGAAAAAATAATAATTATCGATAAAAAATCGATATTCATGGTTATGGCAAGGCATATTAATGAGAAATATCGCATGACCAACAATGCAAGACAAAGTTTTTGCAACAATGGTATCAACACGCAATTCACAAACACTCTGCACGGACCAACAATATATATCTCATGACCAACAATGCAAATAAAAGTTTGTGCAACAATAGGTATCAACAATGGTTTCAACACGCAATTCACCAATAACAATGAGCTCAAAATGATGATGCAATGATAAAGCAATCCTTTCCAAGAATTATAACAATGAACATAAAATGATGATGCAATATGGATAAGTTTCAATTTGTAACAATGCATAGAATTCCTGTTATTCAGG
>JAHWFO010012687.1:852-28711 GCA_023313115.1 Rhysida immarginata
TCTTTCCAATAAAATTCGTCACTTGATACACAATGCTAAAAAATTATATTACAACCGTCTTTTTCATGAGATTTCGTCTAATAAGTCTAAATGGAAAACCCTCAATAATCTCTTAAAAAAGTCCATTTCTTATACCTTCCCTTTTCAACAATCTGATAATATAGACTCATCATCTCTAACCAATTTTCTTAATACCCTTCTTCTTTATCGGTCTCAACTCTTGATTACCCTTATAGTGTTTCTTTTAATTCGCCATCATTTTTTGTGGTCCCTACTACTCCCGAGGAGGTCGCTAAAGTTGCTGTACAATTAAAGTCTTCGTCTGCTCCTGACCCATTAGGCCTCCGACCGGACATTATAATTTCAGTTATCCAAAGTCTTGCTTCGCCACTTGCTGATATTTTTAATTACTCTATCTCTACTGGTTCATATCCTAGTGCTTTAAAGATAGCTAAAATCTCCCCAATTTTTAAAAAAGGTGACTCTAAAGATTACTCGAATTATCGCCCTATTTCTACTTTGCCGATTTTCGCGAAAATTTTCGAGAAACTTTTCAATTCCCGACTTTCTCAATTTATTTATACTAACAATTTTATTAATCCCTCGCAACATGGGTTTATGCCGAATCGCAACGTCGATACAGCTTGCTTTGATCTCTTAGAGTTTTTATCAGCTGAAATGTCTGCAAACAAATACGTAGCTACGCTTTTTGTAGATTACTCTAAAGCCTTTGACTCTATTCCACTTCCTTTGTTGTTCTTTAAACTATCTGCTTTTTTCAATATTCGAGGTCTTCCCCTTAATTGGTTGACTGAATTGTTAACAGACCGTCGCTACTTTATGGTTCTCTTCGACAAGACCTCGACAACTTTAGTTAGGAACCAAGGTTTACCTCAGGGTTCTATTCTCTCCCCTCTTCTTTTCAACTTATTTATCAATGATTTAATTACGGCTCTTTCCCCTACTCCCTCCATTCTTTATGCTGATGATGTCACCTTTTTATTCTCTGACCCAAACATAACGAATCTTATTTCTGTAATTAACCACTTGTTAGTCAATTTTAAACTGTGGAATTCCGCCAATTTATTATTAGTTAACGTCGATAAATCTAAACTTATGTTCTTCTATCAACGTAACAAACGTAGCATTCCTATTAATCCTCCCGTTTACTACGGTGTCAGAAATTAAGGACGAGCATCGTCCGAAATTTAGTGACAGAAAAAGCGATGAAGGAGAGAAGATAGAAAAGAGGAAAAGTTCGGAGCGAAAGCGTTATAGCAAGAGAACACCCCCGCCAGGAATAAGAGTAGACGGGCGCAACCAAGAGAAGGTGAAAAGTGTGAAGAGGGGAGGAAGCAAGTTAGAAAAGAAAACTAGAGGAGAGCAAGATTGGATCCGATGGAAGACGGATGGAAAATTTGTTCGGCGTGATAAAGAGAATCACGACATAGAAGATGGAGAGAGGAAAAACTCCACGAATGGATTAGATAGAAGGAGAGCTGAATGTAACGCTAAGGAACGAAAGAAAAGGAGCTTTCGTGATTGGTGCTGGAAAAGAAAAGCAGCGAGGAGTTCAACGACTCACGAGCGAAGGGGAGCGTCAGGGAAGGAGACGACGGCCTCACGATTAACAGGAACGTTGGCGGAGCGACCGACGAGGGATTGCCGTGAATCAGCCGACTCCACGACGCGAGTTTCTGCTGGAGAATTGTCGTCGGAGCTATCTTGCGAGCGGGCGGCATTGCGCGAGCTGGCGCCAGTCTCCGCGTTTTGCATTGCTTGCGCGGATACACGAGCTCGTCGGCATTTATGTGAGTGTGACCCTTTTCCGTACTTTATAACTGTATGTTTGAATATGTTAAGTGTCATTAATATCTGGCTCCTTTCATAAATAATATAAAATAGTGCAAAGGTCTACAGTATCCAGACGTTACGTGCGATACAACTTTGTGTTTGTAAGGTGCTAATATTATGTAATTTTACTCTTGTTGCATGTCAGCCACGTCTAGTTCCCGAACCTCTCTATGGAGCGTCGAAGCCAGTAGTTTAGTTTCATCGGGTTGTCGACTTGTGCCACAAACCCCACCACGTCTTTCGTAGGACTACCGTCCGACGTGTTTTCTGCATTACTCTAAAGTAAGTTAGTAGTAATAAGGTAGAAGAGTAAACGGGCAACGAAAGGCTTCACAATTAGTCTCCATTTGTTTAGTGATTTCTCAATATTAATTCTGCTCCTTTGTGTCTCTCCGACAGGAAGGAGCCCCCACCCTCCTCATGGTGGGCTTAGGACCTTTCCTGGTTCAACTGTAAATGTTTATCGGGTCAAAGCAAGCGAAGCGGCGGCCTACAGGATAATTCATACTGCACTTCAGAACGTATTCAACTTGGACTCTATTCATATTAAAGAATTATATGCTTTATGTCATCCTGATCTATTTAGCAGCCAACACATTATCTGTGTATCATACCGTTAATCGAAAGATTAAAGTTTGTTTTCTTTAACTTATAACGCCCTCTCTCTTTACTCTGCTGTCACACACAGAGGCTTACAGGAAAGCCGTGACATACGGTCTTCATCTCCTTAACACTACTAACTCATTTAAATATATAGGCCTTGTTTTATCTCATGATTTATCCTGGGATAAGCATATTGGCATCTTACTCATAAAATTAAATAAAAATCAAGGGTTGATCTCAAGACTTCAATTCCTCCCACAACATATTCTTTTACTCCTTTACTATTCTTTGATTCATTGTTCTTTATGTTTTGGTATTATTTTTGGGGGGTCCACTACTTCCTATAATCTTACTAGACTCCTTAAACTGCAGAAATGGTTTCTCCGTACCCTTTTGAAACTTCCTAAACCTCATTCTGTTTCACATTTTTTCTCTTCTCTAGGAATCTTGACTATTAGCCAAATCTATTTCATTCAAATATGTTCTTTTATTTATAAATCTATTAATCAGATGCTAATCCTATCATCTCCCATTTCCATACGGTTACACTCAGATTTCCATAATTATACTACTCGTAATAAGACTGCGATCAGCCTGCCCTTAACCAAGAAGAATTTTGAGCGCAGATGTGTCTCATTTTCCGGGGTCAGATGCTGGTCTCAGCTTCCTACTAATATATGCTCATTATTCCCTTACGTCGTATTTAGGAAAGCAATTCGAACTTTTTTAATGTCTAATTATCTACCTTGAATTTAAATCATGTTTTTTTCTTTTTTCTTTGTTTGTTACCTCTATTTTTGTTAATTATATTCTGTACTTAGTTCTATTTTGGTTACCTTCGCGGACCTACTTGTCGGCCTTATCGGCCATATGGACCCCGAAAGGTAAATTGTAAAAATTAATAGTAAAAAAAAAAAAAAAAAAAAAAAAAACTACGACTAATTACAATGAAATGATCACAATCAACTTAATTATGGTAGCTGGAATTCTTTCACTTATGCGATATTTGATCATTGTCCGATCAGATAAGAAAAATATGATAGTTAGTTGACACTGCATCTAGTAATTATTGTATACTTTAGCAGGTCTTTCTTTCTATCATGAAGTAAATAATTATTTTGTTCTGTTAGGATTTTATTGAACAATCCAGGAGATTCATTTCATGGTTTTATTATTATTGTAAAATTTATTAAAGACTGCATACTATATTAGAAATGGTACTGGGCTGTTGATTTCTCAATCGTCTAACTACTTGAAATACGTCAACTGCTTCCTCACTTCGTAACTGTTCGGCTAAAATGCTCGCAACACAAAAAAGTCCACTACGAGTTGCGCCATCCCTGAAATGATATGCATTGCTTAGGAAATTATATTAAAGAGTAGGAATAAATTAATGAAGGAAACAAATTTAAATGGAGAGTACAAACAAAAGTTTAAGGTAATATTTAAAGGTACAGTGGTGGAAAAGAGTTTGGGACCACCTCAATTCAGAAAGTAAGCCAATTAAATTGAAAATTTTTTGATAAATTATAGTGATACACATGTTTCTTGTCATAATCAACCTCATCTATTTCCAAAAAACTAAAAATAATTACAAAATAAAGTAAACGATACATTTAGCTGTATGAAGGTCGGGGAAAAAGTTTGAGATCAGGACGGAATTTCCTTGAGAATCATTAAAACTTTGTGGATCAGTATTTTGTTGGACGTCCTCTCACTTGAATAAAATCACTGAATCTCTTCGTACGGATTTCACAAGAGCTTGAAGTTTTTGTGGAGTTATTTGGTCCCACGCGGTCTATATAGCTTTTTTCAGATCGGAAACGCTGTTATATTGTTTTCCCTAAGCATAAACCACTCGAACCAGATAACCCCACAAATCTGCAATCGTGTTAAGGTCGGGACTGCAGGCAGGCCAATTCTTTGATCTGATATTCTGTGATTTTAACCATTCCAAATTGATAATGTTTTGTGTATTGGCTCATTGTCCTGCAGAAAAATGAATTCCGGATCATACGAGGGTGAATCAAAAAGTAAGTTACACACTGTTTAGTAAAAACAGATGTAAGTTAAGATCCCATACACATATTCTACGTAAACGTGCACCACTTATTTCACTTTTCTAGATAATCACCCAACAATTGTAAACACTTGTCTGAACGTGAAATTAACTTTTCCATGCCGCTGCGGTAAAAATCCGCTGCAGCGTTTCTCAACCATGTCAGCACTGCGTCTTTGACGTCGGCATCAGTGCGGAATTGTTTTCCTCCCAGGTCACATTTCATTTTTCCGAACAAATGATAGTCACATAGGACTAAGTCGGGGCTGTGTGATGGATGTTGGACGTGGATGTTCTTCTTGCGCGGTATTCGTCCGTCAAATCTGAGCGCACATTTTCGAACTGCTGGCACCACTTCACAATTGCAGGCCGAGAAATCACATTATTCCCTAGAACATTGCAAATTTCCTTATGGATTTCAGTGCAATCTTAGTCTTTCGCCTAGAAAAAACGGATCTAACTTGGAGTGTACAACTAGTTGCTGCGCCATGACAACAATACTCTTGCGTAGGCAGTAAACGCGTGAACACGTGGGATCATGGAACGTTGCAATTATAGACATACAGGCAACATCCTCAAAAACGGCGAATGATGTCGGCGCTCTTCGACCACAGATGCTGCTGAGTGTAACTTACTTTCTGATTCACCCTCGTATAATTGATCTCGAAGAGGAAGGAGGAAGTAAGGCTGATGTCTCAGTTAGAAAATCAGATGGCAAGAAATGCAGCTCACACACCTGTAAATAAACAACATATTTATAAGGATACATTTATGCAGACAATACATTTTATACGGATGTATTAATAAAGATGTTTTCCAAGATGTCCTGGTCGTCGGTTACCTTCGATCGTGGAGAAATAAATGCCACTTGGGACTTCTCTCGCTCGGTGAAAGCAGTCCACATCATAACCGATCCTCCTCATTCTATGCTGGTTCTTGACGCAAAAGATGCCAGTAGTACTGAACACCGTCTGGACCGTCCAAATTAAACTTTTTATCGTTACTACGGCGAAATGACTGCAAAGTTGACTATCACTGATGTATCGCTTTGCAAACTTCAGTCTGACTTCTTTATGGTGGGAAGACAACTATGGTTTGGACTTCATCTTTATGTACGCATGATGCTCTGATGCTGACAACACATTTCGGAATATTCTTGGGTGAACCGGCAGTTGCAGTGATTTTGTAATTGAACTGGATGAGGCACCTGTAGCACTGGCCAATCTAAGGATCTGTCTTTCAGTTCTTATACTGAGCTTTTTTGGCCGGCCTGATCGCTGTTTTTTCCTTACAATTGTGGGTTAGCAAGATAATTGTGGACTACAGTTCTTTGATTTACCAATAAGAGCGGTAATTACACTTTCTGACCTTCCACATTACCGATATGCATCAACTTGATCCGTTTGGTGATCTGTTAGTTGTTTGCCAGAACCCATTGTAGACATATGCACTATTGTGTATGCTTTTAAATAGTCTATGTAATATGACATTCATTAAAGCAGTTGGTATTCATCTGCATGGGCATTTCCATCCTAGTCTCAAACTTTTTTCCCGATCCTCCTATAGCAAAATGTATAATTCATTTCATTTTTCAATTATTTTTTGAAATAGATGAAGTAGAATATGACAATAAACATGTGTATCACTATAATTTATCAAAAAAGTTTCAATTTCATTTGCTTATTTTCTGAATTGAGGTTGTCTCAAAGTTTTTTCCACCAATGTACAGTGCATGACAAAAATCCTGATACATAAAGAATTTTCATTTCATCAACAACTTTTTCAATAATTTTATTTGAAACTAGCTGATATACACGGCGTTGTTCGGGCTCTTGTTAGACGAAATTTTGCAATGTCTGAACATGAATATACAGACTTAATGACTTTCTAAAGGGGGTGGTTGGCTTAGAACCAAGCACTGCGACCTCAGGTCTATTGTACTATCCCCCAATGACGATGAAAGAACGATTATGAACGAGACAAACACAAACATCCATGCCCTCGGTGGGATTCGAACCCGCGACTCAATGGTGTCGAGAGCGGAAAGACCTGTGCCTTAACCCTCTCGGCCACCGAGCCGGCGAATATATAGACACGAAAAATTCAGTTTTTAACACACTTTATTCTACTTACTTTGTCTGTCTGCTTGTTCGGGTGGAATTTTGTAACCGATATTAAAGTTACTTCCTATTAACCGATTGAGTTGAAAGTTTGCACACTTTCTTGCTCTTGATGACAATACTGAATCAATTAAAAATCCACTAAACAATTGATCAGTTAGTGGCAATAAATTAATTTAATTTTTATATGAAGAATATCGTTCAAGACTTTACCAATAGATAGCGTTATTCAAAGTGTGTTTTTAAAATTTCTTTTTATTCATTACTTGTTTATTACTTTACGCATTTTTTACTGGAAGGCAATTAGCTAATTTTAGTAACCTATTTTTAAAAAGTCTAAGTTTGTTTAGAAACTTGAGAAGCTATTCAATTGTCGTCTGCTGCTGTCTACGTCCACTGATTTCATGTGAAGTGGATTCGTGCTTAGTGCTGAGTACTGGAAGAAAGAAGTTCCGTTAAGCACATTAATACACACAGCCCGCTTTTACAAAGGAGTCCTTGTATGGCTATGTGTGCTCAAATTTTTTCGTTTCGCGGTTTATTTTGAAAGAAACAAAATTTCGCAATTTCTTATTTTGCAAGCATCTATAGTAGCTTGAATTTGATGGAAATCTGTGACATACGTGTTCGAGGGATTCCCTTGTTAGTAAAATTTGTCACGTATCTACCAAGACCCTCCGAAAGGAGGCCCGCATGCTGGGCTATAACGGCAGCGCAGCAGCCCACAAGCAGCTAGTCACACCGGCGAACAAAACGAACAGACAGCAATGGGCCAGGGAACGCAAAGATTGGACCGCTGAGGACTGGAAACGTGTTCTCTGGAGCGATGAATCCCGCTTCACATTGTTTCGATCGGATGGCAGAGTTTGGGTGTGGCGTTTACCTGGAGAACGGCTCCTTCCTGAGTGTATCATCCCAACAGTGAAGTTCGGCGGAGGAGGAATTATGGTGTGGGGCTGTATTTCATGGTATGGCGTAGGCCTGATAGTGAAGGTGGAAGGCACCATGAGGGCTACGGACTACACTACCATCCTGAACAATTCCGTTCTCCCAACCCTTTGGCAAACCTACGGTCTAGAGCCATGCCTGTACCAAGACGACAATTCCAGGCCACATGTTGCAGCTCATACCCTGCAATGGTATGCCGATAATAATGTTGAAAGCATGCAGTGGACAGCCCAGAGCCCCGAGCTGAATCCCATGGAACATCTGTGGGATGAAGTCGAGCGTCCGTTGAGGGGTAGTAGCCCACTCCCCAAAACACTAACTGAACTGTAAACGGTTGTACGGGGCATTTGGCAGGAGATTCCTGCGGGGGGCGTACGTACTCTTGTGGAAAGCATGTCCCGGAGAGTGGCCGCCGTGATTGCAGCCAGAGGGGGGCCGACAGGATATTAACTGTTATCAATAAAAGAAAAAAAACGCACTGTGCGAGGTGTCCAATTTTACTTTCTTCCAATAAGTGTATTTGGAGAATTATCAAGTAAAATTTAAGAAAACTAGTAATAAGTACCATCCCTGAGCTGGAAGCTCAAGTTTACAAAAGCTAGGATCAGATAGTTGTAGATCTTTGCCAAAAGACTATCATGTCAATGCCAAAACGAATTCAAAATGTATTGAAAGCCAAAGGTAGAGCTACGAAGTACAAAACATTATTATAATATCAAACTATAAATAAAGGAGAACATGTGAGTTCGTCACGGAAACTGTTTTGCATTGTTGGGGCTGGCTTGAGGCACACGCCGGAACTGAAAAGTGACCTGACTATTGTTGTCTGAGCAACAATTTTTATCAAACTATGAATAAAGGAGAACATGTACGTTCGTCACACGAAAAAATTTAAATGTGCGAGCTTTGCAACAGTATTAATTGAATTTGAAACTAATTACCGCGCAAACTGCGCGCAGATAAAATCTTGTACCGTTAATAACGTGTTACAACAATTCTGTTATTAGCTATCTCTTACAGTTGCACACACAATTTTACTCATTTGTTTTCCTATTTTTGATAAAGTACCAATGCATTTTGTAACAATTTTGAATTTGATGTATAATATTAGAATGCCAAGTGTACATTTCGATGGTTTAATTTTTTATCAAGCTGGGATTTTTTTTTCAAATAAAATTATTGAAATAGTTTTTGGCGAAATGACAATTCATTATGTTGCAGGATATTTGCCATGCATTGTATATACCATAAAACTTTTTTTTTTACCATGCACTGATAAGAATTAAACACAAGTTTCATGACTTACATGCAATGAACAGTTATTGGTCCTCCTAATTTACGATACCAAATGTCAACTTGGTGTAGCAATTTTAGAAATGAGACTATGGAATTTGGAACTACAGATTTTGACGTCCAATCAATGAACTGGAGCTGGACTATACGTCTTGGCTGCAGGCTTTCCTGGCGAATTCATTAGAGGAAATATTTACAACGACTGTTCTATTTAAAAGATCTTAGTAAGAAACATTTTAATATTTACCTGTTCTACGTTGATTAATTTCATATGTTGTTCGATGAACGGGCCTTTATTTTCAAAGGCAACGACATCAACTTCAAATTGTCCATATTGCTTGGTTCCTTCTACAGGCCAGTACTGTCCAAAATTCTAGAATCATAAACGGACTTACTATATTTATTTAGTTGAATACTTAAAAGAACGGTTTACTACGCTTACTTCTACAGAAAAATGTATATTCTACATTTGGAGATTTTACAGAAAAATGTAACAGCCCTACCAGTGAATCATGAGAACTGTCAATCGTTGTTACCATATAAATCAGCTGGGATGGAAATGCAGCCTCCCACTCAAGCAGTTGCTTAAATAAATTACTGTTAAATTGGTGACGATTAAAGGGAGCTTTTTTTTTTTTTGCAAATAATGCGAAACTAATTTTCCTCAGAAGAATCGTAATACTTTCTTGTTTGACACGTTGCTTGACCACGGGGTGAACAAAGCGTACTTGACACAGGAAATATGAATGATAAATAAAGGACATGCGCAATGAGGCTATGACAGACGCCGATTGGCTGAAGAACTTAGCCAACGTCATGACTATTGAGGGGCGATTCTCAAAACTTGTCTGTTGGAGTATATAGAGAAGTACACCTATTTAGGGAGTTTATTTAGAATCCTATCGAATTATCTCATTTAAATTTAAAAGAATATTACCTATAAAATTAACTGGTCGAAGCACGACGGATCACATCTTTGCTCTAAGGCAAATCTTTGTAAAATCCTAGAGTATGCAAAAGATGTCTACATTTCCTTTTTGGACCTCGAAAACGCATATGACAGAGTTCCTTGGGAGAAGCTCTTGGCAAGTGTTGCAAGAATACAGAGTGGACGGGCAATTGCTGGTTGTTATCATGTACAAAAGCTCTGAGATCTGCGTCCGGATAAACAGCATTAAGTCAAGACCGTTCACCGTGGGTGTCGCACTCCGCCAAGGGTGTGTACTCTCACCCCTCTTGTTCATTATCTTTATGGACTGGATAGACAGAGGCAGCCGAGGCGATGAGCGTGTTTGTGTGGGCGACTACTTGGTGGAAAGATTGGTCTTTGCTGACGACCCTTTCCTCCTTGGGTCTTCTCGGACCAACTTTCAGCATGCACTAGACTGGTTTGCAGCCAAATGTGAAGAGGCTGAGATAAAGATCAGTGTGGCTAAGAATGAGGCTCTGGTCCTTTCAAGACAGCCTGCTCAGTGCGCTCTCCAAATTAGGGGAGCCCCATTGAGACAGGTAGAAGAGTTAAAATATCTCGGGACTGCATTCACGAGTGATGGGCGGCAGGATACAGAATTGGATGCTCGGATCGGTGGAGCAAGCTGAAGGTGAGGTTTTTTACTAAGATCATATTTTGAGGACGCCATATTTTAACCCCAACTATCATCCTACAAATTTTTGTTCATTCATTACGGGACGCCCTTTTACGTTACGATTAATATAGCAATACAGAAAAATGTCTATTTTTATATAAAATAATTGTTCGATTTATCAGTGGAATATATAACATATACAAAATAAAAAAATGAAATTAACACTAATAAATTTTTTTTTATAATTAGAAGATGAGTCATTCGTTCAAAAAATTTATCGAAACATTCCAATGAATTCTGATAAAATCTTGGGAAACTTAAATTTCATAAGATATGGTGGTTTTGCAATACATTTTACTGATGAAAAGATCCATCAACCGCTTTTACCCCACATGTACTGGCAGCAAGTATTTACTTTTTAGCAAAATTTTTATCATCTAAAGGTATAAACATTTCTTTTCGTACTTCACGCCATGCAGTTTCTCACTCAACTCCCCTCCTCCTGTACCTAAGACATGTCTCAAAAAGATAAGACCACCTCTATAAATAGGAATAAATATGCATATATATTTTTCACGAAGACCATTTAATGCATTAAATATATGTCTATAAAGAATGCTCGCTTAGCATTTAGTTTAATAAGAAAGAGTAATCGAGATGTAATAATTTTCATAATATGACATTTTCACTGTCTCAAAATGATAAGTACACGTTACTATAATGAAGCAGATATATCGACACAAAATAACATTACCTTTACCTGCAGAAATTTGATTCATTCCACAGGGTTTTAAAAACTTTTTGTTTTGCTGCTAAAAGTGGATAATTCCATCCTCGCAGGAATGAAAATGAAATTTAATTACGCAGTGAAAGGCTTAATACTAATAATTAAAGTGATTAAAGTAATTGGTAATTAAAGTGAAATTATTTTAAACAATCCATTAGAGTCCGATGGAGTCACCTTGCTTTGAAATCACTTTGAACACTCGTTCTGGCACTGAATTTTTTTTTTTTTTGCTGATTTTGCTCCAGGCTTTCAGTAATGCTTCTTCTAGGTCAGATATTGATTCAAATTGTTTTCACTTAGTCAAATCTTCTTATGCAAATATGCGCCAAAGGCTATCCGATGGATTTACATAAGGCGACAAAGCTGGCCAGTCAATAACTAGGCTGTTGTCATCTTCAAACAATTTGTATGTACTTCTATCTATATGTTTCGCGGCATTGTTCTTGCTGAAATTTCCAAAAAAATTCAGAAACTATCTCGCCAAATGGAAGAAGATGTCATTACAGAAATTGTTGGTACCCTGTAGCTGTCATTCTTCCTTCCACAATTGCTAGAGCATTGGAACCATTCCATACAAAACCAGTCCATACAATCATTGATCACCATTTTGCTGTCTTCTAAAAAACATTTGCTCTTCTAGCTTCAGATGGTGCCAATAGAACTGGCAACCATAAGCCCTTCTAAATTAAACTTCTTTAATCACTCCCTCCATACGACTTGTTTAAAGTCTGGCGCCCACGCTATCTTCTTTTTGGCCAATTTCAGCCTTACTTTTTGGCCTTGCTTTCTTTTTCTTGTATTGCAAGTGCCTATAGTGTGAACAGTGTCTTTTGAAACATTTATATCCAGTCGGTTTGGATGTTGCACGAATAACTCTTCTGTTCTGTCTCTTGGATAACTTCTGAGGTCTTTAGAGCTTTTATTTGTACCATAATGTTTTATTCTTTAAATAATCGTCAATATGCCGTGACGAACAATCTGATTCCTTCAGTGCCTTTGACTGACCTGTTTGGAACTCAGACAATGATTTTCCACGTCCCATTATGAAGAAAAGAGTTTAATTTTTTATACTTCAATGATATGTAAATTACAGATGGCGATTGTTTAGAAATTATCAGCAGTAATTCGTATTTATCTTTTGCTAAATAAATTACATTGTACAACAAATTTGAACTTTTTTTGTGCTTTAGATGAAACTATGTGATTCTGTATAAACAAAAGGTGCTTGATTCATATATCAAAACCAAAATGGTCCATCACGTATTGTTTTTGTAGGAGACTCACTTCTCAGAGAAATGTAACAGAGGCTTGATTAGAGAAAACATAAACACTAAAATGAATTTTTTTCCGTCTTGTAGGCATGTTGGTGTGTCCCTGATAAAGAGGCCAGCAGCATTCAGCTAGCATACTTCCATTCCATCGTTAAACTCTCTGTCACCAAGTGTGGTGACAAACACTTTGTCCAAGGCTCTCGATCGTCCTTCCCGATCGGAGAGCAAGCTTGGGTAGAGATCCTGTATGTATCAGAGATACGACAACTGAGAAGTCAAAAATGATTGGTTAGAGCCGACACGTGACTTATGGACGCCATTATGTGCTAACCATGCTAGCAAATGCCTTGCAATGCCGAAACTTGTATCATGCTATACAACAGTATTTAGACATCGCCAGCTGTAAATTTTTTCCGAATTAAAAAACATTTATAAAACAAAAGGCATAATGCCTAATCGTGCTGCAGTAGGTTGTTCGAACAGCGGGAAAAATGGCTTTAAAGTCCACATTTCCTAGAGACGATGAGCGACGCCGAATATGGTTAGCAAAAGTTAAATGTGAACTTAATGATAAACTTTGGATTCCAGCACGTGAATCCAATCATGTATTATGCAAGGTAAATATATTCGTTTGTTATTACCGGTTCAATATTTAATTCAATAAATTTTAATTTTTTATTATATTTGAATTGGTTTGTTTGGTATTAACGTCCTTTTCAACTGCCATGGTCATTTCAGGACGGCGTTATAGGGGCCGCAAAATTTGCCTCGCAAGGGTTCTTTAACGTGCAGCCGGCAAACGACTACACGAAACCAACGGCTTTACTTCCCTTCCGAAGAAAGTGCGTGATCTCAGGCTCCCCCCCCCCCCCTGAAAAAATCCTCGTCGTCCTCGGGCATCAGAGGCGATCATGCAACCACTGAGCCACAGAGACAGATTTTTATTATATTTATACTGTAGGAGCAATTGTTGAAAATATACTCATCCCCGTATTCATAATGAGTGCTCATGCTCTTGCTAAAGATCATTGTTGAATACCAATTCCATATTATTAGGACCGATAGGTACTTATGTTTTCACAATGTGCGTCCGTCCGTCCGTCTGTCTGTCTATCTGTCTGTTGGTGCTGTAGAGTTCGAACGGTTCCGAATTTTCGACTTCCGTTTTCGCCATTTGACAACTTAGGGAAAACTAAAGAGTGAGTTCGTTGGTGGAAGAAATCGATGAACAACTTCCGGTTCAAAAGGTCACAAATAATATCGGGGTCCACGTTTTACACTATAGAGTTCCATGCATAAATGACCTATGCACTGATCAATGCTGTTCTCTCTTTGGCATTCCATAGCTAAACCAGAGAAGAGGCTTGTGAATTAAGTGAGGACACATAATGTTCTTTTGAATCTTTCAATGCTAAGATGTCTTGTAATACAGGGTGATTATAAAGTCACTATACATTTTGGTGAAATCATTAACGAATTTCATTTATTTGCACACCCAAACACACCCAAACTGAATGTGTGTATGGGAGTTACACAGTCAAAGGTCTATGGGCCCTTCATGTTTACCGAGGGGACTATCAATAGTCGACATGTTGGAGCAATTCCTGGAGCCACAATTGCGAGATGAAGGATTTAGGATACCGTTGTGTTCCAACAGCTTGGGGTACTATCCCATTTGGCCAACATCGTTCGGGACTAACTGAATCACGCATTCCCAGGCAGATGGATTGGTCAAGGCTCGCAAAGACTGTGGGCTCCAGTCCTCAGATTTGACCCCATGGATTTCTTTGCGTGGGGTTTTATCAAGTCCAAGGTGTACCAAGTCAGGATTACGCACCATTGCACAGCTGAAACAACGGATTACAGCCGCGGTGGAAGACATTACACCGCAATGTTGCGCAATGCTTTCCGGGCCACGGTGGAACGCTGGGAGCTGTGCCGGGATGTGCAAGGGGGACACATTGAAATTTACTAAGAATGCATCCTGGTATGATATCTGGTTGATGCATACTGCAATTGCTGCATTAAAACGGAGTTTTCACCAAAATGTATAGTGACTTTATAATCAGCCTGTATATCAAACAATTGGAATGACTTGCCATCAATGAATATAACGTAAGATTAATGATAGTCGAAATTGGTTCCCTGATGCGTGTTTTAATGAAACCATTACTGAATCATTGGAAACTTTCAATGCTAACAGTAAGATATGTCATGTAATTACTTACGCCTTATATTATCAATAGTTAATTTGTGTTAGGCAAATTTAACAATAGCTAGTAGCTAATCATTCGCTTCAATAGTACATGGTTACATAGAAAAGCTTTAGCAATTGTTTATGAAGAAAGAATTGGCAAGGTTTCCTTCCCGGATTTTTGGAAGATGTGATACCGCCCCCTCTCCCACTCTTCTGACAATCGTTTATCTTATTATTTTTTTCATAATGTGGAAGACCTCTTTGGGTTATTCAGGCTTCTTGCCTATTTCAGTGTATTTTATGTGGTTTTTATTCCGGAAGGGTGAGACTCGTGTAAACACTGCTTACGTCTCACCTGAATAAATGTACAATTCACTGCTCGATTGTCGATTGTCCACTTGCTATATAACGTCCCCTCCAATGACCCTGCTGCTGCTTAGAAACACTGGATTAGACATTCGAGCAAAAAACGCTTCTATTAGACCCTTCTAGGTTAGACAGCACATTCTAGCTGTCATTGTGGTAATCTTTCATTGATGATAGTCCTAAATTACCGCCATATCGAATGCAGTACTATACAGTAAAGCCGTGTAGCTACATCACAGAGAAGAATTCCCTCACGTTCACTCTGTTCGACTCTCTCATTTCTCTTGTGGGGGTTTTTAGCATTAGCCTCCCCCCCCCTTTGGTTTTCACAGAATGCTCGATCCATGAAAGTAGTATAGTGGCTAGAAGAAAGTGTAAAACAAGGAATAAGATCCTTATTCCTACCTCCATGGCTCGATCACGTGTTTCAACAATGGGTGGCCAGCTGTTTCAGATATCAGATTTAAGCTCTCTTAAGAATTGAAGGCAAAAAATTATTTAACGAAATGAAATCTCCTCCCGCTCCCTTTTCTCTCAATTTCTTACTTTAAATGAAAAGTTATTTCTAACAATAAAACTTCAGGTAAAATCCTTTTTTTTTTTAATTTTTGGCGCTTATAACAACTGAAGAAAAAAACAGGACAGGCACTTATGAGGATAGACTCGAACCCGCAAGTTTCCCTACTGCAGCCAAGTGCCTTAATCAATTCCGGTGAAATTAGTGCAAATTCTTTAGTATATAAGCAGGGAAGAGGGAGGAGCTGATATAAACTGAATCCTTGACGTCGCCTTTTTTTTTTAGGTTTTCTTTTGATGTCGCTTTTTTAAAAAACGAAGGCGTGTTAACCTAAACCCTTTTACAGGAGTTACTTTTAGATGGCCCCCAACTTTTATGTTTAATCCTATCGAAATCTGTGGAAGTGTTTGTGTCCTCCCCATGTAAGTGGCATTAACGCCTTAATATAATTAAAAAAAAATTACATTATTTCAAGGAAATAACTATTTAAAGAAAGTGTTATTGAAATTTTAGAATGTATGAAAAGTAGAAAAAAAAATTGGCTCAATTGACCAAACGGCCAAGCCGTTATAAGAAGGAATTCATTAGTGTGTTTAGCACAAAATGGCGTCCATGTAATTAGTTGTCGTATCTCTTATGCATACAGGATCTCTAAGCTTGGGAAAACAGCGTCGCCATCTATAGATAATATTGAAAAAATAACTTCCAGCGTCGTAGGCGCAAAAGGCGGAAGTGGCGCAGAAAACGGCGCGAGCGCGAAAATGTGGAGCGGGAAGATTGCAATCGAGAAGAGGAGTTTTGGAACCGAGGGAAGAAGCCACGGAAAAGTTCGGTCTGGAGAAATCGTGCCGATCTCCCAAGAGACGACCGAGGGTTCTGGAACCGTGGTCGTACGAGGCCGACGAACTCTGCAAGTGTTCCCGAGTGCGAAAAGACCGCCAGTGAAATACGACGTCCTCCGCATGAGACACGTGAAATTTTAGCTTGGACTTTATCTGTGTTTTTTTCTCGCCCTATGAACTTTACAGCTCCAAATAGAGACACCCAGCTAGAGGAACTATCTAGTGACGAGGTCATCGTGGATTCAGCATGCAGCTTTTCCACGTCGGAGTCCGAAACGTCCGCACAGCAACCAGTTTCATTCACCGCCGTTTCCTGCATCATAGCCGCCCCGAGAGAGGTCAGCGTCCTGGTTAGTCATTCATTCACCAGGTTAGTCGTCGCGGCCGGCCGAGACGCCTCATCATTGTTGCGACTCAATCTATTGGATCCGGCCTGGATACCGAGTGAAACCTGTGCCTGGATAACTCCTTGGACGCATGAAGCCTTTTGGCGACATGGATTGGGCAATTGGTTCCCTACTCAAGGTGGGTCAATTTTGGATAACAAATTCCGACCTTACTATTATTCTAACTCTCTCCGAAAAGCCTTGCTATAATCTTCCCGCTCGAGCACATTGCTTAATTCCTATCTGCGCCGTTATTAAGAGTTGCGTAGGGTTACTGTTAAAGTTTTGCATGATACGTTTCGTTGCGGAGTTAAGCACCGCCTTCGCTGCGGCGGAGTTTATAAGGTCAGTTTAAGGGACTATTATTGGTGTACACTCTCGTTCTTATTCTCTCTTTTTATTTTTAGTTATCAACGGCTTCAAGCCAATTATTAACGCTGTTGCGTCGCCGTTTTCTTACGGTGCAGCTGGGGCCCACCGTGAGCAAATTAGCTGGGAATGCCTACCACGCTTATGGACCTGCGCTTCCAGAGATAAATTCTGCCTCCGTGGTGTTCCGCTGAAAAATTAAGCACAGTAACTTTTCCTGCTATTTAATTATAGTTAATTGCAGACCAAGCCTTTGTAAGTCTTTGTGTACACATCAAACTTTTATGTGTGGTTTGTCATTTAGGTGAAAGCAGGTGCTTTTAACCGCGCCTGTACCTTAGCTAAGTTTTCATAGTTTTACTTTGGCGATCTGATCTGTCTTTCGTCAGCTCATTTATTTTGTTGTAAATCCGAGGTCCGTACCTCCGATCGGGCAGGGCTCGTCCCTTCACGAATTCTGCATTCAAGTGAGTCCATCGCCCACCTTTGCATAAATAATTGTATTCTAATCTTACGAGGGTATACAGAAATTATTACCTCGGTTCGGTCAAGCATTCAAGCATATTTTAGTTGTATTTATTCAAATATTGTTGTCATTAAATAAATTAGATAAGCCAAAAGTTATACTCTGTTGTCCAGTCTATCATTTTAAACACTTCCACTGCTCATTACTCTGGTATACGTGACACTCTCTGCCTGTGTGATTTCATGAGGTGAACATGTCATAGATGTAGATGATTGAAAGCCAGGATCTTGATGGTTTGGGTCATCGGAGGCGTCTTCCTCTGAATCAACAGTATATTTATCTGGAGCTGTAGGTATAGGAAGATCTTCAGAAAGAGGAGCTGGTCGCAGGGCGCTTCTATATGTGCTACAATATACAGGATGTTTTAAAATTTCATCACCAAAATGAAATATGCGATTCTAATCAAAAAAGTTCATATGAACATGGGTCCGAATTTGAACGATAACTGACAGAAATAAAAATGCAGCCACTAAGATCAACAAGTTAATAATTCACTTTCTACAATATCTAGGATGATGAAAATTGGGAGTATAATAGAATACATAAAATTGTGTCTACCGTTAAAATTTGTTCGAATTCCAACGAGTAGTTTCCGAGTTACGTAGTCAACATCGTAACACGTGGTGGTTAGTACTCACAAGTGAGTACGTGGTACGATGTTGAGTGGGTAACTCGGAAACTACTCGTTGGAATTCGTTCAAATTTTTTACGGTATACACAGTTTTATGTACCCTATTATTCCTCCAAGTTTCACCATCCTAGATTTTGTAGAAAGTGCGTTATTATCTTGTTGATCTTAGTGGCGGCATTTTTATTTCTGTCCATATCTCAGTTATCCTTCAAATTCGGATCCATGTTCATATGAACGTTTTTGTTTAGAATCGCATATTCCATCACCCCTATCATTTTGATGATAAAATTTTAAAACGCCCTGTAGATACTACGTAAAAAGCTAAAATGGTGATTTTTTGGAAAATGGTGCATGGTAAACAAAAATTAATTGCAGATTCGTTATTTTCAGCCAAAAAAATACAAGAAAGACATATTTTCATCTAAAGGACATTTTTCATGTTGTATAGTATTATTTAACTTTATTCATAACAATACAGTAATAGTGTTCTTATCACTTTTAGGCACTGAAACAATGTGGGTTTCTTGCTAAATAACTAATCGTTTCTTCGCGAAATTTTCATATTAACATATTCATAATTATCCATACTTGTTTTGTAAAAATCTTACTGTTATATTGCTTCACCTGGACTGATTTATTCTTGTTTATACTGGTGGACTTATCATATTGAGATACTATTTCTCCGTTTACAAATTCTGGTGTTTATCGTCCTAACTGTACTAAATATGAAATAAATGTTCTACATTGGCCTTTCAATTCGAAATTTCCGAATATGTTATAAAGAACATATCGCATCTATACAGATGCCAACGAGAGACAAATTATAAGACAAACGCTGGATTGTTAGTACGATTATAACACTAGAACCACTGATTCGATTTACATGCTTTTTTTTTAAAGAATAAATCATTATTTGGTCAGTGAGGGTTTTAATTGTACGCCAACCTCAGCTGTTCATCATTTTTTCATCTTTTGTTTTAGTTTATAGATATGTTCTCTCACCAGGTTTCAGTACATACAGGGTGTCCAAAAAGTCTGGTAACATGGCAGATATCTCAAAGCTGCCAGGTAGGCGAGATCTGTTGAGTGTGGTTTATAGGTAATAGGAGTGGGGGATTTCATTGCCGCACTCAAATATAAGGTCATCCATTTGCTAACTCGAAAACTATTAAACATAGAGAAAAATTTCCAATTGCTACCCTGTAGAGCGACACCAGATGATGGTCTAAAAACAATTTTTAATCACACATTTCCCCTTGAAAGATTTTGAGAAAATTGGCGAGAAAGAATCACTCAACGTCAGCTTGGGCTGACCAGGTTGCAATGGTGTGCTCACTGCAATTCAAATGTGTTAGAAACCTCAGCCAACCTGGCAAGCCCAACATCACCTTGAGTGACTCTTTCTCGTCCATTTTCTCAAAATCTTTCAACGGGAAGAGTGTGATTAAAGAATGTTTTTCAACTAATGTGGTGTTGCTCTACAAGGCAGCAATCGGAAATTTTTCTCTATCTTTAATGGTTTTCGAGTTAGGAAATGGATGACCCTAAATTTGGGGGTCAAAGTCAAATTTGAGCGCGGCAATGAATTCCCCACCCCTGTTACGTATAAACAACACCCATCAGATCTCGCCTACCTGGCAGCTTTGAGATATCTGCTATGTTACCAGACTTTTTGGGCACTCTGTACTTGTTACGCTAGGTAACATGAGGAATAAGCAGTAACGATTTTAGTGCATTCTGTCGTCGTTTTAGTGAATTTTAAAATTTTTTTCAATAATGTGAGTGTAGTTATTGTTGGATGTCGTTGTTGGTTTTTATATTGTTGTGGATGGTGTTATTGTTCCCCAATGACGTATATTAAAGATAGACTCCGAATCCTATTGTTGTAACTTGAAGCAAATTGGGAAGCTCCATGCCCAGAACTGTCATGGCTGAAAGTGAGTGAATCTGATGCAAAACACATGGCTAAACACGAGAGTAGCTGATTAATAATTATTTCACACGACGATTACGGAGTGATAAGTTAATCTTTTCGTTTACTTTGTATTTGAAGTATTTTATTATATTTTATAAACAATTTTTCGATCATGGTTTCAATTTCAATTTCGTTTCGATTGTCTTTCAGTAACGTATTTTCATTTTAGTTACGTATTTTTGATTTATTTTTGTGGAAAACGATTCCTGATACTTTTTCTTGTCTGTTTGTACAGTTGTACGCAGAACAACTTTGAATAATGGTTTTGAATTAATTATTCCTCGGGCCCAAAATCTTCAAAAAGAAAGCAGCCAGACAAGTAATTACTCCACGGCTCACTCCTGCCCAGAACTATCATGGCTCAATTTGCTTCACTTTTTGCCGCTGTTAACAATAGGATTCGGAGTCTATCTTTAATATACGTCATTGTTGTTCCCAGATTGAAATTAGAAAATTAAATGTGTTTTATTGCTCTGAATGGATTAGGTTATTTCATTATTTTATTTTGTCGTTTTATTGTTGCTGCAGTAAATGTCTTTTGGTTATTTTTATTACCGACTAGAAGCAACACCTCCTAGAAAGAAAGCCAAACAACTGAAACGTCATATATTGTTACTTCATCATATTTCGGCCCGAGGCTAACGAGAAAGACAGGCTCCGGCACTGAAAAGTCACCTGACCAAGATAGGTCTATTAACAATGTAGCTTTCATTGTTTCCATCTTGTATTTTAACAATCAGTATTTTTTCCTTTGTTGGAAATAACGAAGATTGGATTGTTAATAGACCTATCTTGGTCAGGTGACTTTTCAGTGCCGGAGCCTGTATTTCTCGTTAGCCTCGATTTCGGCCATTGTTAACCGTATTTCTACCAATGGTAAGCCTTAAATTTGATCGACTTATGATGATGTAAGAATGCATGACGTTTCAGTTGTTTGGCTTTCTTTCTAGGAGGTGTTGCTAGAAGCGAATCCACCCGTTTATATAATCGGGAAATAACCCATTGTTAGATTTTTTCTTTGTTGTGACAACGTCCACCGTCGTTGATTTTATATAAATGATTTTTGTTTCAAAATGCCACGGCGTAGACAGTCTTCTTTGGGTAGAAATACGGCTGGGGCTAAACGGCAACGTTTGGCTATCAACAATGAAAACAGTGTAGAAAGACAAATTCGCCTTACAAGGAAACATTACATAGTTGCACAAAGGGATTTTGATTTCACAAAGTGAATAGTTTATGATGCACAGATGAAGAGAAACAGATGGGGAAACGTGATTGGAAATCACTACGTCATTTTTCAATACTACTTTCTTATTTATTTATTTATTTATTTATTTAGTTAGCACCTTGGATTAGGTATATAATGGATACCATGCAGCATAGTCATTAACGTAATTAAAATTAACAAAAAATAAATATTAATATCATAAAAACTTTCTCTTCAGTTCAGTAATGAGATAAGTTCTCAGTTTAAATTAAAATGTTTACACGTATTTTTACATTTTCCGTTAACACAGTGATCCACAGAACACCGGATATTGTCCGGAATACAGTTCCACTCAGTAAACGTATTGACAGGGAAACTCGTAATGACACGAGATTTCACCTGTGGCGGCACGACGAATTTAAAACGATTTAATGGTACGAACCAATGGCCCGACGAGCATATATTCAGTATAATAGTGAAGAACGTGATGAGGATTCCTTATCAACTTAGCCGTTTCTCTTAGCTTAAAGAAACGAAAAATAAATTCGGGAAACGGAATATTCTTTATTAACGCAAAACGTGTAATAGAAGTATAACGATTTAAACTAAATAAACAGCGCAATAGCTTGTTATATGCCACTGTAACTCTTGTTAGCTGATAGAGCTGCAATCACACCATATAATAAATCTGAAATCAATCGAAGCACATATCACATTGTAACAAAAGGCACGTTTTTCTTTAAAGTTTAACACATTCCTAAGCCGTTTCGTAATGAACATCAACTTGTGCAATTTAGAAATCACATTAGAGATCATTGTGTTCCAATTAAGTGAATCATTATAAATAATACCCAAAAAAAGTTATCTCAGATAAAAGACCACTCGTAAACCTTGCATTGCTATTCAAACAAAAGTTGATACGCTGTGTTTTCGTATCGTTAATCGAAATACCAATCTTTACACAGTATTTCTGAAGAGTGTCGAGATCTTTATCCATAAGCTTCATAATTGTATCCTCGTTTCCTTTAATTGTCTTATATTATGTTGACGTCGACATAAGTATATAACTCACCATTCAGACATAGATTATGCATATCAAACACATAAGCAGCATACAGCTGGGCGGAAATACCACTGCCCTGAATAACGCCTCGAGTAGACTTATAGTAACAGTCCGAATGAATCGCCATTGTGACTCGTCTATTATCAAAATAGTCGTACAACAGATCGAGAATAAATTCGTCAATGTCAAGATAGGTTAATTTACATAATAAGACATTCCTTAATATTGAATTGAAAGCTTTTGACAAATCGATTGCCATAACTGAAACAACATAACCTGAGTCGACGTCCCTTATGATCATGTCGTGCAATAACATATTCATGTCCTTCACCGAGTTGTTTTGACTAATACCGAAAACATTTTTAGGACAGGCCTCTTGAATTCTTTTTAAGAGTGGCTGAAAAATATTTTTATCGACAACCTTAGACGTTGTCGGAAGCTTCGTTATTGGCCTAAAGTTCGAAAGTTCAATTTTTTTACCTTTCTTATGTATAGGGGTAATCACGCCTACTTTCCATACGTCAGGATATTTCTTGTACGACAATATTGCACGGTATAAAACCATAACAAATCTGCAATAAATCTTTGGAACAGCTTTTATCAAAATATCTGAAAATATTTCATCTGGATAAGCACTCTTTGTATTCGTATTTGCAATCACGTCCATAACATTTTTCTCGTCTATGTCCAAAGACCCACTAGTGGCACTCTTGTCACCAGAACGTTTTGGGAGGTTTACAATTGGACCTTCTACATACATGAGAAAGTCAATACAAACTTGTCTGTCACGGAAAAAATCTTTCGGATCGCTTTTTTTAAAGTCTTTATAAAGTTTCCACCAATTAGCATTTACCCTGTTCAATGCAAACATGTTACGCTTAGCGTGCGAAATTTGTCGTTTATATCTCTTATTAATCTATTTCAAATTCTCCTTGTGAAGCGGGTTATCTTCTGTGACAAATCTCTTATATGCAATAGAACGTTCTTTCGCTAGATTTGTCAAGCTCGGGGACCACCACATTTTTGTTTTTTGCCTTTTTAAATTGTATATTTCGCCCCGTTTTCCAATAATATTCTCGTCCAATCCTCCGTAATCTGACGGATAATTTCGTCTGGGGACATGTTCGGCGTTATGTTATTTATTGAGGCTTGAAACCTGTCGCCAATGTTTATCCAGTTTACAGAAGCAATATTTAATCCTTTCTTGGGGACGATAAACGCCGATGATAAACAAAAACGGTTTATCTGCTTTCGTCCGTAGAGAAATACATAAAGCTTCGAGGCCGTTTTCAGCAATCACTGTTTCCGTAAATGAGGTTAGATTATTTCTAACATATATTGCTACTCCATCCCCTTTCGATTTCCTATCGGCTCTGTGAATATGGTATCCCGGTATCTGAATTGCACCATCGTCGATTAAGGCGTCCAGCCATGTTTCAGAAATAATTAATACGTCCGTATTTTTGAGTGACAGATGACTTCTATGTCGTCCATCTTATTACACATTGATCTCGCATTCAAATACGTAAACTGCAGTCCTTCTTGGTCGTGTTCCTTTCGTTTGTTAGTGTTTAGTCACATTTCACCAATTTCAAGTTCTCTGACCGGTTTCTGACACCATTTTTGTGGGGTCCTACCCTTGTATGGTCGGATAAAAGCAGATTCAGGCCACAAGTCCGGTTTCTCGACCTCGATTCGGTACTCGGTTGGAACCTCCAAGTAAATTAATGAAGAATTAGTTTCATTTTTCGTTTTCCATCTATCGCAAAATACGACTTTAATCTTCATCTCTTATAACGCCAGTTGCTCCCCGGAAACCTGATCGGCTAAGCCCCCCACACAGTATCGAAGGGGGGTGACTATTTCTGCTACATTTTTAACCAGCAGCTTTTTAGCACCGGTTCCCCAAATGCGATCGTCATTTCTTTGATGATTCTTTTTTCCCGGCTGTCCATAATTGTTCGGTGCGTCAATTTGTTGATTTTTATTAGAATTATGGAAAGTTAAATTGTGGTTGCTCAAATAAGAATTCCGAGAGCCGCCCACCGTTTTTTTTTACATTAAGACCGTGTTTGTCATTTTCCCGATTTTTACTCACGACGTGTTCAGCCTGTCCTATTTCGTTGTCATTATTTAAGACAGGGTTATTCGTGGGAGTATCCACCAGCTCTCTTTTACTTTGCTCATCATGATAACATCCAAAGTTTTGTTTCTCAGGTATACTGAGTAGGTGTCTATCCTTAGCTATAAGTGTAGTACTTAACTAATTCTGCATTACAGTGTTATATCCATTACCATTTGGTTTAACAATCTGTTCCGTCTGATTTAATTCTTCCTGTATGCCGATTTTCTGATTTGTTTTGTTGCTGACATTATTCACTGCACTAATATTACCATTGAATTGCGAGGGAATACTGAGATCCTTGGTCGTGGGTCCATAATCATCTTTGTCTGTGACAACCAAAGTCGTAATTAAGTTGTTCAGTGTTTCGTTCATAGTTGTAATTAAATCACATATTTTTTATCATTGATTCCATTATTTCCTTAAAAATTGAGCTTGTTTGATCCATTACTCCATCAATGATTGCAGTAATGAAGCCGTTTTTCTCATTAATGTACGTTGTCTGGACTGCAACGGAACTTGTCAAACTTTCGTAGCGCTACTGAGGACATAATTTTGAAAATCTATATACGAGGGTTGGAGCATAAGTCATGGCAACTATTTTTTTTCTTGTAGATATGTGAACGGATCACAAACTTATATGTGTCGTGTGGAAGTTCTGCAGGCATAGTATGTATGCAGAACAACAGATGGCTCTGTGATAGCTGGTAGTAGCGCAGCGAGGGCTATGAAATCAGTCAGTTGGTGAGTGTCGTGCGAGATGGAAGTAACCCGTGTTGAGCAGCGCGCTTACATCAAAATAGCCGTTCTCCGAGGGAGAAATGCGATGGAATGTCACAGTGAATTAGTGGAAGCCCTTGGGAATAATGCCCTACCATACCGTATAGTAGCACGATGGGTAGGAAAATTTCAGCAAGGACGTGTGTCAACAAGTGATGAGCAACGTTCGGGACGACAGTAGCGGGACGACAGTGATGAGCAGCGTGTGGTGACAGTAGCAGGGGACTACTTTGAGAGTCTTTAGGCCCAGGTTTGTCATGTCAACTTTATGTGTACTGTGATGTCATTCTTTTGCACCGTGAAGGCCATATTGCCCTGTATACTACCGTAATAAATTAATGTGTTACGATATTTCAGTGCTATTCATTGTCCACACAGGTAGTTAACACCTTGTCCTTTCGTCTGTATATGTCACATTTTCCAACCGGACTGGTATCTTCAAGAAAAAAAATAGTTGCCATGACTTTTGCCCCAACCCTGGTATACAGGGTGTATCAGGTTCGATGGTCATAAAGTACCTAGCGTGATCCTTTGCATGATTACAAACTTAAAGTTCCTTATGCAAAATGTTCAAAACTCAAATGTTAAGGGTCTAAACATCACGCGAAGTTTGCTGAGAACCTGTCGAAAACGTCATTTAATATCAACAATTGCCGTCGATTTAATTGTAATCGCCCCTTTGAATTTAATGAACTGCTGGTGCGGAAAGTTCATAAATGACGTAACGACGCAAGTTGAATTTTGAGTTTTCGACATTTTCGATAAGGAACTTTAAGTTTGTAATCATGCAAAGGATCACGGTAGGTACTTATGACCATCGAACCTGATACACCCTGTATAAAACCAAAAGTCTGTTTGTGTCTGTTTAGCTCCAAGCGATCCTATTGGCTAATCAATGTCACGAGGTCAAGGTAAGCAAAAAGGAATTGCTTCGATTGTTACGACAGTATTATTGTTAAACTCAGGATGAGCAGAAGAATTTTAATTGTTGCAATATTTTTATTTGTATAATTAATCTTTGGATAGCAGAGATATTTTTTCTTCATTAAAATGTAATATCCATTCATTGATAACATGGTTTTTACATTTGAAAAGTAAAATCACGTGCCGGAACATAAAATTATATGATGACTTCTCTGATTTTTTAAATGTCAATTTTCAAATTTAAAAAAAAATATTTTAATTTGTTTTTTGCAACCTAATTATCTTAAATCATTACTTAGAATTTTTATTATTCAACATAGTTTTCAACAGCGGCTTATAGAATAAAGGCAAAAAGCGATTAGATAGATTAGAGATAAATAGCATACTGTTTATCCCTTTTTGGATAGGTTTGCCCAATATTTATAATAACTTGACGTTCAACTTTAATGTTACCATAATAACACTTTAGTTCTGAACTTTGTTAATAGATGGCAATGCCTTAACTTTAAAACCACAGTATAAGAAATAAACTGTTTAAAACGCTCTTTAGGTCGTGTCTGCCGAACTATACCTGAGCGTTATTGTTTGACGCGGCGGACACATCTGATCTAGGCCCTAAGGGGTTACCTGTCGTATAATTATTGATGTTTATCTTCTGTGTTTTACGGGTTTAGATTTGTTTACTTTTTGATGGTATTGTTGTTTGGTTTCGTATTGATATCAATACGTTCTGGCTATTCTCACGGACTTCGATTTGCTTTGCAATTCGGATTCTATTTTTTGCTTTGTGAATAGATATTGTCTTTTGGTTTTATTCAAATTTTGTAAGATTGGAGATAAATAGCATCAGTAGCGCATGGGGGTACTTCCTGGTACACTTCCCGTCCTTCATGCACGGGGATGATTGTGTTTGTTGTGTGCCCGAATGGCCCGTGGATGTTGTTTATGACAGCTGTGTCGTGTACTTTTTTGTCACTGTTGGCATCACGGAATTTCTGCAGTAATAATTTCGTTAATTTGGTTGAGACGCAATTTTTCTTTTAGCCACAGTAAAAGATGTACGTGGGGCAAACCGCGTTTTTCCCACTCTGGAGCGCATGAAGCACTGAGTCTCGCCATATACAGGGTGTAAATTTTAAGTTGACAAAGCAGAATAACTCGAAAAATAAGCTTCACACGAAAAAATGCGTAGAATCCAAAGTTGATTATTTTCGAGGGGGCATCTGCTGGTGCTAAAATTAGCCCACCCCCCCCGGCCCCTGGGGGTGGGGCGGGGGGCAACTTTAAAATTTCAAATGGGAACCCCTATTTTTTATTGCAGATTCAGGTCCTACATAAAAAACTACGTACATTTTGTCTGAAACATTTTTTTTATTTTTGGTAGATGGCGCTGTAATTCAAGAAAATCCATTTTCTCATTTTTGCGTGGAAAT
>JAHWFO010012690.1:0-29702 GCA_023313115.1 Rhysida immarginata
ATCCAATTCGTCGTGGCGTCGGATGGAAAGACTGGGTGGCCAAAAAATGATGAAAAATGGGAGTGAAAAGCCGACAAGATGTCAGCGTCGGTTTCCACTATCCCATTCTCCACCACCAAACGATGGCACCTCTTCTTGTTGGCGCGACGCCTCTCCTCAGCGAACACAGCTGACGACATATTCCGGACGTCAGACGCCCAGGACAGTTTGGCCCTGAGAGCTGCGCCGGCGGCCTTTCGGATCATTAGAGCATTGATCTCGCTCTTCACCTGGCGGATGTCATCAGCATATGCCCCCTTCGGGATGGAAGAGCGGAGGAGGCGCAGGATTTCTTGGAGCATGAGGAGATGGCGCCGATTGCGTCTACCAGAATCACACCCAATCTTTCTAAAGAAGCGACGGAGCTTAGATTTAAAAGAAAGCCACGAGGCTAGCGACGGAGGCAGGTTGTGAAGATGTCTTTCCACAAACCGAACGAACATTCCCTTTTATCTATCGATGTCAAGCAGAGAAACGTTCAGGAACCAATTGTCCGAATTAGTACCTGCAGAGGAGGCGGGGAATGGAGGGTTCCAGGACCACTTGATGGCACTGTGGTCTGAAAAAGAGCAAGGAATGACATCCATGGAACCAGGGGCACCAGCGAAAGTGGTGTCTACTAGAAAAAGGTCCAACCTTGATGACACAGAGGGCCCTTGGTGAAAGGTGGACCCCCATTGGTTGGAATGGGAAGAAGACGCCCACAGATCGAATAGTGCATTCCGCTGGCACAACTGGTAGATGTACCCAGATGAAAAGATGTTCTCATCCGGATGGCAATTGAAGTCCCCAGCAACCACTGCAGGCAAGGACGAGCACAGGTAGAAGTCCAGGTCTTCAAAGAATGTCCGTTTCTCTGCTGATAGACACGGGGCGTACACATTAAGCAATCGGAATTTGAGACCAGATAGCAGGAGGTCCAAAGAAATTACCCTGCACTCACAGTCAAAGATGCAGTTCGACACCACAATGGCGGGGCTGAAGATGATGGTAGCAACCCCCTGTCAATGTGGCGAAGATGAATTGATGAAGAACTGCGCAGATGGATATTGACTGCGAAGGCCAGGTAGGTTAGCAAGCTGTTGCGAAGCAGCAAGCTTTACCTTTTGAAGGAGGAGAATATCTGGCCTGTACAGGGCAACGAATGATGACAAAACCGATTGCTTAAAAGACGAACCAAGGGAACGAACGTTTAGGGAAAAGACCTTCACTGCGAATTTAGGCTGACGGGGGCTGACCTGTGTCTGAAGGAGTCTTGAGCCTCACGGATGACGGAGGAGGCTCAGATGTCTTCCGTCTAGGGGAGCGAGCACGTCCCGAAGAGGAAGAGGGGCTGCGATGGTGACGGTCTACGCAGCTGTCTTGTTCAGATGAAGAGGACACAGGAATCCCGTCCCTCTTGCTACGATGTCGTCGGACCTTTTTCTTGCGAGGGCTCTTAGGCGTCGCAAGAAGATCCCGCTGAGCAGACGCTGATGGCTTGGAAGTCCCAGCAGAGGATGAAATTTTACCAGGCGTAGCCGCACAGACGATTCGAAGAGGCTGCGAAGCCGATGAAGGAGCAGGTGGAGGAAGAGCAGGAAACTCCTCCACATCAAGCACCGACTCGGAGCACAACGAATCGTCCAAGATGACTTCTGCAGAGTGGCAGTCCTCCACATTTCCGAAGGAGAGGACAGTCTTTCCGAACGTGGGAAGTCTTTTTGCAGTACCAGCAGCACTGCCTCTGTCCCTTGTAAGACACGGAGACTTTAACTGCCCGCATTACAACGAACTCTGGAATGTCTTTATGAAGTTCCATGTACACTACGATGTCGCCCGTCATCTGAAGAGGAGAATCCGGGTGCACGGGGTACGAGATTCTTCGCACCACCCCGTAGTCCGACATGTAGTCACGTAGATACTTCTCAGCCATCAGTGGCGATGCACCCCGGATAAGAACTGGAACATATCCGGTTTCGGCGTAACTCAGGTGGACGGTGGTTTGCCCAACCTTGATAAAGTCCGCAGCCACTATGCGATCTGCAATATTCTGCTGCCTGCAGAGCATCTTCGACTCTGTCGGAGAAAGCCTCTGCAGAACAGAAACAGCGGGGTGATCCGACGGGAGAACCGGACGTATACCCGTTTTGGCATATACCTCCTTCATAAACATGCCGACGGCGAAGGGGCCATCGGCAATCATATCAACCATGCGTTCCATGGTTGATATTGAAAAAGGATAAAAGTTTGAGTAAAGAGAGAATAGACCTCCCCCAGGAGACACCAGGGGGAGGCAAATGCACCACACAACACACTATTGGCTAGGATGGAGATGGAATTTCATGGCTGTTGGAGCTGGAGCAGATGTTATTCGCTCCAGCGAACACCCTTAAGTAGATGACATAGCAGGGTGCTCAAGCGCACATGCTTAACATGTTTATACGTGAAGCCTTCTATTGGCTTCTACACGTTATTAAACGCTTCAATTTCGAGGCTCGTTATTCCACCGGTAGGTCATCAGAAGTCTAGGGGGAACGTGTAGAGGTGTGCATAATTATTATCATGGTCCCCTCCGATGACCTCACAAAGGCGTTTAGATGAAGTGAAACGCCTTTTGAAAACCAAAGGACCTAGCCGATACCATTCTAAGAGCAGGAAGGACCGTAGATGTAACGAACTCCTTCTCCACACAGATGATGGTGTGGAAAAAGTCCCCCTCGCTCTGTCCACTCTTGCTGTCCAGAGTTCTTTATTTAAAAACATAATTGGTACCGCTAGATCCAAGTTTAATGAATCACCGGTAGAGTCATCCATCAGGAATCGCACAAACGAGTAATAAAACTTCGGTAAACTGTAATGTTGACACAAACGATTCCAGATGGACTGAGCAAACGAGCACTCGAAGAATATATGTTGAATAGTCTCAACGACACCACAATGTAAACAACCAGCAGATCTGACCACCCTCCATTGATGAAGACGTTGGAGGGAGTAAAATCCGTGGTGCAGCAACCGCCATTGGATGGAGAACACAGTTCCGTCAAAGGCAACAGTTTTTATTGCCTTTAAAATGGCTGACCACGGATAATCTGGACATAGACGAAAGATGTCGGTAGTCTCGCCCTGGTCAGACTGCTGATAAAACCAAGACAAACGCAGATGACCCCAATCTTGGTAATCTAGTTGTCGTAAAGATGGTAAAAAAGTCACTAGGTCCCCTTGAAAAAGATGGTATATAATCGGGTAACGCACAATAGTAGTTATTGGCAGCAAGTGAGGTTCACTTTAAAGAACACACGTAGATATACAAACACAAAGTTCGCCCATAAAGGTGGGGGGGGGGGGGGGAAGAAAAACACGAATCATTGCAGCAAGTCTTGCTGCAATAAGATATCGTCGAATCATGGGCAGGCCTAACCCCCCCTTTCAAAGGGAGTGAAGAAAAACTCTGCTCGAACTGGATGACGGTGCACACAATTCACAATAGCACTGCGAACTTTGCGAAGAATTTTTGCCGATGGTAAAGTGAATAGGCATTCAGCAGTCAACAGTGAAAGTATATGTGTTTGCACAAACCGCACCTTGACAAGCAATGAGGTGGAAAAGCAAAAATTCCTGTCAAGGCGGGCAATACACTTATCCACCACTTGCTGCTAATGGATTGAGTCCATGTCCGAAAGAAACGAAAATATAAAACCGAGCACTGTGATCTGACCACACCATGTTATTGGGAATGACTTGAGCTTGTCACTTCCCAATCGCAATTCCCTTCGACTTGACGAGGTTGATGGTACTCCCCGTCGAAGTGCTGAAGTGATCGAAGGTTTCCTTGTAAATGCTCAGGGAATATGAGTCCGAAGCAAACAACACGACGTCGTCGGCGTAAGCTAAAGTCCTAATATTGATGGACGCTGCTGGAAACTCATATCCCCGAACCTCCGGGTGGCTGTTCAAGAATTGCAGTAATGGCTCCAAATAGAAGATTTACAGGAGAGGTGATAGAGGACATCCCTGCCTGACACCTTTTAAGAGTTCGAAAGTATACGATGTGGAGCCATTAACCGCCACACATGATGTGGCCGATGCATACAGTGAAGAAATAATCACAGCAAAAGTCCGAAGATGAAGCTGGTGAAACACTTGGAATAGAAATTCCTGATTCACCTTGTCAAATGCTTTTTCCTGGTCGAGACTTAACACTGCAAGAGTTTGTTGACGAACTTGCGCTTCTTCCATTACACACCGAATAGTAATAAGATTGTCTGTCATCCTGCGCGTTGGAATTGAGCAGGATTGACCCGGATCAAAAAACTCGTCGGCAATAAGTTTAAGCCTGTGCTGGAACACCCCAGTGAAGATTTTGTAGTCCGTATTGAGTAATGTAATCGGTCTCCACTGGGTCACAAGTTTTGGTTCCGGGCATTTAGGGAGTAGAATGATTTTCCCTACAGTAAAATCCGGTGTGATGGAAGACGGGTCTTGAATAATTGAATTAAAGACTCGCACCAGGAAAGGCCCAAGAAGTTTCCACGACGAATTAAAGAAAGAATATGGAATGCCGTCTAAGCCCGGGCTGGACTGATGATGGCCGTCTGCCGAGAGAAACTTCTTGACCTCATCTTCGGTGAAGGGACGTGTTATAAACAAATCGGATTCCACAGAAAAAGGTCTCAATGCCTCAATCCACTGCTTCGTGGTGTCTGACGGAGTGATTGGATTGCTAAAAAATGAAGAAAAGTGAGAGTGAAAGGCTGATAAGATGTCGGATTCAGATTCCACTTCCTCACCCTCCACCATTAATCGATGACAATGTTTATTGTTAGCCCGACGCCTCTCCTCAGCGAAGGCTGCCGATGACATGTGGCTGACGTCAGCTGCCAGGGTAAGTTTGGCCCTGAGTGCTGCGCCGGCAGCTTTCCGGATCATTAGAGCGTTTATTTCACTCTTCACCTGTTGAATTTCAGCCTGAAACTCCTCCTTAGGGGTGGAACAACGGAGGAGTCACAATATTTCTTGCAGCATGAGGAGATACCGATGACGACGTCTGGCTGCATCCAATCCAATCTTCCGAAAAAATTTTTTGATTTTAGTTTTTAAGTTCAACCACGATTCAAGCGTAGGAGGCACATTGTGGAGATGTTTTTACACACAAACTGAACGAACATTCCCCGGTACTCTTCATTGTCGAGCAGAGAAACGTTTAGAAACCAGTTCTTATTGGTGACTTGATCTGTAGCAATTGCCGGAGAAACAAATGGAGGATCCCACGACCACAAGATGGCACTATGGTCGGAAAATGCACAAGGAATAACCTCCATTGTTCCAGCTGCACCAGCAAACACATTGTCGACCAAAAAAAGATCAAGTCGCGATGCCACAGTGGGTCCTTGATATGTGAACCCGCTGAGATCACCACGAGAATTCACAGGCCATAGGTCAAACAATGCATTTTGCTGGCACAGACGATGCACATGTCCAGACGAAAAGATGTTGTTGGCGTCTGGATGACAGTTAAAATCACCAGCAATCACTACAGGAAATGAAGAACACAAGTAAACTTGAAGATCGTTGAAAAAGTCTCGTTTCTCTGCACTCGTGCACGGAGCATACACGTTAAGCAATCGGAATTGAAATTTAGAAGATGTAATGTCTAAAGATATTACCCTGCACTCGCTGTCGCACAAATAATTCGACACCTGAATGGAGGGGTTGAAGATGATAGTTGCAACCCCTTGCCCAAACGGTGACGAAGAGTTGATGAAAAATTGTCCACGAGGGAATTGTCTGCGAAGGCCGGGTAGATCGTACCATACTTGTGAAGGATCAAGCTTTACTTCTTGAAGCACAAGTATGTCCGGCCTGTACAGGGCAATAAACGTCGATAAAACCGATTGCTTAAAAGACGAACCCAGGGAACGCACGTTCAGTGAGATGACCTTCATTGTGGAATCACGTTACTGGCTCTTGACACTTCTCCGAAGGAGACTGGAGCTTCACAGATGACGGTGGAGGCTCCTTCGACTTCCGCCTCGGTGATTGAAACGAGGAAGAAGAAGTGCTGCGATGATGGCTCTCGCGGCTGTCTCGCTCGGTAGAAGAAGAAGCAGCAACGCCGTCCCTTCTGCTGTGATGCCGTCTGGTTCTGTGCTTGCGAGATTTGGATGCCGTCGCAAGCACGTCCCGCTGTATTGAAGCTGATGAACTTAAATTCCCAGCTGATGATGACACCGAAGCAGACGTAGGCGCACAGGCGATCCGTAGTGGCTGCGAAGTCGATGTCTTCGCAGGCAGAGGAAGGGCTGGAAAATCTTCCTCCGGAAAGATGGATTCGGATAATCCTGATACGTCTACATCTTCTTCTGCAGAGCTCACCTCCTCAACCATCGAGATGTCGCTTGATGGCTCAGGGAAGGGGGCGCCATCTGGGATTTTCGATGGGGGAGGAGTGTGTGGTATCTCCTCCTTCGGATTATCAGATAGTGGCGCTGGAGGCGGTGGCATCTCCTTCCTAGAATCCATAGGCGGCGGAGATGGCGTCGTACGCTGCCTTCGAGGTGGGCGCGAAGGCGTCGTAGCTCTGCTCGGCTCTGGTGACTTGGCCGGTGATGTCATCTTTGGAGGTTGCTGGGGAGACACCCCTTTAGGCGATGATGGAGCTGCTGGTGATGCAAACGTCCTCTCCGGGCACTGATGGAACTTGTTGATTACTTTGTTGCAGTAGTCACACTTCTTTAGGAGAGGACAGTCTTTTCTAATGTGAGACGTCTTTTTGCAGTACCAGCAGTACTGCCTTTGACCCTTGTAAGACACGAAGACACGATCTCCGCGCATTACAACCTCGGATGGAATGTCTCTCTGTAAGTCCATGTAAACTACGATGTCGCCCGTCTTCTGAAGAGGAGAATCGGGGTGCTGAGGGTACGAAACCCTATGCACCACACCGTAGTCGGACATGTATCCCTTGAGATACTTCTCGGTCATCAGCGGCGATGCACCCCGGATAACGACTGGTACATATCCGGGTTCTGCATAGCTCAGGGGACGGTGGTCTGCCCAACCTTGATGGTATCAGCAGACACAATACGGTCTGCCACATTACGTTGCCTACAGAGCATCCTCGACTCAGTCGGGGTAAGCCTCTGTAGGACCAAGACAACGGGGTCGCCAGACGGGAGTACAGGAGGAATACTCGTTTTGGAGTATAACTCCTTCATGAACATGCCGACGGAAAAGGGCCCGTCGGCAATCATATTCACTAAGTTTTCCATGGTGAATAAGAAAAAAGTCACAAAAAGTTCGGAGGGGGTGTGTGAAACCTCCCCCGGGGGTGGCCGGGGGGAGGGTCCCTTAAAGTCACTAGAAAAACTCACGCACGCGATGGATGTTTGGTTGCTGCGTGAGAAATTCTTTAGTCCTTAGTCCAAATAGCACACAAACGAAGACACAATCCGCTACTCTGTTTTAGCGTCCCGTGGTTCCGTTTCGTCCAGTAGGCTTATACTGGCATCCTGGCTGATGGTCTGAAGAGCAGTCAAGAAAATTTGCAGTGTTGTTCAATTAAACTTTTGGAGTAACAATCCAATGGCTCATGGCTAGCACATGAAAACAATGGTAATGCATTCCCTGAAGCTTGAACATTCAAATTATGGAATGGCATCAACTGCTGAATCAACAATTGATAAACCTAGGCAACATTGTTGAGTAAGACGTGAAGATAAAAAAAAATATTTAATACAAATAGTGGAAAATATATGAATACATTCACAGCATTTGTTAAAAGCTAGAATCATTACAATTCTCAATATTTATTATCTGCAGGATCCTGTTTCAATAAATGTTTTTAAAAAATAAATGACTATGCATCAAACTGCATTTTTATGTATAGAACATAATTGTCTTAGAGAAAGAAAGGCTTATGAAAATTGTATATAAAAATAAAACTCTCAGAAAATATGCCCTAGAACTATATGGTTTGTCAGTATAAAGCTTTATGAGTTAATAAGAAATATTGATTCAAAGCCAAAAAAAAAAAAATAAAAACTAATAAATTAATGATAAATAATATTTTTCCGGAAAACTAAAAAAAAAAATTAAACTGAAATGTTAAATTGGCAAGGAATCAAAGAAAGATTGTAAAAAAAAAATGTGATGTGAAAAATTCTCATTTTGAGCATCACAATTGTCATGGCTCTTTATCGACTGCACCATGTTCATCAGGAGTTCTTGGACACACTTAGCAAGGTGAGTAATGTTCAGATCCGAGTGGATGAAATGATTTTTTACGGTCCTTCTTCCATACAGGGCAATGGTCCTCAGTGTAATATTCTGGAACGACTGGAGTTCACTCCATGTGCTTTTACATATGGTTGCCCACGCAGTCATACCGTAGAGGAGGATGGTCCGAATCATCGTCTTGTACAGTAGCAGCTTATTGTCGATACTGAGGGCACTGTTCAACCCAGGAGAGCTATGAGGCTGTACTTAGCCTTCTTTGCTTTGTTCAGAACAGAAGTCACGTGACAGTTCCAGGAGAGTCTTGAGTCGCTTAAACGCCAAGGTACTTGGAATAGAACAAGCTGAATATTTATAAGATCAAGGGTAAAATTATTGATTGGGTAAGTGCGTCACCCATTGGATCAATGGTAACTCGCCAGTAGGGCCCCTATCTAAGTTGAGTAATAATTTTTTATCTGTTTTTTGAATGGCTAAGCTTTCGAAGGCGTCCAGAAGGTGTTCTTGTTTATTGACTCAATAAGTTTTACATTGTTTAATGAAAACTCATGGCCGGTATCTAAAGAGTGTTTGGCTATGGATGACTGATTGCTTCTACCAAATCTTATGTGTCTCATGTGTTCTTTGAATCTTGTTTCAATATTAAGGGAAGTTTGTCCTTTGTACATCATGGGGCATTGGGAACATCTGGCCTCGTATATTCATGATTTCTGTAGTGGTGGAATCTGGTCCTTTGGGTTGGGTAACAAATGCCTGGTCTGGTTGGGATTGCTGAAAGATAAAGAAATATCAAAAGATTTAAACACAGAATTAAGACCTTTGATTAATGATTTATTGTATGGTAGGGATATGACTCTTCTTCTATTTTTAGTTCGCTTGAGGGTAGTGATTTCGTCCATGAACTTCTTAAACTTTCTCTTCCTGACCAAATCAGTGATAGTATGTGTGCTGTAGCCATTTTTAACTGGAATATTCTGAATCAGGGAAGTCTCTTTTTTGAATGAGGATTGACCTAGTGGGAGATTAATAGCTCTGTCAATTATTGAAATGAAAGTGGATATTTTTTGATTCCAGAGGTGGCTGGAGTCGGTTGGTATTTAATACAAGCCCTTAGTAGGTTTCTGGTACACGTCAAGTGATAGTGAATCACGATTTCTGATGATTAGGATGTCAAGGAACGGCAACCTTTGATTGTTTTCCAAATCAAAAGTGAACTGAACCGACGGAAAATAACTAATAACGACGTTGGACAAAAGTATTGACATCGCAAACATTGGTGTCAAACATTGTGAAGACATCGTCCACATATCTGAACCAACCAATAATCGGGAAAGTAAAAATCGGAAGCCTTCAGGATATTCTCGAAACTTTTTAAAAATATTTCAGCCAAGATAGGGCTAAGGCATGAGCCCATCGGTGTATAGCCCATCATTTTTTAAACCTTACCGTTGCATTTAAAAATATTATTATCGGTACATAACCTCGTTAGACTTAAACATTCATCGCGTATGTTTTTAGGAAGTTTGTTCTTTTTCAAAATATTAGTTAAAAAGTTAATAGTTTCAGGTATAGGGATGCTAGGGAACAAGGAAACAATATCGAAGGATACCAAAATTTCCCCATTCTTAATAACCTTGTTTTTCAATATGTTCACTAACTCGATACAATTACTAGCCGAACTGTCGAAATTCGACAATTTTAAGGTTTGTAAATATTCATCTAAAAATTTTGAAAGTCGGTATGTGGGAGAGATTCAGAAAAAAGAAATTTCCCTGATTCAGAATATTGCAGTTAAAAATGGCTACAGCACACGTACTATCACTGATTTGGTCAGAAAGAGAAAGTTTAAGAAGTTCATGGACGAAATCACTACCCTCAACTGAACTAAAAATAGAAGAAGAGTCGTATCCCTACCATACAATAAATCATTAATACTGGTATTTTATTATTTTAGTTTAAGTTTACACAAGACAAGTGATGGTCAAACTGAATCAAATTGGGCTCGATGGTTCGTGGTTAGTGGAACCATTATGGTTCATTGGATATTTTCGAGGTTATGTACCGATAATAATATTTTTAAATACAACGGTAAGGTTTAAAAAATGGTGGGCTATACACCGATGGGCTCCTGCCTTAGCCCTATCTTGGCTGAAATATTTTTAAAAAGTTTTGAGAATATCCTGAAGGCTTCCGATTTTTACTTTCCCGATTGTTGGTTCAGATATGTGGACGATGTCTTCACAATTTTTGACACCAATGTTTGCGATGTCAATACTTTTGTCCAACATCGTTATTAGTTATTTTCCGTCGGTTCAGTTCACTTTTGATTTGGAAAACAATCAAAGGTTGCCGTTCCTTGACATCCTAATCATCAGAAATCGTGATTCACTATCATTTGACGTGTACCAGAAACCTACTAAGGGCTTGTATTACATACCAAGCGACTCCAGCCACCTCTGGAATCAAAAAATATCCACTTTCATTTCAATAATTGACAGAGCTATTAATCTCCCACTAGGTCAATCCTCATTCAAAAAAGAGATTTTAAAAAGTCTACTGACTTTTAGATCACCCTGTACATCAAACAGCTTGGAATGACGTGTAATGAATGAACATAACGTAAAATTATTGATAGTCGAAATTGGTTCCAAGGTATCTGGCTTTGTGGAACCATTATCGTTCAATGTTAAGATGTGGCATGTAATATATCAAACAGCTTGAAGTGACGTGCCATGAATGAATATAACGTAAAATTAATGACAGATTAATTTTGTTCAAAGGTACGAAAATTTTGTTTAGTGTTTCATTATGGTCGATTGGAAACTTTCAATGCTAAAATATGGAATGTAATATACAAAATAGCTTAGAATGATGTTTAGTGGAATTTGTGTGTGTGGAAAGGAAAGAGAAAGAACGAGTATTGGTCAGAGAAACTTTGCAACTAAAACAGAAAAAGCTATACGGGCATTTGAAACATCTGAACAACGGGAGTTTCGAACAGAACAAGACGGTATAAGATCTTCTACCTCAAGGGCAAGAAAAACTTGAGTCTAAAGTAACAAGAAGAGCTAAGATAAAGTCCCGGTATATCACCTAGATTTCCTGTTTTTCGTATTTTTCGTAGAATGGATAGTCCCTTTGCTCTGTGTTGCATTGATTGAGTTATTATTTAACCAATTGGGAGTGACAGTTTAATTTTTTGAGATTGTTCTGTTTATCTACAAGTGTAATTATCCCGGGCAACGCCGGGTACCTCTGCTTGTGATATATATAGAAAGATTACTACTCTTTCCATTTACCTTTTCAGGTAGTTTAATTCATATTGAACTTCACATTTCTGTTAGAAGTACGCCTTGCTACAAGCAGTGTTTTCTTTAGCAACCTTATCTAATCCTAAAAACGAAAGGCTTCTTTAGAAAACAAATGCTTTCTTTTTTATCCTTGAATGCCTTAAAATCCTATCGGTCCTGAACATTGCGGTTTCCTGACTTGTTACTTTTTCAAGATGTGGAAGACTTCTTGGGTTCTTTTAGAATTGATTATCTAGGTCAGTCTGTTTCATTTGGTATTTAGTCTGGAAGGGTGACCCTTGTGAAAGCACTGCTTCCGTCCCATCTGAGCAAATGTACACTTCACTGTCTCATTGTCTAGTGCAAGGGTCGGCAAAATTAGAGACTCAAGAGCCAAAGCTATCCCCAGCAACAATTAGTACAATGCCCAACATGCCCACATGTACATGTCCAAAGATCCACAGTTTGCCGACTCTGGGTCTAGTGTATATCCTTGATAAAGCCGGCCAGGTGGCCCAGAGGGCTAGGGCGTAGGCTCTCTAGTTCTCGAGTCTGCCTGGTCGTGGGTTCGAATCCCGCCGTGGGCATGGATGTTTGTTAGCTGGAGTTTTTCTCGAATGATGAGTCCGTTACGTCTTTGAGACATTTTCAGCTATGTAGGCATTGTGTATGTAGGTTTTCTACAGACGCCACAGCTAAAACTCTTCTAACGTTGGCTGTGTTATGAGTAGTTTGTTCCGGGCTACATACAGATATACTCGTAATTTGTGTAAAAGGCGCAAATTGACCCTAGTAGTCGACGCCAAAAATTCTAATAAACCAACCTAATTGATGGAAACAATACTAAGAACTTACAATTTATTGAATTACATTGACTCCATCATTTTGAATAACCCTGTACATTAAACTACAATTGGTGAGAACGAGCCATTACAGTCAAGTAGAACCTGGGGACAAGTGGTGCGTGTGTCAAATCGGTGCCTGGGGCTGGTGTAGACTAAACACAATCATTGCTGACATAAATTAAAATTCCTGGATACGGGATGAGCCACGTCTTCAGATTTCCACTTTTTTGGTTTAGTAGTTAGTATATAAAAACGTGTTTTTTAGAATAAAGATTAAAACTATTAAAATTAAACAATATTAAAAAAAACTTTTTAAGCACACACTTTTACTTTAAAAAGTGCATTAAAAATAAATAATTTTTTGGTGTCTCTCATTTAAATATGAGTTTTTAAAATTAAAAAGGTAAAAGGGTGGCGACGCATTTAATGTTTAAATACCAAAATCGTAATTGACTTCATAAATAAATTCATCGTCAAAAAAAGTTGCAATTATAGAAAACCTATGGCTACTTTGGGACGTTCTGTTAAGACTCCACTGCTAGCACAAGATCTGCAAGAGCTACAGGCCAATGTTGATTCTGTATGGGATGAGCTCAGTCATGAATACGTTAAGAACTGGTACGACTCCATGTTACGACGTGTGGCAGAATGATTTAGAAATAATGGTGGCCAAACACCCTATTGAGATTTGTAATGATTTTGGTATTTTGACCAATACATTTTGTCGTACTCACGTTCATTGTTTAATTATTTCTTGTTGTTGATGAGTAAGAACTTCCTTTCAAATATCTTTTCAATCTGACGATTCCTTCTGGATGCAAATTTTTTCTGACGATGCGTATATAAACCCACCGCTACAGTTTTGCCTTTTTTTTAGCGCATTTTCTATATATAGAAATGTGCTTATGTGATCGGTTTGTCCAGCCGTCCGTCCGTCCGTCCCTCCGTCCGTTCGTCCGTCTGTAGACAATCCCACAATTCATTGCGTTGCAAGTATTGAATTGCATGTATTGTTCAATCATGTCTTGAATTGCTGGAAGAAACGAATTATCCTCGCATTTGGTAAAACGCGTGTTGAGAACATGGGTTCGGTTCTGCGCGTGCTCTAAACGTTAATGAGATGGTGTGCGTGCAGGATGCACGTGTTTGACGATTATTAAAAGGGCAGTTCGGTCCCTAAATCAAGAGAATTTTTTTATTCCTAGGGAGCTTAGCATTTATTACGATAACTTGAAAACGAATTAACTTTTTCACAGTCTGTTTTCACCAATCCATTAAAATGGGACAGAGTACGCAGAAGTACGAACGTGAGATAGCAGGAATAAGTACGTGCTCTAATAGCACGTGCTTTAATGGTACCATTATGATACCCTCTTAAACATTTCCTATAACAAGATATGGCATGTAATATATCAAACAAATTGTCACAACATATCATGAACGAATATAAAAGAGTAACTAGTGATAGCAAGTATCGGTCTAATGGCAAGTGTACTTGCAAGGATGTCTCATGAATGAATATAACGGTATATAGTGATGTCTGAATTGTTTAGTAGTACGTGTTTTAATGGTACCAAGTGGTACCATTGGAACTTTCAATGCTAAGATATGGCATGTAATATATCAAATGACTCGTAATAACGTGCCATGAGTGAATATCACGTGTAAATAATGATCATAGTTATTGGTTTAGTAGCACGTGCCCTAATGTTGCCCTATGAAACCATATGGTAACCTCGGAACTTTCAATGCTAAGATATGACATGTAATATATCAAACGACTCGTAACAACATGTAATGAGTGAATATCATGAGAAAATAATGATAATTGTTTTTAGTTTAGTAGCAAGTGCCCTAATGGTGCCCTATGAAACCATATGGTACCATTGGAACTTTCAATGCTAAGATATGGCATGTAATATATCAAACGGCTCGTAACAAGGTGCCATGAGTGAATATCACGAGAAAATAATGATAATGGTTATTGGTTTACTAGCACGTGCCCTAATGCTGCCCTATGAAACCATATGGTACCATTGGAAATTTATATGCTAAGATATGGCATGTAATAGATCAAACGACTCGTAATAACGTGCCATGAGTGAATATCACGTGTAAATAATGATAATAGTTATTGGTTTAGTAGCACGTGCCCTAATGTTGCCCTATGGTACCATATGGTAACCTTGGAACTTTCAATGCTAAGATATTGGCATGTAATATATCAAACGACTCGTAACATTATGTAATGAGTGAATATCATGAGAAAATAATGATAATGGTTATTGGTTTACTAGCACGTGCCTTAATAGTGCCCTATGAAACCATATGGTAACCTTGGAAATTTCAATGCTAAAACATGGCATGTAATATATCAAACCTCTTGTAACAACATGTAATGAGTGAATATCATGAGAAAATAATTATAATGGTTATTGGTTTGCTAGTACGTGCCCTAATTGTGCCCTATGAAACCATATGGTACCATTGGAACTTTCAATGCTAAGATGTGGCATGTAATATATCAAACGACTCATAACAAGGTGCCATGAGTGAATATCACGAGAAAATAATGATAATGGTTATTGGTTTAATAGCACCTGCCCTAATGGGGTGCCATATGATACCATATGGTACCATTGGATATTTTAATGCTAAGATATGGCATATAATATATCAAACAACTGGTAATAACCTGCCATGAGTGAATATAACGAGTAAATAATGATAGTGGCAATTGGTTTTGTAGCACGTGCCCTAATGGTACAATACAGAATTTATAGAACTTTTAATGCTAAGATATGGCGTGTAATATATCAACCAACTCCTTACGCGTTATTAGATCTTTTGTTATCCATAGCTTATTTGAATCAAGAGTATAGTACTCTTAGGCTTAATGGTATCTAAAACTCATTACTAATTAATTTAATAGTAGTTAATCGCTTGCTTCAATAAGACTTTAGTAATTTAATATGAAGATCTAATAGATGCTTACAAAAAATGCTTCAGCAATTGAGGCTCACTTCGTTTAACATTATGTGAGAATTCTTACAAATTAAAGAGTTTTTATTTTTTTAAGTGTATGAGGAATAACTTCACTCTCCATTTACCTTTCATTCTTCAAGTTTATTCTTTTAAATTCTCTCTATACGTTAGCCTATTTAAATAGTAATTTACAATTTAGTTTTCATATTTATTTATTTACTCTCAAGTGTTTTAAAATGTTGGTTAATTCTATATATCCATGTACGATGCTATAACAAGAAAATGTGCTCCCTTTATCCGCTTTGACGGTAAAATCATTCTTGTTTTTTTTTTACTTTTAAGAATTCCTATTTAAATGAGAGGTGCTAAAAATACATGTATTTTTTATTTTTAGTCCACTTTTTAAAATAAAAGTTTATGTCTAAAAGGTTTTTAATATCTAACTAATAAGTGGCTAATAAAAGTGGATTATACCAGTTTTCTTTTTATGTTCATAAATTATCACTTTTCTGTTTGACAGATTGCAGAAGAAACGATGGATGCTACGTTAAGAAGTGAAAGTCTGATTTCGCAACATCTTAGACGACGTGTTAAGGAAGAAATGAAAACTGATACTTATGACTTTCCAGTTCCAGGAGTTGAAATGATTCTTAAAAAACACTCAAAATACAAACAGAAAATGTTTTGGTCTGTAATGCTTATGGGTAGCTTTGTAGTATTTACATATTTACTGTATGATAGCATTAGCTATTACCTGAGCAAGCCAACAATAACAGATGTAATTATTAGGGAAATGGAATTTCACGAGGTACCGGATATTTTTTTCTGCAGCCAAGATACAGCAGCACTGAAAAGACTCGATAGGAAAACCAAGTCAATTTTAGCGATGGATAATATAGTTCCTTTTTTGGAAGCTCTCGAAAACAACAACACTGATGTTCTAACAGTATGGGATGCCAGTAATCCTGTGGAGGACTTTATCATACCAGACATTACTGAGTACCACGAAGTAAATTTTATCTTTATTATTATTATTATTATTAAGTATCAGAGAAAAACACTATTGGTTTCACATTGTCTGTCTGTCCTTCTGTTTGTCTGTCTGTCTGTATGTTTTGTAAAGTACTAGGAAAAGAAATCTCGGTTCCCGGCACGTTCAGTCTTTTACTCTTAAGGAAAAACCCGTATGAGCATTAAACCGTAATCCCAAAGGTAGGGAAAAATTAAAATAAGTCAACCGGGCATTAACAATAAGAATTAAACCATCCCGAGTCCAAAAAACTTAACCCGTTGAGAAAACCAGACAAACTCGAGTCCAAATAAAATGCTTCCTTTATTACAAATTTGAAGATAAAATTATTGGACAGAAAATAAAAGAATTAAACAGTTGAAGGAAATAAACAAAGCAGCAATCTGAGCACGGAGAACAAAGCAGCAATCTGCACGAAGGAAGCGCAGACACTGAAAATAGACTAAAAAAAAAAAAAAGGAATGACAAATTATTGGAAATAAAAACAGAAAAAAAAAATTAAAAAAATAAACTTAATACAAAGGGTTAAGATTGTGGGGGGAAAGTTCTAAAAACGGTAGCAATGACACAATTTAATAAGTCGCACACTATCCAGAACAAGGCAGGAGGATAAAGTTCGAAAAATCCACAGAACTGAACTCCGACGAATGTGCGCAGCCCACGAGAGGAGTAACATTGAGGCGGTGGTAAAACTTGACACTGCGACCGGCGAGAAGGAAAAAGAAAGAAAAAATTGAAAAAGGTAAAAAATAAAAGAATGAAAAAAATAATAGAAAAAATATATACAAACGGAAAGTTAAGATAAATGAAATGAAAGAATAAAATTAAAAAATCAAAAAAATTGAGAGCCCCGGAAATAAGGGTACACGGAATACCAGGACGGCGACAAAAAACACCACACGTAAAGATAAAAAGGAACTTGCACAGAAAAAAGGAACAAGCCATTACCACGCATGCAGGAAACATACTACAAGAAATTGAAACGAAAGATAATACACAATCATTCATAAAGGCAGAGGTCACAGGAATAAGCGGAGCTGTAGAAGATCATCAAAACTAAAAGAAAAAAAAGAAAAGAAAATAAGTAAAACGTAGATAATGAAAAAAAATTTAAAGAAAACGCAAAAAAAATTGAAATAATACAGACAAGCATTTGTAAATTCATTGAAAGCGAAAAAATCTAATAGGAGAAAACTAGACGAAGTAAATTTTCACGGCAGTGTAGGAAAAATACCGACAGTACAGTTTTAAAGAATCCATATAGGAAGGCAAAAAAATACTAAGGAAACATAATAAGTTCCGGCAGACGAGTCAACAAATTAGGGCGAAGATCTCGGCGGAAAAACAACTAAAACTGCTAAACTGGAAATGTCACACGACGAACGGCTAGTTCAGAGAAAACTCGTACAAACGTAGAGTTGACCACGAAGAGCGACACGTCGAATTGTTGACACCAAGCACTGCAAGGGTAAACATCTAACTCCGCAGTACCTTAGCATACACATTTTTAAAAAAACTACGAAGCATTAATATCCACTACACAAGGGGAAGTTCATTAAGGAAAAGAAAAAAATTCACCTGAGAGAAATAATCAACGACGAATTGGTGCCACGGCGTAACGTCAGAAGGCACAGAGCCGAAGACTAACAAGGGACAGCTCTACGCAGTTGACGACAGAGAAATTCCAGACCGAGAGAGCTCCGATGAAGCAGCTGGACACCACGGCGGATGAACATCGTCAAATAAAACCTAAAACACAAAAAAAACAAAGTCCGAAGCTTCAACCCATGATGAGAAGATTAAGCAGTAGGCCGACTACCGAGATAAACGAAGTCGATCTACCCACAGCTGGCGTTAAACTGACCAAAAAAAAACCGCTGCTAAAAAAAAAATTAATAAAAAACGAGCGCACGCGTACAAAACACGAGGGACGAACAGAAACACGCCCTAACCAAGCTTACGCTTTAACAATAGGAGAAATAAACTTAATAAGAAAATTATCCAAAAAGCAACAACCGCAGAGTTACCGAAGATAAAAGAAAATTAACTATTCAAAACAGGAGGGGAAAAGATTTAATGTAATTTTTCCATTCTATTCAAATTGTTAACTATAAGCCGAGAGAAAAAAAAATGTTGCACAGTAGCGGCGAAACTAAGATTAATAACTAAAAGAAAAAAATTGGCACGCAACAGTATGTATCTATGTATGTATGTCCCCTTCATAATTTCCACATTTTTAACTTAGAAGATTGAGTGGGGTGGCAGTTAGAGGGGATCACGTGATCTATGTGATATTTAGATATATATAAAAGAGTGATATTCAATATGCAGATTTTTCTAGGCAAGATCTACATTATTATGAAGTTTGGGCCAAATTGTCCCAGAGGGGTCGAAGTTTTGGGGTTGGCAGTCTCACTTGGTCTTTACAACATATGGCATGTGATATACGATTCGATCAGAAATGATGAAAAAGGCAAGAAGATAGAGCTCTTTTATATTTTTTAAATGCTACAATACTCATTTCCAAAAAAGTTGGGACAGTGCAACATATAAGAAGAACTCCAACACATTTGTTTGGATTATTGTATTGCCGTTTATTTCAACGCATTACAAAACATAAACGATAAATTAGGCATGGGATCACATATCTTATATGCTTAAAGAAAGATACAGGTGGTTTTCCTGTTTGGCACGTGCAACACACTCCCAAAAAAGTTGGGACAGCACGGCGTTTACCACGGTGTGGCGTCACCTCTCCTCTTGATGACATACTGTAATCTTCTGGGCATCGATGATACCAATCTTTCTAACACCGTTAACCGGAATTCTGTCCCATTCCTGTTGGATATAGGTTTTCAGCTGTTCAACTGTCCGGGGTCGTCGCTGTCGTAGTTTTCGTTTAATAATACGCCAAACGTTTTCTATAGGCGACAGATCCGGGCTGCAAGGGGGCCAATCCAACATACGAATGCGCTGCCGACGTAGCCATGCAGAAGTTATGCGTGCTGCATGCGGTCTGGCGTTGTCTTGCTGAAATATACACTGACGTCGTCCAAACAGGCGCCTCTTAGATGGCACCATAGCTTGTTCCAGGATCTGTATATACGCTTCAGCATTGACGGTGCCATTGCAAATGTGCAAGTCTCCCATTCCATGGCCACTAATACAGCCCCAGACCATGACAGACGGTGGTTTCTGTACCGAACGCCTGTAGCACGCGGGAATATCCTTTTCGTCTTTGGTCCGGAGTGTACGGCGTCCATTATTTCCGTAAACAATCGTAAAGGTTGATTCATCGGACCACAATATGTTCTTCCAGCGTGCTTGGGACCAATTGCAATGGGCTCGAGCCCATATCAGACGGCGACGTTGCTGTCGTTTGTTGATGTATGGCTTCCGTCGTGCACAGTATAACTTAAGTTTGCATTTGTGGATGCACCGGCGTACAGTATTCAACGATAATGGCTTCCCGAAGAAATCGCGGGCCCACGTGGCTATGTCCGTAATCGCAGCATTCCTATGCGTGACGCAGTGACGTCGGAGGATCCGAAGAGCTCGAGCATTCAGAATAGGTTTTCTACCTTGGCCTTTCCGAACTGTGATCTCACCACTATCTCGGTAGCGCTTGATAATATTATGTACTGTAGATGATGACAGGTTAAATCTTCTGGCTATTGCACGCTGAGAAACGTTGTTTGTGAATTCTTGAATGATTCGAACACGAAGATCTTCGCTAACTGGCTTGCCTCGACCCATCGTTCCGAATAAGTTACCTGAACGACGGATGGCAACTGTTATGTATACGGAATGTAGTACGACGTCATCATTCTAGATTATTCCCGAACAATTTGGAAGGTTCCACTACTAACGGCGCTTTCTACAACGTATGTCCCTACTGTCACATGTGATTATAGCTAAATTAGGAGTAGCGCAGTGGAAAGTAAATAACATGCAACAGTGCACTGAATAAAAACAATTAATGAAAAGTTTATTGATAAATTTAAACTAAAATAAAGACAAATAAGAAGGAAAAACGTAAGCTCCTTCTGTCAAAGGCAATCTATGCCAAAACTCAAAAACAAAAGGCATAAACAAATTCACACAAGGTAATTAAACTTAACCTCACTTTTGTGAAACAGAATAATTAGTAAATAAGCCTTAAACTCCTTTCAAACTTAAAGGATAATTACTTTGAAAGCAAAGGCAAAACACCTACATTAATCTAGTATATATTTTAACATTTCAGCTAGCAAGCAAAACCAAAGCTTAAAAGCTAATGACTGTTTAGATAAAGCTTAATGGCTAAGCAACTAAACTGTAATACAATATTCACATATTTATGGCTTAAACCGAAACAGTAATAGAAACCAATAGCTCAATAGCTAAAAGTTTAAACCGTAAAACAACGGGCACATATATAGATTTAATCTTGAAACAGCACTTTGATTGGGTCGGTCACTAAAATACACCAAAACAAGCCAACCCTACATTAATTTACTTTAAACTACTAATTACAAAATGCCAAAACATACGCTAATACGCATGGCTTTCAAAAAGATTCACTTGCATGGTCAAGGTAATTAACACTCTTACATTTTAGCAATTTCATACAACTCATATGAAAACACATGCAGCATAAGGCGACACGTTCGCAAACAAAAATTCCAACAGCGAGAATAAAGGAAATGTGTAAATTACATCATATAAGTCACAAACAGGATAAAGTCCATAGTCCGGGAGAAGTCATTAATTAATAAAATTAACAACAACACAGAGAATTAAAGCATACATTTGAAGCCTTCAAAGGCATAACAGCTTTAATGTTGCACGGACACAAAAGTAAAAAGTTCCGAGTTCTTTTGTCACAAATCGTTAAGTTAAATGTCACATGAAGTCTAAAATAAAAACAAACTAATTAAGACAACATCTCAGGTTAAGCTTGTATGGAAAAACAGTAAGAAAACTTTATGAGAAACGGGTAATTGCTTAAATAGCTTAATCACTTATTTTCTTCATGCGGCGCATATCATTAGCTACACCTAATTATGGTGAAACCAAATTCATTGACAAGGTATGCCCGCATTCCGCAAGGCCATAACCCACACACTTTGGTGTCCCTGTGAAGATCCCGGCGACTTAATTCTTTAAATGCTTTTCTTATTAAAACGGCTTTACAGCCCACAATAAACGACGCACTTACTATTGCGAAGCAACGGTTGGCCACTGAAACTCTCGGAGCACGGGGAAGAAATCCGAACCCTGGCGATAGACACCTTTCGCTACGTCGACTCCCTCGCTTTGCGTCGGCGCAAACCTCCGCCCGCTTAGCTTCTCCGCACGACGTGGCGTTGGCCAACGAAGCTAATGTCGGCTTCGAAGTCGTCTCCGTCGCAGCGGCTTGAGGTCTCGCCTTCTCCTTCAGCGTGCCGATAACGTAGCAATCTCGATGCCTTCCATCAGTCATAGTCGGGAGCTTCCTTTCCGTTAAACCTCCATCGGTCGTAACATTATTCTCTCTCTCTCTCTTTCTCGTCTCTCTCTTCGAGCCCGCACTCGCGAGACTCGCTCTTCTCTGATTGGCTCCTGCGTCTTGATGTTCTCTATGATGCTGATGACGTCGCCTCCGTTTTCGCCCAGAATTATGAAATATTCTAGAGCGAAAACGATCGTCTCTGTCACCGGAATTAATAATAATATTAAAATTCCGTGACACCTACTATTTTGGAACGTGTTGCAACACCCCCATTCAAAATGAACGTCCCGGCCACGATACAAAATGTTTTGGTGCACACAGTATATTTATGTCATTTCATAAACGTATCTGCTATTTTGTATTCGCGAGAAAGTTTTGTTACATCATCCCTTTTTGTTTTTTCTATATATTTTGCACTGTCCCAACTTTTTTGGAAATGAGTATTGTACATTCGTGCAAATCAATTTTTTGATAAAAAAAATATTGGGGGTTAAAACGTGCAGATCGAGGGATAAAAATAGAGGAACTCGGAGCTTCTGCTACTTTCCTATAACGTATTCGGGGGGATTAATTATTTGTTATTTAATAAGTTACAAAGTCTACATTGCCAGACGATGAAAATGTCCTACCTTTAAGTTAGAATTGCATGCGAATTTTAAAAAGTAAATTCATTGTTCCCATACATTTTAATAGGGTTTTAAACACTGAAATATGAGTGAGGTCCGAAGTCAGTAGCGCGTGATGGACGTCGTCGGAATTAACGTTCAGACTTAGTGGAATGCACCCGATCTTCCGTAAATATAAGGGGTCTAGTTTTATACCAGTAGAAGAAGATCTATACATGACACCGCCACCAAAAGTTTGATTTGTCTGGAAAAGGCTTGCTGGATCTATTTCAAGTGTCCACTTGTTATTTTCCAAAACTACCCCTAACACACTCAATTCATACTATTCATCCGTTAGGTTTTTAACCTTCCCTTCGGCATTTTCATCCCTGGTCGCCCTTTGGCTTAAATAGTCTCGGGTTATTTCCTTAATATCAGTTCATGTGCAGAGACAAGACTTTCCTTGTTCCCCGTCTTCATTTACATCAGTAGCAGTAGAGCTTATCTCCTTAAGCACCTGCAACTTAATCGGGCATCCGGGCATTAAGGCTTTTTTATATGCTTCCATAACCTTATCCAGGGCTGAATAATTGACTTCTTGAAGTCCCTCATTTATTTCTGATCCAAACGTTCTACAATAGGTATTAACCTGCATCACTTCACTCCACCCTTGCACATTAGCAAATAATTTTTTTTACATTGTCGTTAAACTCCTCAATGGACTTCCCATTTTGTGGGTTGAATTGTAAGTTTTGCAGCCACTCCTTCAGCTGTGCCTGTTCTTTGCCTCTATCAATTTAATTATTATTTTTTTAAAACAATTAAAACTTTTTTACAAGTACAGCTATATATTTATCGATTGTCCTTTTCTCAATACGACAGATGCCTGTACGAACTCCTTTCATTAACAGCCGCCACCACTCATTGAGTCGACTTGAGTCACTGGTTTCCCTGTTGACTCGCAATGGGTAGGTCTGAACTCACTCGTTCACTGTCGTACTAGTCGTATCCAATAAGGCAGTTAGGAGAATAGCGGGAAAAAAATATTTTTTTTTTAAATTCCAATAAACGTCCAATTATTTGCAGATAAAGAAAGGCAGGGTAAAACAAAATTCAGAGTTCACTAATCGTTCTTTGCAGTGGAAGAACAGATTGTAGAGAAAAAAAAGTTTTCTTTTTGCCGATTTGTCGAATTTCACGTCACGTACCAAGCCGCCCCCACTATATCATGGATAATTAATTATTAACTTATGAAGAATGATAGAGGTGGGAGCGGAGGAGTATTAACTTATTACAACTCAGGCAGAGTGAACGATATAATGAAATTTAATATAGCTTCTTTTAAAGGATGCAGTGTAAAGTAAACATTAAAGATTCTCTTGAAAGCGTAGACAATAAAGTGGACGGCCAAAAACATCAATAACTTTCAATGAATAAATAATTACATAACTCTAGTTTGTAATTAATAAGGGGGCCGCCACTAGTCCAGTTCGAGTTAAGTTGCACAAATTAGGTTTCCTTATTAATTGAAATTAGATTGTTAGTATCTTGCTTGTCTTGAGGATGAAGCTGGTCGAAGCGAACACTTCGGAATCCTTCCATAGGCAGGTGAGTAATGCTGGTTCGGGAACTAATAAAATAGATATGAAGATAACAAGACAGTTATTTTGTCCACACAAATGCCACTTATCAGTTTACTTAGCAACACAAATAGTTTCACTAAAGAAATTATCTTACTGACTATCTTATCTACGGAAAGCAAGGCTTGAGGAGCCCCATGGCCACGTGACTTGGGAAACCCCCCATTACGTGCTCTTTCCGTAGATGACTCCTTGGTCCGATATCCAGCGTCGGGTTATCATCCGCTGGGAAGCCGAGACGGCAGGCTTTGCTGTACAACGACGAAAATCTCCAGGCAGGCCTTTCGCTGGCTGACACCTGGAATTCTGGCTGCGGACTCCTCTCCCGTCTACGTATAACGACCAGGCTGTCGCTAATTTTCTCTCGGGCCTGGGTTTCTCGCAAAGAACGACATTCGTTTCTTCTTCTACTGTTAAAACGACCCTCTTCGAAATCAATGCACTTGGTCGAGCAATTCCGTTCGTCCGCTCTTCCCCGATTCTCACTTGGCTTCCTCCTTCTCAGTCGGCGCGTAGCCACGCTCTCATTCCTTGACATTCGCCCTCCTTTTCTTTCATATCCTACTCGTCTCAATTCTACATCTCTTCTCCCTTTTTTTCTCTTCCCGAACGGCGACGTTTTGCGTTTCTTCTGCCGTTTTTTCTTTTCCATTGGTCGCTTTCGCTTATTTTAATCCAATGAGGTCTTGGCTATGCTATTCTTAGCGGCGGGGGAGGCCGACTATGAAGAAGCTGCTTGATCTTCATTTCTGCCTCTCTTTGCAGCATCGGGCTTCTTCTGGCTTCTTCTCGTCGCCTCTTTTTTATTTGACATGTCAACATGGTTTATTATTATTGTTCTATTAGAATTTTTGGCGTCGACTACTAAGGTCATTTTGCGATTTTTACACGAGTTACAGGGTCAGGACACATTTATATGACCACCTCTTCTTGAACATATTGAAACGTCCCATGGTATGCAGATGAAAAGTCATTGCGAATCATTAAAACCTGACAACAGCAGACGTGTAATAGCATCCGTTAACACAGCAATTGTCGCCGTCATGGGCAGAGCAAGCGACCTGTCAAACCTCCAAAAGGGGATGATGATTGGCTATCGGGCCAAAGGGGGCAGCATTTCAGAAACGGCCACCTATGTGAACTGCCCTAGGGCTGCCGTTATGAAAGTGTGCCGCGACTGGACGAAGCAGACAGTTTCGAGCAACCAAAGAGGTAACTGTGGGGCCCTACGGGCCATCGACCCTAGCGGCGAGCGTCGGTTACGACGCCTGGCCAAGACCTATCGACGTGCCACTGTTGAGCAACTGACACAGCAAATGAACAGTGGGGCCACTAGGCGTGTCAGCACCAAGACAGTGCAACGATGGGGTGCTCTTGAGGTTGGGGCTCCGGAGCAGGCGTATGGTAAGTGCACCCATGTTGACGCCTGTGCATCGCCGTAAACGCCTCCAATTCACAATGGACTATCTCCATTGGACCTCGGCCGCGTGGTAAAGGGTTGTTTTCTCTGACGAGTTGCGGTTTCTAGTGAACCGAGTGGACGGACGATGGAAAATTCGCCGGGAAGTATCTGAGAACAGGCATCCCGACACCATCGTTGGCAGACGACAGGCTGGTGGGGGAGGTGTGACTGTTTGGGGGATGTTTTCATGGTATGGTCTGAGTCCACTGATACCGCTGGAGGGTGCACTGAATGCTGTTAGTTACCTGACGATCCTCGCAGACCAGGTACACCCCTTCATGTCAACAGTGTTTCCTCAGGGTGATGGCACCTTTCAATACTGCCAAAATTGTCCACGACTGGTTCGAGGAGCATAAGGATGAATTCTACTCCCATGGCCACCAAACTCCCCGGACCTCAGCTCCATTGAACATTTGTGGGACCATCTCGACCGCCATGTCCGCAAGCTGGACCCTCCACCATGTACGATGATGGAATTACGAGATGCACTGATCGCCGAATGGTCCTTCCGAGGACTTATTGACTCTCTGCCACGTCAACTATCTGCTGTGCTTGCCGCCAAAGGTGGATATTCCGGATACTAGCAGGTGGTCATATTAATGTGTCTCGACCCTGTGTATCTGTATGCTGCCCGAGAGAAATACCAACATCCATGTCCACGGCGGGATTCGAACCCACGACCAGGTGGACTCGAGAATTAGAAAGCCTTTGCCCTAGCCCTCTCGGCCACCTGGCCGGCTGACAACAAGGAGGTGGATATTGATGTGCAAGTTATGACAGTTGACAATTTCAATGTAGATGCTAGATTAAATTTTCACGCTCTTAACTTTATGAAGAAACATTTCAATTTAGATTATATATCCATTGAATTAACTACTATATTGGTTGGCAATACTATAGATCTGATGTTTGCGCGAAAAACTGAATCTAGTCTCTTGCTATTAGTATCATACTTCTGTGAAGTCCCAGAGGGGGGTAGGAGTCATTTTAGAGAGTCAGAATATCACCAGGGCTGCTCCCTATGTTTACTCTCCTCGGGCCCACCTTCCACGTGAATAGACGTGGGTATTCCGAGGTTCGTTCCTCGGTAGTAGCGGCTTATGTAGCTTATCTACTACCGGATATCCGCCTTAGGCTTTTAAAACCAAGATACTTTATTTTTAATATCAAGAGGACTATATATCTCTTATTCTTTATGTATATTATTCAACAGAAGTTAATCACTGTCAAATGTTAATTATTTATCTAGCTGGATCTTTAACATAATTATTTATTCCTTAAGTTTAATTATGAAGTTTTATTCCCTTTAAACTCCTACTGTTATATTTAACCTTTATATTTTAATAAACTCCCTTGATCAATGCAGCTCTCATTAATGGAATGGATTTTGTAAAAAAGTAACAACTTATACAGGTTTTTTATAAAGGTAAATTTAAATTCAATGATGATGATGGCTCAGAAGAATGAGAGAAAAAGATTTAGTGTGTTTTACCGTGGGAGAGGGTTCATTCAGTACAGGCCTGGTGGTGGGGATAGTGGCTGCTGCTTTGGATTTTCAAATACATCTTAACTTCGTTCCCAGGATTTCTTACGTAATTTTCATATTTCTCCGAAATTTCTATATCGACCATACTGTGGTGGATTCAATCATGGCATTTTCATTATTCTGGATCACTTCTTCCAACTCAGAGCTTGGAAAAACACATGAGTGGCTTGAGTTAACGCTACCAAGAGAACCAGGGTGACCCCTGTTCACCTCAATCGCTCAGAGAGGGAGAGAGAGAGAGAGAGACAGAGAGAGAGAGAGAGAGAGAGAGAGAGAGAGATAGAAAAGGAGAGCCCGATCTGGAGAGAGAGACCACTGGATACCTCGACACCTATATTTATAAGCTTCCACAAGGTTCCATAATCTCTCCGATTTCTCATTCCATATTTACGTGTAAATCTTCTGAATTACACCTGGCTGATGCAATGTTTGGCTCTGTTCACTGGATTCCAATCAGCTGGTATTTTACTCTAATCTCTCTGTTCATATTACTGCTTAATTTCATGATTGAATTTAGAAAAACTTGAAATTTCTATATATTATTTCAAGATAATAATTTAATTTATTCTAAACTTCTGATTTATTCTTCAAATAAGCTTTTTCATGTTCACGTGGAGGATACCACTTCGAAAAATCCTCCTCATACAGCAAATTAATAAATTTATTGAAAATTTAAAATATAATTGAAAGGGGGGTCGGGGCCGTACACTTCTCTTATCATAGACCAGTAATTTATATGTTGAGAATGCCTTATAATTAATTCATTTAAGATTTGAATAAAAATATATATGTCTGGTTAAAAATTTATGATATATTGCAAGTATGAGTTGTTTGAACATTTTATCTCTGAAATTAAATGCCTTAAAATTTTCATAAAATTATTTCTTATTCGTCATGTGGGCACACGAAGTATTTAATAACTTAACTAGCAGCCGTGTCCTGACACAGCCTCGTACAATTTTTTTAATAAGTTAAAAACAATAGCTACAATCAATAAAAATTGATGGCTAGCTAATAAAAGCTAGTAAAATATTAGATCGATTGCAATATGTATCGGATTAGAAGTTGGTGTTGTCATCGGATGTGGATGTCAACAGTAAAAATGAACAAAAGCAAATAAATACGGCGTGAAGTAGTGCCGTACGCTTAGTCGATGTTTTGGGGTATTGATGTGTAATATAATCAATGGTTTGAGGTGTAATACAATCGATTTTTTTCAAAATTTGGTGTCGAAGGGTCAGCTGTGACCCTGACCTTGACAATCCATAATCCTTTTTTTATGCTTTTGCTTTTTTGTTTTCCTTCTCCTGTTTTCGTCTCTGTGTGCTGGCAACATCAATACCTTCTGAAAGACTTATTTTCAAAGGCAAGCCACATAATTTACAAACGTAGGTCTAACCTGGAAACTTAAACTTTAGGTTCTTTATCTGTAACTGAACTCTCCCAGAGATGATGAAAAATATTATGACACCATTTCTATAATAAAAATTATTGAAAATAAATTGCTAATTCGATTGTTGAAGCTATTTTTTTTAAATTTATAATGAAGTTTATTTTAAACAAGTAATCTGTTGAATCAGTAGTTTTACAAGCATCGATCACGAATTCGATTATTTTTGGAATTGCATGGAATTTTTTTAAACAGCGATTTTGAAATCGATATTAATTTTTTATGTATCGCATAACGTACAGTGGACATTCTTAATGGAAGTTATGTGAATTGAATGGATGTATAGAATAACTACATCCTTGTTAGAAACTCCTTGCATTAATTGAGAGCTACCTGACTGATAATCCTTGGGGAGCGGTTTGATCAGATATTTTTGGGGAGTATATACATGGTACAAGACCAACAAAATAAAACAATATTTTTATTATAAAAAATGTCTGCGTTGGTGCATTGTAAATCTCTTTAATCAGTTACTGATCAAATGTTTCAATTTTTTTTAAACGTGGTTTAAAGTTTAACAATTTTAGACAAACAAAAAATATTTTTTTTAAATAAAATACCATTGGGAACTAATTATTACAATTCATTAATTTAATTTTAATTTTAATTCCAAACCCACAAAAATATAAATAATGAACAAAAATTTCTAACATACAATAAAAATTAAATAAAACAGCTAAATACATCTAATTTTTATTGTTTTTAAGGAATTTTGATTTACAGTTTATTTTTTTGTGTGTTGGGTTTAAAATTAAAATTAAATTAATGAATTGTGAAAAAATTTTTATTATTAAAAAAATATCGTGCGTTTTGAAAATCTCTTTGATTGGTTTTTGATCAAATGTTTCAATTTTATTAATGTGGTTTAAGTTTAACAATTTTAGATTTAAAATAATACTTTTTTTTAATATAAGATCGTTGTAGATTTAAGTATTTAAATCTTAAAAAATCATTTTGCTATAATAATAATAATGTAACAACAACAGGGGAAGAGACCACCAAAACCGGGTTAATGAAAAAACGAATTAAAGAAAATTAAATAGTTAACTGAGCGGACAAAGACAAAAAAAAATGACGTTAATAGAATAAAACAAACAACAAGGAAATGAGCGGACAAACACGA
>JAHWFO010012690.1:29802-40153 GCA_023313115.1 Rhysida immarginata
CAAATAATATTAATAATAATAATAATAATAATAATAATAATAATAATAATAATAATAATAATAAGCGTCTGACCCATAATGGGCGGCTACAACCAGCGTCTGTTTTCCAGGTTAGGGACGGCTGTTTCCTTCTACCTGGCAATAGGTATAAAATGCAATCACACCCATTTTATATGGAGCCTCTTTTTCCATCCAGCCTCGGAAAAGCGCCGCTACCTGAGAATCGTCAGGGCACGTCTGGAGCTAGCGCTGGACGTAGCAGCATGCGAACCGCTAGTGGTGCAATGTTGAGCAGGCGGACATGCACCGGGTTACCCGAAAATATGACAGCCAACAATGCAACACCCAATCAATTAGAAACTTATTCTAATGTACAAAATTCTACAACACTTGCAGACAGTGCTTTGCTGGATATGCATCCAACAACCACCAAAGCGGGCAAACACAGGCAACGCATGAAATGAACTGATGACCTCAATATGAACCTCATGCGTTGCTATTACAACGTCACCAAAGGAGAAACTTTCAAAGTTGGGTATAGACAAGAGCTCTATAAGGCATTCATACAAATGTACCCCGAATTAGCACATTTAGTAATCATTGCATACAATAGAATTCCACCAGCTATTCTGCAACAGCTCAAAGCCACAGCCCTGGAGGCTGACAATGTTGAAATACATCCACTAGCTGCAATTGGAAATGTAGTAGAAACAATCGCGGACCCTGACACTCCACCTATAGAGATTGAAACTTCTGACATCCTACCCAGAGAGAATGGAACCAATCAACCACAGGTGCTGCCTGACTCACTCACGTCCACTCAGCTCCCATTTAACGAGAGAATCACCGAAACCACCTATTCTGGACTAAAGGTTTCAAGAGAGCAAATTCACATCAATTTTGACCAAAACTTGATTTTATTTTCAAACTCTGACCCCACTAGACGTCCAAAACTACCAAGGCTAAAAATTCTCTCATCTATCGAAATATTTGATTAGCGAAATTAACTCAATAATCAACATAAAATTACAAGATATTACTACCCTTGAGGATCTACACTTATTGATATATTGTGCAGCCTACACCACGTTAAGCTTCAATGATCAATTACCCTTGGAGAACGGCTCCCCGACTACACAGCACAAGCATAATCCTCCCCCCTGGCAACGAAGACTGGAATGCAAGATCAGCAATATCCGTAGCCACATTGGCAAACTTTCCCAAAAAATCAGGAGTAACCTAAAATCTCGCAAAGCAGAAGAAGAAATCCAGACTCTTTTACGTCAATACAACGAATCTGAGCCGAGAATCCTGCTCGATACACTTAAACAACAGCTGCAAGCAACGACAAATAGACTAAGGCGTTACAAAAAAAGCCAACAGCGAAGAATACAAAACAATCTCTTTCGCAACAATCCAAAGATGTTTTATAGATCACTCTCAGGTGACTCCATTACTGTCGAAAATCCGCCAGCGATTTCAAACATTGAAGCATTCTGGTCCAATATATGGACAGTGCTGGAAGTCATAACCCTCTCACTCCTTGGATTCGGGAAGAAGAACTCCTATATAGCCAATGCAACATCATGGAACCAATAGTCATCACAAGTACTGACATTCAATCAGCAGTTAAAAAAACACAGAACTGGAAATGTCCAGGTATTGATCAAATTCACAACTACTGGCTTATGTATTTACCTAGCACATATTCAAAAATGGCTGAACTGTTTAATGAATGTGTGCTAGAACCTAATATTCTTTACCAAGTTTCTTTACCAAAGGAGTTACCTTTCTGTTACCTAAGAACAGAGACACCGATAACCCAGCAAACTATCGTCCCATCACCTGCTTACCTACCATGTATAAACTTTTTACATCCATCATAGCACAGAAGATTGACATACACTTAATCAAAAGTAATATTATTAGTGAAGAACAGAAAGGGTGCAGAAAACGCAGCCAAGGATGTAAAGAACAGTTAATAATAGACCTTGCTATTACCTCACATGCAAAAAAACAAAAGAGAAACCTGTATTGTGCATATACTGACTACCAAAAAGCTTTTGATAGTATTCCTCATACATGGCTCTGCCAAATAATGAGCATTTATAAAATAGATCCTATCTTGCTCCACTTCTTACGTCATACCATGAAGTCTTGGCGCACTGTCCTGCACTTGCAAACCACCTCAACCACGCTCATTACTCCGGAAATACAAATCAATAGAGGCATCTTTCAAGGAGACACATTAAGTGCCCTTTGGTTTTGCCTGGCGATGAACCCTCTTTCTCATTTGCTTAACCAATCAAAACATGGATATAGGATACAATTCCACAATAAGCAAAACACACAAGTAACTCATTTGTTGTACATGGACGATCTGAAGCTTTTTGCTAGCTCAGCCGAACATCTGAAATCCCTCCTGCATATTACCGAACAGTTCACCAATGACATCAGGATGAACTTCGGGATCGATAAATGCAGGCTAGCCATCATTCAGAAGGGGACACAGCCTGAGCAACTACAATACCTAGGTACAACAGATAGAGAAACTAAAATTCCTGCACTCGAGGATGATGAATATTATAAATATCTTGGATTTCAGCAGAAACCTGCTATGAATCATACAATACAAAAGCAACAACTCACTCATAAATTTAAACAAAGGCTGACACAAATCTTTAAGTGTCACCTAACTGGAAAAAACACATCTCAAGCAGTAAACCAGTATGCAGTACCCATTTTGACTTATTCCTTTGGAATACTGAAATGGACTAATACAGATCTTGACCATCTTAATAGTATGGTTAGAACGGTAGCATCAAAATTCATTGCACACCATCCACACTCAGCAGTTGAGCGACTCAGCCTTCCGAGAGAACTTGGAGGGAGGGGTTTTATAGATATTAAAAAATTACACTATAAACAGATTAATCTCCTCCGGTCCTATTTTCACTCAAAACAAGATGTGCCCATATATAGTGCTCTTACCTTAATTGACGACAATCTTACAGCACTTAAAGATGAGCTTCAGCCTTGATGATAATGTCACTGCCGATGCAGCCGAACTAGAGACCTGAAAAAATAAAACCCTTCACGGCAAACATATTTACCAACTTACTCAAAATTATACAGATCAGAAAACATCAAACCTCTGGCTGCAGGCAGGACATCTTTTTACTGAGACTGATGGTTTTATTATTGCCATACAGGATCAAGTTATAAAAACCCGAAACTACATTAAACACATTATCAGAGATACCAACTTAGTAGATGACAACTGCAGACTATGCCACTCTCAGCTGGAAACCATAGATCATATAATAAGTGGATGCAGCTCTTTAGCTCCTACCAAGTATGTCACGCGTCATGACAACGTTGGACGCCAAATCCATCAAGCCATTGCTAATCTGCATCACTTAACAAATTGCACTCTCCCCTGGTACAAATATAAACCGGAAATTATCCTGGAAAATGATGATGCCAAACTGTACTGGAACAGAGATATTATCACAGACAGAACAACACCACATAATAGACCTGATATCACTTTGATTAGCAAAACAAACAAAACTACTTACCTTATTGAAATAGCCATTCCTAACTCTCATAATATGGAGAAAAAGTATAATGAGAAAATTCAAAAATATCTACCACTCTCAGAAGAAATTCGACAGATGTGGCATCAGTCCTCTGTCAAAATCGTTCCTATAATTCTCTCTGCTACAGGATTAATTCCCAAGAAACTTTCAACCAGCATTGACATTTTGGGTCTTGACTCAAAATTAATCATGAGCCTTCAAAAATCAGTGATTTTAAATACTTGCTCTATTACCCGTGAATTCCTCAACATAAGTAATTGACTCCATAGTAGGGAAGTAACTTGAGTATTTACTCCGTTATTTACCTTTTTTTTTCTTTACCCGGGATGTTTAAAATCCCGTGAAATACAGAATAATAATAATAATAATAATAATAATAATAATAATAATAATAATAATAATAATGTGACAACAACAGGGGAGGGGAACCACCAGATAAACCGGAAGTCCAAACCCGATGTTGTCCCCCAACAGGCGAAAAGCCCAAAACGGGGTTACTGAATATACTGTACATTTAAAAGAAAAAAAAATAAATGCAAGTAAAATAATAAAATTAATAAAATTATTAATATAATAAAACAGTAGCAATACAACAGCAATAATAATAAAATTAATTATGAAGATATGATAAATTAGTAATATTAATAATACTAACTAAAAACTAGAAAGCAGAAAGGATAACTTCCTTTTGTCCAGAAGAGAATTCGTCGAATTTAACTTTTAATTTGTAAAACGGATCAATATTCGATAAATTATTCTCCATTTTCTTACTTTGCCTCTTGGACCTAGACTGGCGAACGACAAGACTGAAACGTAAGTCAGGAACACAAATGCTGCCTGAAATAATTCGGGAGAAGGTTCTGTACATAAAAATATGATAATTAACAGATAAGTCGAAAATGGAGGAATTATTATCCAACAATTTATTATGTGTAAATTTGAATTTTAAAAACTTATAAAAATTGTTTACTTTTTTTTGCAACAAGATAAAATTTTGCGTATTGCCTGAATACCAGATCCAGATGCCATACATAATTTTTGATAAAATCAAAGATTTAAAAAGGGTCAAAAAGGTAAGCGGGTCTTTAAAGAAATTCGACAACCTCTTACAGATACCAATTCTTTTGCACACTTCTTTAGTCAAAGATTTTATATCGGTGGAAAAAGAAAGAGAGGTTTGGAAGAGAATACCTAAATCTTTGACTAGAATACTAGAAGACAGAGGGGCAGAGTCAAGATGATAGTTAAAAAACGAAGTTAACTGTTTTGCGTGAAAAAATCATTATAGACGATTTTTTGGCGTTAAGAGTGAGACCATTATTACAGGCCCAGCCGCTAACCTTATTAATTACATCTTGAAGCTCTTGACAGTCGGACCAGTTTTTTATACATTTGAATAATTTTAAATCGTCGGCGTACATAAGGAAATTGACAGACCTGGTATTAACATAATAGGCAATATCCGCCACGAAAACATTAAAAAGAATGGGTCCTAGAGGAGATCCCTGTGGGACAGCACTCTTAATAAGACCTTTCCCAATGGAAAGATCTTTTCCAATAGAAAAAGACCTCCCGATTAATAGAGAACGGAACCAATTTAATAACGAGGAGGAACATCCAATTATTTTAAGTTTTTCCAATAACAATTTAATATTAACGTTATCGAATGCTTTGGAAAAGTCCAGATATATTACATCGACCTGGACTCTTGCATCCATATTCTTAGCAACAAATGACGTGAAATCTACGAGATTAGAAACTGTAGACCTATTCTTCCTAAAGCCGTGCTGTTCTGGTGGAAGAAATCGGTCTATGAAAACAGACAAAGACTTGGCAACAACAGTTTCTAGTAATTTCGCCGGGAACGATAACACAGTTATTGGCCGAAAATCAGAGGCTAAGATCGGAGATGTAGTCTTAGGAATAAGATGGAAATTAACACTCTTCCAAGCAGCTGGGTAAATACCTAAACTTAACGAAAGATTAAACAGTTTACAAAAAGGACTAGAAAGGGCATCAATGCATCCCTTGTAAATATAATCAGGAATACCATTAGAATCTAGCTGCCTGGAAGCTTTAGTTTTGTTAGCTGCTGCGATTATAGTTAATTCCGTAATTGACATTAACGAAAAAGGCATATCAATTTTTTTCCAAAATTCAGACAGACCTTCATAATCAGCCTTTAATATAGAGTCTTGACTAAAATTTCGTTCAAGTCCCTCTAATAACCTAATGCAATCCAAACTTTCAAGTTTATCAGCGTACATTGTCTTGCTACCCAAGAGCTTCTTTGTTAACGACCAAAAGTTTTTCGAGTCATGAATAAGATCAGTCTCCATCTTATGAAAATAATTATTGTAATCCATTTTTCTAAATAATTTAAATTGCTTTCTTGCTGATTTGAAGCTATCTAACACTTTATAACATCCAGACTTCTTATATAATTTATGCAGTTTATTTTTACGATTACATAATTTTATACATTCACTCGAAAACCAAACAGGATAAGTACGCATTTTGTCCAAAGGGGGCAAAGTCAATTTAGGAAAACAAAGTTCGAAGGCAGTTTTAATAGTATTCACAATAAAGTCCCAAATCTGATCTACATCATTAATCTCATCAATTAATTGCCAATTGAATGATTTAAGATAATTATACAACATTTCAAAGTTTCCAGCACGAAAATTATACAAATGATGAGAATAAATTAAGCTCTTTTTAGGATTCATTTCAAATTGTATCTTAAGCGCAGGATGGAACTTATCTTCAGGAACAATTGATAAAGTACTACGTATAATTTTGACTGGAAAATTTGAGAATACTTTATCTAATGTGTCGTTACGATGATTACAGATGTTATTCTTATCTGAAATATTAAGTTCATTAGCCCACAATTCAGTATATTCTGATGGGGTTCTGCAGTAATATTTGCTATTATCAGAAGGGAAATATGTTCATCTCCCAAAATCAAAAGATTACCATTAAAACACTCGAAGTTGTTCAGTAATTCGTCCAAACATTTTTCAAAATTCTCCTTTGTAGTGGTCGGGGGAACATTAAGAACAACAATATTCAAGAGTTTGGAATCCCTTAATCTGATAGTTACCCCAATTATATCAATAGACGTGACTGAATAATTAAAAAGATGTTGTGTGACTTCCAAAGCAGTTGGAACAGCAATTAAAACTCCTCCACCTCTCATATCACCCTTACGATCTGACCTAAAGACTCTAAAATTCTCATCAAAAAGCATAAAGTTCGTGAAGGAGTCATCTAGCCACGTTTCAGTGAAGCAAAAAATAAAATCGTTATGACACGCCGTGGCGCTATTCACTTCCAATAATTTAGTTCTTAGGCCACGGACATTTTGATAATGAATTTTAATTGACATTGGCAACAGATGGAAGGGTTTCCCCCAAACCCGTCATAATCTGATCATCATATAACTTTCCGTAAAATTCAGATACTAAAACACCCTCAGGCCAATTAGAGGGCAAGAATAATTTATCAACAGAAGTCGCAGCAACAGAAACATAAAACGAAGAATAGGAATTAAATTTAGTTTTTAATCTATGACAGATTAAAACTTCTTCTGGTTTTAAAATTTGATGCAGAAATATTAATAGATCATCTCTATTCAAATCCGGTGCCAGCCTGGAAATAAAGATATTAACCGATTTGTCTTTTAATGAATTTTTGGCTGCCTTAAATTTAGAGCCAGAATTCGCCACATAATAAACATAATAATAACTTATCATTATTATATGACAAAACAAAAAACGGAAAGGGCAAGCCCAACGTTGTCCCCCAGAAATTACGTAAAAGGAATGAAAAAAATAACAAGAAACTACTCACAAATGGAAAAAAAACAATTAAAATTAAGAGAATAGCTTTAAATGAAAATCCTCCGAAAGAGAGAGGTCGATATCATTAAAATACTCTGTGTAATTTTGTATTAGTTTTTGCACCGGATTGATCCGAGAAAGAAAAGAGTTCCAACTAGTAGAGGGCTTTAAAACAACCCCCCTACGCGTCCTTTGAAGCGAGTTAAAATTGATATCAATATATTGCGACGACACAGATCTTATTAAAAAAAATACTAACTAAGATGTTGAATAAAACTATGCTAATGATACGATCAAGGCGAAACTCGAACGGTCGATCATATCCCAATCTAATGTTAATTGTCCGTTTGCGTATAAACGAGTAAAGCCTAGCGTATTTGTGCTGAATTTTGCTAGGTATTTGTGAGTTTCCACCGAACCAAATCCAAGAGCAATATATGTGTCACGTGGATTAGCAGAGTTTATTGACAAGAGATAGAAAACGATAACTGGTTTAAGAAATAAATCCTTTATTTCGTAAAGCATTAATATTACCATTAACGTATGATAATATTCAAATGAAAAATAATAAAGTCACTAATGTTCTTGAAAAACTTGCCAGTGGAAATTCATCAAATAATTAAAATAAACTATTACTTAAAAGTTTGTGAAAGAAGCGCCTTGTCTTTCATCTCGATGTGGGATTACTTATCCGACGTCGCATATCTCTATTAAGATGTCCGAAGTCAAGGTCTTGATCGGTCGAAAAAATCTGAAGAATTAATTGAAATCAGGTGATGCGGAGATCCAATGTAGAAGAATCCGGGAGCTGAGCTACCCAAGAGGACCACTCCGAGGAAATCGAAGGCAATCCCCTTGCAAGTAGACAAAAACTCAATTAAATAAAGGAATATGATGCCTCTCGGTCGAGGTATGTACAAACCTTGAATGCACGTCAGAGATTACGCATATTCAGCGACACATGTGCTTTTATGAATAAAATACTTTTCCTGACGTGGGAAATGGACACCTTCCCTATTGAAGCACACACAATAATCTGATAAACGCCTTCGGGTGTTTTTTATTTAGAAATTATCTCAACACACATAAAGCAAACGCTGACAGACTAACACGAACACCATTATCTCCTTGAAACAAGTAATCACCACCGATCTTTGTATAATTTTGCCGCCCAGGCAAACATCACATAAAACACACAGATAACTACAGGGATAAACACCTCAGAGAATGCATGTCTGAGATAAAATGCAAATTTTATGCAAATTTGAGTGATGTGCTGCTATCACCCCTATTTAGTATTGGCAATAAACCTTCAGCAAGTAGATAAAAAGCTTCATTTGTTTCTATGCTGTAATCTGCTGAGTTATTAGTGCAATATGGCTGAACTAACAGAATTCAAACTTGGGCAAATTGTTGGAGCCCGTATGGTGGGTGCTTCTGTAAACAAGGTGTCTGAAATATTTGGTGCTTCAAGAGGCACACTATCCAAAATTACAACTGCATACATCAGGAGTGGGAAAACCAAGTCTGATAAACACCAGCGTGGACGGAAAAATGGGTTGGATGATCGAGACAAACGAGCACTGCGCAGGATTACGGTACATAATAAGAAGACTACAGCTGCAAAAGTTACTGCTGAACTGAATGCCACCCTCACAAACCCTGTCAGCACCAAAACAGTTCGAAGGGAACTCCACAAACAGGGTTTTTCTGGACGTGCTGCAATCCCAAAGCCACTGATCACTGATCGCAATGCTAAAATCCGAAGAGAGTGGTGCCATGTTCATAAAACCTGGTCTTTGGAACAATGGAAAAAGGTCATATGGTCGGGTGAGTCTTCGTTCACACTATTTCCAACTGCTGGCTGAGTTTACGTCTGGAGAACACCAAAGCAAGCTTATGATCAAGATTGTTTGCAGCCAACAGTAAAACATGGCGGAGGCTCAGTCATGGTTTGGGCAGCAATATCGTGGTATTCAGTCGGCCCTATCGTTACCCTGCAAGGCCACATCACTGCCAAGGACAATCTCAACGTTTTGTGTGACCAAGTTCATCCGATGGTGCAAACTTTGTTCCGCAAAGGTGATGCCTTTTACCAAGATGATAAGGCGCAGGTTCACACAGCTCGCATTGCCCAAGGCTGGTTTTCTCAGCATGAAGGTGAAGTATCACATCTGCCATGGCCTCCACAATTACCAGATATTAATATTATTGAGCGTTTGTGGTCTGTTTTGGAAAGAAACTTGCGAGCACGCTATCCACCTCCATCATCATTGAAGGAACTTGCCATTGTTTTGCATGAAGAATGGTACAAGATTCCCTTACAAATCATACAGGATCTCTATTTGTCTATTCAAGGACGCTCCAAACCGTTCTACAAGTCAAGGATTATCCAACTCCATATTAAAGGTGATATGTTTTTTGTTAGGTGTTTACATATTTTTGTCCAACCCCTGTATGTCGGCGCACTGATTTGGATGCCAAAATCACACACTGATTCCATCGTTGCGAAATCGCCGCTAGATTCCTCGCTTGATGAGGTTATATTCACCCTTTTCAAAAAAGGACGAGAATATTATACAATGCCTATCGCCTAAATCAGAATAAATATGTGGGAATAATTGGATCCATACACCTTTATGCTTAGACAGTGCTCGATTGTCCAGGCTTAATCTTTAAATGCGTTTAAATGACTCGGAGCTTTTACACTCGCTGTGGGGTGTCAGGCGGGAAAGCAAAGCGGCCCCTCCGTTTGACTTCTGGAAAAATTTTTAAAGTCAAGGAAGTTTTAAACGAGAAAAGAGAACGCCGCCTCCGGAATGAATCCTCCTGTTCCACACCTTAAATAAGAGCCAGCTGCGAACGGAAACACTCCGAGAGCAACGTCATTCTCCCTAAGTGCGT
>JAHWFO010012692.1:0-13575 GCA_023313115.1 Rhysida immarginata
ATACAAAAAGAATTTTGAAAATCGGTTAACAAATAAAAAAGTTACAGCCATGGAGGCATTACTTTTCAAAACGCCCTCGTATCTTATATTGAAAATAGATTCAAACTTATGAATCGAATAATATATAGTAAATCTTAAATGGTAAAGAGAATTTAAGCTAATTTACTATCTAGCTATCTGATTCATAAACCAATTAACACATAGCACTGATTGTTCGAATAAACAAACTTTAAATCACTGGCGATTATATTGCTTATGTAGGCATTTGTTTAGCACTTAACACGACTTTGCAACACTCGGTAAATCAAGCATGCACACTGAAGACTTTGATTCTGTATCGTAGCACACACACAAACTTTTATAAACACTTTTCACATGCGTCGAAAAGGTATTTCTTTTAATTCACATTGAAGCACAAAGCCTACACAGAAGACATAAATAATATAGCACTCATAATTAGGTGAAGACAAATTCAGGTAGAGTCAAATCTGGTGTACGATTCACTGTAGAGGAACAGAAGCAAATACAGTGGATTCTCGTTTTTACGAATCTCTGGGGACCTTCGTAAAATCCGAACTTCATAAAAACCAGACCAGAGAAAATAATTTTCGTAAGAATTAGACCAGAACTTCGTAAAAATTTGAGAAAATAATGATTTGAAAAAATTTTATCTGGGGGATTTTTCATAGAGTATAAATGTTTTTGCTGTGTATTCAAAGAGTTTTTAATGTCCACCAATGTTGTTATGGCTTCCTCTTGAGCTTCTTTGTCGTCATTATCATCAATCTCGGCTTCGACGCCGCCATCTTTGATTAAATCACAGACGAATCATAGACGAAGCTACCACTACCAACAAACTCGGAAAATTTACTATTGAATTTCAACCTACTTTTTAAGTTTTCCCATGCTTCGAATTTTTCGAAATCAGTATCATTTTAAAGATGACTTTCGCAGTCAACTGACTCAACCATCTCCGATATCGAAAGTGAAACCAGCTTACGAATCGATTTTCTAATATCGAAATTGTCTCATAACACAGCATAAACACATGCTTAAGTAATGGAAGCAAAATGATTCGTTTGTTACATGACCAGTTAGAGATAAGTATCACTTGCTTAACAAAAAAGCTTAAAATGATTGGTTTAATTAATGAAAATTTTACTATTAATTACTGTTGATAGCTTCGTAAAAAATTACAGTTTTTTTACAAGAAAATTACAAAATTGGGGTCGTGACTTTAGAATTACTTCGTAAAATCCGGAATTTCGTAAAAACTGAGTTCGAAAAAACGAGAATCCACTGTATAACTTTGTCAAAAAGGGGCTTCACAAAATACAGCTGTGTCGCCTTTCTTATTTGCGAATAAGCCAGGGACGTAAACTATGTTTTGCGAAAGAATGCAACAAGTTTAATTTGACTGCTGTCGTTTAATTCACCAGCACGAATCCAAAACTGCTTTCAATATATGCCATTAGACCAAACAGCCATATACCATGTACAGTCGGGTGCAAAAAAGGTTTAGACTTAAGTCATAGTTGAGCAAGTGACTTATGTTGAGCACGTGACTTCATAACCGATCAATTCCGGTTAACTAAACAGGTGGTGGCCTTACAGTATAACAGAGGGACATCAGGAGTTCCAACTAGTTTCGCCATTTATTCCCGGCTTTGTCAAGGATATACAGCAAGAGGCATGCAAGCCTTTATATATACAGAACAGTGGTACAAGCAATGAGCGTAAATACATACAAGAACCAATAGGATAAAAAGCAAGGGGGCCAATGAGAAAAAAGGACGTAATGGCCAGTAGAAAAAAATAGAATAAATACAAAACTTTTTAAGATACACAAAAGAGAAGTTATACAGAGATGGTGCGTTTAACGCGGACCGAAAAGAGAACATATCCGGTTGTCCGAAGACAAGAGAATTAACATAAAAAAAAACATGATAAAATAAAGGGGTAAAAAACTTACAAATTGCAGAAGAAACATAAAATAAAGAAAACGAGAGAAAATCATAGTAGATCAGATAAAGAACTAAGTATAGAAAACACGTTAAAGTCCGTCTGGCAATTGAGAAGCAAGTGTGGGGTGGACTTCTTGGCCTTAAATATTTCGATCGCTTCGAGGGTAGCAGTTTTTTCAGGTTTATTACAGATGTGCAAGACAGACATAACCTCTTCTTTTGTCTTAAAAGTGTGTCCGGAATCTGCGAGATGGTTTGCATAGTGGGAGACACGGTCCCGTTTTCTATACGAGTCAAGGTGTTCCTTGAATCGCAATGCAAGATTGCGGGTCGATAATCCCACATAGAACTTATCGCAAAACGCACAATTCAGGCGGTAAACTCCGGATTGGGAATATTTGTCGGCGGTGACGGAGGTGGGCGGGTTCAGGGTGCGAGCAGCTGGGGTTGGAGTACGAAATGATATACGGAGGCCAAGGGACGATAAGAAATCGGAAAGCTGGGAGAAATTAGGTCCCAGATATAGTAAGGACGTCCACTTTTTAGTTTGGGGCGAAACAGGAGGTGGGGAGGAGAGAAGGGCCCGTCTGCGGCGGTGAAGAATGCGAGAGAATGTGGAGGTCGAATATCCATTGGAGTGGGCGAGGTGACGGATTATGCGGAGTTCTGAAGATCTGGATAGGGGGGAGAGGGGGAGCTTCAGGGCACGGTCGATTAGGAATCTCAGTGAGGCTTGTTTGTGGGTGGCGGGATGTGAGGAGGAATGGTGTATTAAGTTGGAGGATGTGGTCGGTTTACGGAAGACAGAAAAGGAGAAGCGGTTAGTGTGGGGATTATTGGTGATGAGGATATCAAGGAAAGGGATGGACCGGTTAGTTTCTAGTTCAAAAGTGAATTGGATATGGGGAGAGAAGGAGTTAAAGGTGTTAACAATATTAGTGGGAGTAGTGGATCGGGAGTCAAAAAGGATGAGGATGTCATCGACATAGCGGAAATATGCGATGACGGAGGAATTATTGAGGAGGGGGGTGACGTGTGTTAATTCCAGGTGCTGTAGGAAAACCTCAGACAGAAAACTGCTGAGTGGGAACCCCATTCCTAGCCCTGTGGGTTGGGAATAGTAAGAGTTGTTAAAGGAGAAATAGTTCTGGGAAGAAATTACAGAGAGGATAGCTAGTAGGTCAATAGTATCGGGTGCAGGGAAAGACGCGGCTAGTAACAGACACTGTAGGATAGAAAGGGTGGGGGTGACAGGGATGTTAGTGTATAAGTTGGTGATATCAAGGGACATAAGGGAGAGGTGCTCATCCGTGTGGATGGAAGAAAGGGACTCAGTAAGGGTTAGGGAATTGCGTACATTATAAGTATTAGGGAGGATTTTCAGGTTAAAGAGGAAGGTGGAAAGGGATTTAGCAACGAGGTGGGCAGGAGCTGGGGAATTGTTAACGACGGGGCGTATAGGCATGTTAGGTTTATGGATCTTGACGAGGGCGTTAAGGTTGGGTGGGCGAGGGTTGGGTGGGATGAGGCGTCGGAGGTATCTGAAGCGTGGGGATTTGTTGATGACGGAAATAATAGACTTGTGGTATTTAGAAGTGGGGTCGGATGGGAGGGTGACAAAATTGTTAGCGGCGATGAAATCATTAATTTTATCAGTGAACGTAGAACGGTAAATGATAACCGACACGTTACCTTTATCGGCCTTGACGACGAGGGCATCGGAATCTTGTAGCTTCGTCTTCAAGGTGGTAGAGGCAGCAGCATCAGTGAGTAGTTCCTGGGGTGGTCTAGACGCAGACGCTTCTTGGAAGGACTTGTGTATTAGATGTCCGGCGATGGCTCGCGCTGGAAGGCGGTCAGTCTGGGGTAGTAGGTTGACGGCGTGCTCGACATCTGAGATGACATCGTGTAAGTCAGATCGTGTTGGCTTCCTATAGACAACGTGCTTGAGGCCTTTGTCGAGGAGTCGCTGTTCGTTGTCGGACAGCTGGATTGATGTCAGGTTAACAACATTGTCGTGAAACACAAAATCACCTTCAGGAGGATGTGGGCGTGTTGGAGGCGGACGTCGGAGGTCGTCTAGCTTCTTGCACAGGGTTAAGAACTTATGCTCTTTAAAGGATTGCAGCCTAACTTCATCATCCTCGAAAAGAGGCATCAGAACATCAGGCGGTATGATGGATGAAATGTGGAGGTGCAGGCGGAATATCTCTTGGTTGAGACGATGTTTCTTATAAATTAAGGTGGTTGTAGCACGGCTTACCCAAGTCCTTACGGCGGCGGCCCGTGCAGGTGAAAACGATTTTGGAATAGACTGTACATTCCATACTGACGCCTTTAGCCGACTTGATTTAACCGTTATGTTTTTAACACTATTCTCGTTTTGTATTATTATTATTTTCTTTCCATTGCTCTCTGTATCATTTCATTTATATTCCTGTAATTTTATCTAGTAGGTATTCTTATTTTACTGACATTTTCATCCTATTTGTTATTATGATTCGCTCGTCGCGTTCTTTCATTTTAATGGTAGTTAACAGTAAAGATAGCAGCTGAAGAGTCCTAACAGGGCCACTGCATCTGATTAAAGTGGCTAGGGCATTAGAGTCGTGTATTTATAACAAAAGCTTAAAAAAAATCAACGTTTTTAAAATTTTAGCCAGTCCATTTACAAATTTGAGCGTGCGATAAACAAGATGGGCGTCTTATATGATGAGCTGTCCAAGTAGATAAATGGTAATTTTGATGCCGGATATAGTTTTAAAGAGCTCTGTCAAACAGTTGCTTTGGAATGATCGTCTTTATGGGTTCTAAGTGCAAGTGAAGAAGAAGAAGAAGAAGAGAGGAAGGTCTTTCTTTTGATTCTTTTTCAGTTGTTTCGTCGGAGATGGGTCGACGGGAGGCAGGAAGTCGCTTAGAGGACCCTAAGGGACTTGACTTAATGAGGCTACAGAGAATGGCAGAAGGAAGAAGATAAAAAAAAAATCCGGAGAAAAACATGAGCAAAGAGAAAGACAGATAGATACTGTGAGAGGAGGAGATTGTTTTTGTTTGTCAAAGAAAACTAATAAGAGGAACGAACAACTCCTTAGCCTCAAGGATTGGAGAAGGAAAAAACATGGGAACGAGTTCCAGCCCAACTTGGATCATTACTGGCAAACCACAGCGAAAGGAATCATCTTTGTGCTATGAATTATTCTGGGAATTTTTTCTTTGTTATTTTCATGTTATCATTATAATTTATTAACAAATAACGGCATTGTTTATGTTCTGCTTCGACTTTGATGTTAATGATCTGATTCTTTTTATGAACTTTGACTTTGGTCTTATCTTTTAATTCTTTCTCTTTGGTTTCTATATGATTTACTATTATCTATCTATTTAGTTACACTTCAAGTGGCAATGAATTGGACACTTTGCCAGAAGATAGAACAACAAATGGACTACAGCCATCCTCAACTAGTACTCACGAAATATTAAAAGGCCACAACGACGTCCCCATATCAGAGGGAGTGAGGAAAATTGGAGGGATTTAAGTGGAAAAGCAAAGTCCAAAACAAAGCACATTTAATCGTTTGTAGGAGGCCTACAACCAACAGTGGATTGAGAAGCGTTAAAGTGATGGTTAAGGATGATTACTTATCTTCTTATATATAAAAAGCTAAATCCTCCTGCTCCGTGCCCGTTTCCATAGTGACGAGCAACAATACAATCTTCATTGTTTTCAACAAATGAAAAAGCACTGATTGTTGAAATCCAAAAATCGCAGCCGACGAAAATGACTATTAAAGAATTCTTATCTTTTTCTTAGGCTACGGTTCAAAAATATATTGTCAACGATTTAATGATATACATCTATTAACATTTAAAATAGCATACTAAAATAAATAAAAAAAATCAAATTAAAAACTAAGTAGTTTTGCAAAAACTAAGTAGTTTAGCTGTTCTAAATTACGAAATTCATTACATGTATACGAATCTTATATTTAACTAGCAGAGAACCCGGCGTTGCCCGGGATAATTACGCTTGTAGGTAAACCTCAAAAAGCTAAATTAAATCTCCAAATTGGTTAAATAACAACTCAATCACTACAATATAGAGCGAAGGGACTATCCATTCTAAGAAAAATTCGAAAGACAGGAATTTACCTCTTCACTGAAAAAATCCATTCTAGGTGATATACCGGGACTTGATTTACCGAAAAAATTTTTTTTAAAGGCTCACAAGGGATGGACCTCTCCAAGGATGCCTTCTAGTCTAAATAATTTTTTACTCACGTAATCTTACTTTAGATGTACACTTGATGTTGTTGCAATTTCCTTTCTTGTCTCGATGTCTTGAAGCAAAAATTGACCATTCATCACTTTGTGTAGTCTAGCGGTCGCCGATTCTTCTATTTACTTGCTTACCATTTGCTCAATACAGCACGAAGCTAAAGGAGTGCTTCCTCTATCGTCTTTCACTCATTATCTCCAGTTACTGATCATTTTTAAAGATTTTCAAGAAATTGTTAAGTACTAAGAATTCTCTTTTCTAAGAAAAGCCTGAATAACAGGAATTCTATGCATTGAATTCTATATTGCACAAACTTTGCCTTGCATCGTTGGCCTCGTATATTGTTGATCCTTGCATTGTGTTGGTGCATTACGTGTTGACACCATTGTTGATACCTATTGTTGCACAAACTTTTATTTGCATTGTTGGTCATGAGATATATATTGTTGGCCCGTGCAGAGTGTTTGTGAATTGCGTGTTGATACCATTGTTGATACTTATTGTTCAAAAGCTTCGTCTTGCATTGTTGGTCATGAGATATTTCTCATTAATATGCCCTGCCATAACCATGAATATCGATTTTTTATCAATAATTATTATATTTTCGAAATCTGAGGTAGACAGTGACCTTCCTCATGCTTTGAAGGTCATGTATGCGAAATTTTATCAAGATCGGAATAAGACTGTAGATTTGTATAAAAACAAACCCACAAACCCACAAACAAACAAACATCCTTCTTTATATATATAGAAGATTTTAATAAAAAATAATAACATTCAAATTAAATTATGAAACTGATTAACAATTCAAGTCACAGCTGGGTAACATTAGTTTTTTACATTTTATGATATTCGTTATATGTGCATAGTAATAATCTTTCAGTTGAATAAATTAATAAAAAGGAAAAGTCATAAAATACAAAAAAAATCCAATCGAATAAAATCAAAAGCAAATAACATTATTTTTTCTGATTTTATAATATTCATTAAATATGTATAAACAGGCCTCGGTGGCTCAGTGTGTTGCGTGATCGCCTCTGATGCCCGAGTACGCGGGTTCGATCCCGGCTGAGGACGACGAGGATTTTTCAGGGGGAAATCCTGAGATCACGCACTTCCTTCGGAAGGGAAGTAAAGCCGTTGGTCCCGTGTAGTCGTTTGCCGGCTGCACGTTAAAGAACTCTTGCGAGGCAAAATTTGCGGCCCCTATAACGCCGTCTTGGAATGACCATGGCAGTTGAAAAGGACGTTAATAATTAATTAATTTTTTTAGTTTTAAAATATTGTGGCCGTGCAATACGCCTCCACAACAGTCTGCCGAGGAAATTGAGCAATGAGGGACGTAAAAAAGAAACCGATGAGACACTTTCACTGAAGAGCAAGGTTTACATATAACAGATGAGATATGTTTTTGTGTTAGGTTATAACTGTCAAATTGACAGTAGTCACTTTATCACATTGTAACAGGACACATTGTGTTAGCATCGCCTTCATACTTAGAGCGACTTTTTTACTATTGGCAAAACTGTCAATTATCGCAATCCTTTCAATTATGACAGTTCTGTCACAGATCAACTATTTTTAAAATAAGATCGAAATTACAGTTTGCGCTGTTGCAGTAACAGTCGTACGCCGGGCTTTGGAATAAAATCAAAAGCAAGCTGTGTCTGACGCGAATTGTGGTGGTCCGTTGTAACAAACTTGAGCTAGGAAAGAAAGCCAAGCCGTCTTTTTTTCAAATCCATCTTTGTCCCCATTCTCATCTATGGTCATGAGTCTTGGGTAATGATCGAAAGAGTGCCGAAATGAGATCCTGGGAGATTTGGCAGGTGTTTCCTACTGGATAGAATGTTCAGCATCACTATAGGGCAGTCTTTAGATGTTGAACCACTACTTCTTCGCATTGAGAGGGCTCAGTTCCTTCGGGATGGCCACATGTACGGATGCTGCAACTGTCTTCCTAGATAGTTGCTATTTTCGAAGTCGGTGGTCACATAAGAGACCAAGAAGTCGGCCTAAAACTAGATGGCTAGATTACATAGAGCATCTGGGTTCGAGTCGCTTGGGTATTACCATTGGGTATTACGGAAAATCTCTAGCTCTGCCCCCCGCGACCTTAACGGATAAGCAGGTTTGTAAACTGAAAGGAAGAAAACATTTTCAGCTTCTTACTGACAGCGACCTATTTACTATTGGCAGTCCTGTCAATTATCACAGTCCTATCATAGACGAAATTTTATAATTAAAATCGAATTTACAGATTCACCTGTTGTGGCACCGTCGTATGACGGGCTTTATTATTAGTCTGTAATACTGTTCCTTAAAAACTTACTGGTGTTATAGTTATCAGCTGTTCTGCTCTTCAATGTTCCATAAGTGTTTCCCACCAGGATATCTGATATTGGAATGTTCCAATCTAATGGCGGGATTCCCTTCATTTACGCGGTTAATTGGGGTTCTACGATAACAGCGCATAAATGAAGCCAGGACAAGGATCTATTCGATAGTCATCCTGTACGTCTGCGTAATATAATTATAGCGCGAATCATATCTGTGTTTAAGGAATAAAGGCACTGCTTTTCATTTTTAATAAAATTCGGCAGACATTCCAAGAAGGAGCTTTTGCTGTGACACAGAAGTAATAGTAAATTTTTACTGTTTACCTCCCCCAAAGGTTTAGAGCCGTTAAGCATGCTGATGCAGAAGATGTACACTATTACAAACTTTTCAAGGTTAGAAAATCAGTTTTTACATACATTTAAAGAATAAAAATACTTTACAGCAGTATAATTTTTTTTACCCACCAACTGAACAGGTGTTTATTGTGGGAAATCTTAAAAAGACTGTTTTCTGCTTTAGCAGCTGCATTTTTCAGTTTTGTCCAGCAGTTTTTAATTTTCTTGCTCTCCGGAAGTTCTATTGCGCATGCGGCCATCTCATTAACGTGTTAGCGTGAATTGTCTATTGTTAAGGAAAAAGCTGAAAAGTAGTCGATGCAATGGCGCTGAATTTATAGAAAAATAAGAAATGGACTTCAAAGCAAACAGAAGATAATAAAGCAACTGAAGAAAATCTTCAAATATATCACAATAACAAACAGAAAACGGAAGGAAAAATTTCGCGACCTCTATTTGAACCAGGAACCACGCCTATCGCTAGTACTGCGCTTTGTAATTGAGCTACCGCCGACATGAACGCCAAGCTGTTACAATAAACTGAAGAGCCAAAACATTATTACCCTCACCCCGTTGGTGAATGAACTCGTCTGGATCACGTGGAAGGCACGTAATTAAGTGGGAATGGTATTTTTAACTGCTGCTGGAGAAGGTGAGGAATCAGTCTTGCACTTAATTTTGCGAGTGATGGGAAAGGCTGCTGATCTAAGCGAATTTGATACAGGGCAGATTGCAATGGCCCGAGGACTCGGAACGAGTATCTGCGAAACTGCACGACTAGTAGGTTGTTCACGATCTGCCGCTATTAGTATTTATGCAAAGTGGATAAATGACGGTGAAACCAGCAGTAGACGCCAAAGTGTTGGACGCCCCCGCGTCATCAAAGTAAAAGGACGTCGGAGACTGTCCCGCTTGGTAGAGCAAGATCGGCGCCAGACAGTGACTCAGCTGAGAGCCCAATACAAGGCAGATCCAAGTGCAAGTGTTTCGGAAACACACAATTCAGAGGATACTATTGGATATGGGACTGCGCAGCAGACGTCCCACTCGTGTGCCTCTGTTGGCCAAGCGTCATTGTCCTGGTCGGATGAATCACGATTTCTTATTCATCACGTCGATGGTCGTGTCAGGGTAACAGTTGCTTCCAGGCGAACAGTTGCTCCCCCCCCCCCTGTACAGCAGGCCATACACTTGGTGGTGGCGATATTATGCTTTGGGGGACGTTCTCATGGGCGGCTCTGGGACCCGTAGTTGTCGTAGAACGGACCATGAAAGCTGCGGACTATCTGAGCACCATTGCGGACCAGTTGCACACTTATATGACGTCTATCTTCTCAACTGGAAATGGAATCTTCCAACAGGACAACGCCCCATGTCACAAGGCTCGAATTGTGTTGGAGTGGTTCGAGGAGCATAAGGATGAATTCCAATTAATGTCCTGGCCACCTAACTCGCCGGACCTTAATCCGATAGATCACATTTGGGATGTCCTGAGCGGCAGCTCAAAGCTCAAACATCACCATGTCGGAATATCTCGACTTTGCGTGACTGCTTAGACATTTGGTACAATCTGTCTCGAATCATCTACCAAGAACTTGTGGCATCCATGCCAAGACAAGTTGCAGCTGTCTTGCAGGCAAGGTGGCGCAACGCGTTATTGAGTAGGTGGTCTTAATGCTTTGGCTCTTCACTGTATATCCATGTGGACGCCCATGAAGCCACCAAGCAGCTCAATTTGCAGAACTGCCCCCCGACTCGCAGATTGGGAATCTTGATTACCCTAAATCATCAAATAAATTGATGAAATTCAGCAATAAGAGAGGATTGCAATAAGAGTGAATTAAAAGTGCCCATGAATGTTTGGAACAACCGAAATAAGAAAAAAAAATGCAGTTCATTTGAAAGATAATCCCATTCTTAAATAAATTCAAGTTACATTGATAATCGTATTTAGTATGTTGTTCTTTTTTAAATATTGTTTGCATAGAGGATAAGTTTAGATTAATAGTAAATTTGCAACAAAATCTTATTTAGAGTTCGATATACAGAACGAACAAAAGTCTTCCCTCTCCACATTTGGGTATTTTAGCTCTGTTCATTTCATGTAGGATAAAAAGAGATTTTTTTAAAAAAATTGGTCCAGTAATTAAAGAGTTGCGATAGTTAACAATACACCCCCCACTCCAATCTACTTCATCGTTTTCCATCAGCAGTAGGTTATGATAGATGCTATTCAGGAAAGCTTCTTTCTCATCGAAGGGCAGCCACTGGAAAGATGAGATTTGGTTTTTGGAATGAAGTTTGATTGTAAACACTTTCTTTTGCGTTCAAAAATTACAAATCAAAAATGGACAATAAAAGGAGCAAAACGAAAAATTTAAAATTTTGCTTAAAATTGACAAACAAAATGTTAAGAATTGTTTTTAAAAAAAATTGTTCTTTTGGGATGGGCTCTTCTGCAGAGAAATTGAGTTGTTCCAATTTTCTTTCTTTATTCTTCATGAAATGAACAGAGCTCAAATAGCCTAATTTGAATTATGGGCCTATCTCCAATAATAAAAACATTAGAAATTTTTTTAAAAAATGTAGGGGGATTGTATAAGAAGAACGCCCTTAGGATCATTACTATATACACGAACAAGTTATCATCAAACTGCAGTTATCTCTCTAAAATACTGAAATTTCTTCAAAAATGATGTGGGGGGGGGGATAGATTTTGTTCCACCTTGTCTACACACCCATTACAGATTAAGAAAGTTCTAATCCTCGATGTATGACATTGTAGCAAAAGCACGGCGACATCTGGTGGCAAAGTTTCTTGAGGCGCATCACGATAGCAACGCAAACTATTAAATGAAATTTACTACTACGTACGAGCAACTCACCTTGTCCCAGTCCCCCGAAACCAGTGAGCAAACAGAAAATCGATACGCGAAGGATGGCAGTGGCTCAAACAGCTAGACACACGTGCTGAACGTGCGCGTGACGAGCTCCTTTCCCTTACCCTCCCTCCCCCATCTGTCCTCCTCCAGGCATAATGAAGAAATAGGGACTATGCATAGGTTCTCCTTTTTCCGTTTCGTTTGTTTATAAAAACAACGTTCAAGAATCGGATGAAAGTTCGAATTTTAAGTGTAACGTCTTAGAACGTGACAATTAAGCTCTGAACATAGTCGTCTAAAGCAGTAATGGTGTCAGTCTAAGACGTTAAACGGTGTCTTCCTTTCAACCAGAGTTCCTCTACAATCCAACCTATTTGTCAATGATTTAGTGTGAAACCTATTTAAATTTTATTGAAATCCGATTTTATGCAAAAGAGTTTGAGGTAATGTGATTGAAGCGTGTGTTTATTTAAGAAGAACTTATCAGGATTGTTGGTGCATGCAAGCTGGAGCCACGATTGAAACAACGAAGCAGCTGACTGGATTCTCGAAAGTTACGATATTTTAGATTGTATTTGCATAATAGGGGCAATCGTGGCTCAAAGAAAATTCATCAAGAGCGAGACCTGTACGGAGAAGCAGGACATCCACTATGTTGCAATTGACAAATGGTTTTAGCCAAGATTGTTCTCGGTCCATTTCAGGCAGAACCATGCGTCCGGAGAGACTGATCCAAATCGGCAGTCATTTGCCTATACAAGAAACCCTGATTCTGCAAAGGACAAAAAGTTCGTCTATAGCCGTGTCTGAAATGTCGCGACTGGATACACGAAGACTGGAAGAAGGTTATGTGGTCTGACGAATCACGGTACCGACGGTAAACTTAAGGTTTGGAGGGAGTCAAGGGGTCCAACATTCATGAGTAGCCACTTCCAGAAACTGGTAATCTGCCACTGCTTTTACGATTAATCACTAATCCTGTTGCAAAAAATGTGTCTTCCATGACTTAAGTAACTTTACATCTGGTAGATTCTTTCCATTGCATGTCCTAAACATTTGCTGCATACGAATCGGAGATTTCGTTTCTGCAAGCCATACATCACATTGAGCCTTTTCTTGCGCTGAAACCATTTTGAAGATAAAGCAGCAGCGTTACTAGTGGCCAAAGTGCTGTAAGAAAACACCTGTACAAAACCGATATGCGTCTCAACCAGCGATATAAAATGAGTAGATCGCTTATGTGGCCGCCATCTTTGGGGCAATTTGAAGGCGACGAACAGTGGAACTAATCTCTATTGTTAGTGTAGGCGCCATTACTGTGGTTGGCAGAACAACATCGCCAGCCAAAGCACCATTACTATATATCCGCTTTGTCGCCAGCTGAGAAAGCACCCCCCCCCCCCTCCACCAACGTCGTGCTTGTAGTCTGAAATTTCTTAAGCGACCTCTCCCAAATTTAGAAGCTTTTTATCTTTTTTATATAATTTCATAAATACCTCTAAACAATCATTCTGGTATCACTGAAACGACGGTAACATGGTTGAATATCGACATCTTTTAGGTATCAACAACCTCGATATAAAAGATGACCAGGATTTTTACATGAGAAAAACATTCTAAGACGCAGAAAGATAAGGTGAGTGGTGAACCTTTAATCTATCTATTACTACAATTTAAAGCTGGACAAGAAATCTGCATTGAGTTTTACTGTGTTTGTCTACGCAAACTTCAAACGTAAACATACGATGATGGCCATTTTTTTCCAACCAAAGCAATGG
>JAHWFO010012696.1:0-22986 GCA_023313115.1 Rhysida immarginata
TCAAGTGCCCAATGACAAAATACACTTATGAAAAAAATACAGAAGTAAAAAACTTAGGGACAAAAACGAAAAGCTACTATAAGCGGAGTGGCTCTTATATCAGGAATGTGAAGTAATAGTAAAACATTCAGCCTGGTTAAAGTTTTGAAACCAGTGAAGCCCACTGTGACAGGTCAAGTGGGCCTCTTTCATGGTTTAATAATATATCAGGTGGTACTTTAGCTATTTCAAGAGATTCTAAGAAGTTAAGCTTTTTAGGTTTTGGATTTCCTATAGATAGCAAACTTGAGTTTCCCTTCATCACTCAGTATTACTAAGTCCAAGAATGTTAAAGCTCTATCTTTCTCTTTTTCAACAGTGAAGGTAATGGAGGGGGATAAATTGTTGAGACCGTCTACAATCAAATCTAGTTATTGTATATCGACTATGGCGAAAATGTCGTCCACATATCTACAGGTGTAACGTAATTCAGGGACAATAAGTACCCAGCGTGATTCTTTGCATGATTATAAACTTAAAGTTCCTTATCGAAAATGTCGAAAACTCAAAATTTAAATTGCGTCGTTACGTCATTTATGAACTTTCCGCACCAGCAGTTCATTAAATTCAATAGGCGATTACAATTAAATCGGCGGCAATTGTTGAGATTAAATGACGTTTTCGACAGGTTTTCAGCAAACTTCGCATGATGTTTAGACCCTTAACATTGGAGTTTTGAACATTTTGCATAAGGAACTTTAAGTTTGTAACCATGCAAAGGATCACATTAGGTACTTATTGTCCCTGAATTACGTTACACCCTGTATACAAGATTTTGGGGAAATAAGGTAGAGTGGACATTGCCAAGTTTTCTAAATGGTCGAGGAAAAGGTTAGCAAGGAAGGGACTTATGCTGCTGCCCATTGGGGTTCCCTTCTCCATTTTGTAAAAATTGTTGTTAAATTGAAATAAATTATTAAAACAGCATAATCTACAAAGGAGCATCAAGTCTCTAACTCCCTGTTCATATATAACGTTTGATATCTATAGGAAATCCAACTACGTCCCGGCGTATATCAATGCCAAATCCAACCATAGCTTCAGCCACAAACTATCAGCCTTCAACCATATGATCAATAGAATGTTGAAAACTTCCATGGTACAAGTTAAGATAAGAAACAAGAGGAGATCCACCGGATTAAAGAGGCAACCATCTTCAATGAATACAAAGAAGATATGATTGACAAATCGGTTAAAAAACACGCTCTCAAAAAGAAGTTAGAGGACATTACGACACTCCAGAATAACTAAGAGAAAGGTAAATTCATAGGTCTCCCCTACAACCGAAAATTAACTGGCGGCTTAGAGAAGATATGTAAGGTATATGGCCTCAAGGTAGCATATAAGAGTAGCCATAGCCTTAAACACCTACTAGGCAGCACGAAAGATGGAATTTGTAAAGTAGATAAATCGGGAATATATAAAATTAATTGTTCCTCGGAGCAGAAGAAGGATTTGTACCTGCATTAAAGAACACTTTAGCTATATCAAAAAATACAAGTCCGAAAAATCTGCGTTCGCTGAGCACATTTTATACACGGGGCACATTGGGAAATTAGATAATTTTCGGATACTATGTTGTGTTGACGAACCTAAAAAGCTTAACTTCTTAGAATCTCTTGAAATAGCTAAAGTACCACCTGATATATTATTAAACCATGAAAGAGGCCCACTTGACCTGTCACAGTGGGCTTCACTGGTTTCAAAACTTTAACCAGGCTGAATGTTCTTACTATTACTTCACATTCCTGATATAAGAGCCACTCCGCTTATAGTAGCTTTTCGTTTTTGTTCCTAAGTTTTTTACTTCTGTATTTTTTCATAAGTGTATTTTGTCATTGGGCACTTGACCCTCTCCAATCCTGAATTACCCCTCTTTTGTGTAAACCAAACATGATGCCTTGCATTCTGATTGGTCCCTCCTCTTTATATAAACTTGTATCTGAAACTTGTGTAACCTGCGGGGAATGGAAGCAGACTCCGTGATTATAAACGATGTGGACGCAGGTGAAATCAAGTTTATCTGTTTATATAACCCACCTAAGCACAAGCTTGATCCTTGCGAACTTGACGAGCTGCTGTCTGGGTCCATTCCGGTTGTTATTGGGGGCGACTTGAATGCCAAGCACCATGCGTGGAACTCCAAATGCCCCAACCAAAACGGCAATATATTATATGGATACACGTTAAACGAGATTGACACCTTCGTTGCTGGTCCCCTTGATGACACATACTACTGCGACCACTCTCCTGTTAGCGACGTGTTGGATATTGCAGTTTTTAAAGGTTTCCTCAAGCCCTATAATATGTTCACAGTTGACGACTTATCCTCTGACCACCGTCCAGTGATGCTTATTTTTGAGGGTTTAAACATCGATAAGAAGATTGTGCTCCGCTCTAGACAGGACTGGAAGCTCTTTAGGGATATTCTTAGAGAAAATAGCATTCCTTACAAGGAGGTTATTGATAAGGAGGATATCAATAGTAATATTAATGCAATCACTCGTGTTGTCAACGATGCTACTACTTCCAGTACCTCTACTATCGATCGTAAGCGCCCTGAACACCTCGACCTGCCTCCTCATATCAGGCGTCTTATTCTCGAAAGGAACTCTTACAGAAGATTATGGCAGCGTAAGCGACTTCCCTTCTTCAAGACTAAGTACAACCGACTTTCTCGCAAGGTGCAGGAGGAGGTTAAAGCACTACAAAATCAACCGTGGAACGATAAACTGAAATCCTTGACTGTCCAGGACAACTCGCTCTGAGAGCCTTAAAGGGTAACAGACCAATTCAATTGCCGCCACTGTTTGCAGTCAATGGCAACGTTGTCACCAGCGACGGAGATAAGGCAAAATTGATCGCTGATTCCCTGAAAAGTCAATTTACCACGCCTGGTGAGACAAACTTGGACAGCCTCCAAAACACTCAGATAGTTAACGATGGGTGTATCGCTTACCAGTACATTCATCGTGTTCCCACCTCTGAGGAAGTCATTAGTGCCCAAGAAATCTCCGACGTCATCAAGCGACTTAAACCAAGAAAGCAGCAGGTATTGATTCCATTTCTAACAGTGCGCTCAAGAACTTACCTTCTAATATTGTCTCGTTCATTACCAAAGCCATGAATGACTACTGGAGACATGGTTACTTCCCCGACCAATGGAAAGAGTCCGTCATAGTTACCATACAAATGCCTGGTCTAAACCCTGCTCTTGCTGTCAGCTACAGACCCATAAGCTTGCTACCTGTGCTGTCAAAAGTTTTCGAACGCATCATTCTGAAGAGGTTTGACGAATTCTGTGTAGCAAACAATCTCGTTCGTGATGAGCAATTTGGCTTTCGCCCAGGTCACTCCTGCCAACTTCAGATCTGGCGTCTTGTTGCAGATCTAAACACTCCTCTTAACTGTGCCAAGTATGGTGGTCTTGTCTTTTTGGATGTCCGTAAAGCTTTTGATCAGGTTTGGCACAACGACCTCATATACAAGATGATTACTTGCGGTTTTTCGGACGAACTCATTACCTTGATTAGTTCCTTTCTGTCAAACAGGACATTTCGTGTCAAGGTTGGCTGCTCCATGTCTAATCCTTGTGATGTCAATGCTGGTGTTCCGCAGGGTTCTGTCCTGGGCCCTGCACTGTTCAACTTTTTCATCCATGACTTCCCAACTTTTACTAATTGCAAGCTATATCTGTTCGCTGACGACGCGGCCATCATGACTACTGACCGAAATCCCGCTCACGTCATATCACGGATACAAAAGGCCTTACATCTGTGCGAGAAATGGTTTGCAAAGTGGAGACTCGACTTAAACGTTGACAAGTGCAAGGCGATGTTCATTACGAAGAAACTTCGAAAACCCCCGAGTTCCCTCTTCCTTTCTGATAAAGAGCTCGAGTGGATAAATACCTCGGTGTGGTGGTAGATGCCAGGCTAAATTGGGGAGACCACGTCTCCTATGGGATAAATAGAGCCAAGAAACGCGAAGTTCAGTCTAGTTGCCCTTGTTGGACGAAACAGCGCCCTTGGAGTGGATACCAAACTTTTGCTTTACAAGATGGTTATACGAGTCATTCTTCTTTATGGTATGCCTGCCTGGGCTACAATATGCAAATCCAGATGGATGGATCTCCAAACCTTCCAAAACGTTACTCTGAGGACTATCGCCCAACTTGACAGAAGAGTCGCAACAAATATTTCTATTGCTGAAGATTTCCATATATCTCCAATTGGTAGCTATGTACAGGAGTCGCTGAAGAAGTTGCTTCCGAAGATCAAGGACCATCCAAATCCTCTGGTTGCAGATATTCTGGAACACCCACTCACGTTTAGAAGTTTCTTCAGGCATCGCAGGCCTCGACACGTTCTGGACATCAATTTCGACGACATCCAAACGGCCATCTTTCCCGAATACTGGATCCCATAGCTCCTCGTACCCCTCGTCAATCAACAATCAACTCTATCGTCCTTATAGCAAAGGACCCCATCTTATTCTCTGGATGACTTAACTAGGTTTCATCTGGCTTCTTGCCTAATTCAGTGTACTTCCCCTGGTTACTTCCTGGATGAGTATCGCAGTGAAAGCGTTGCTTTCGGACCACTCGTCTCGTTTTCCCTGCACTTTTCGATTGTCGATTGTCGTGTAACCTGCGTCATACTGAAGAAGGCCACATTGTGACCGAAATGTATACATACGAGTATATGGCGTATTAAAATGTTCTTGTGGACAGGTGGAGTCTCCTTTCTCTCTCTCAAGTACAAAGTTCTTTCATAGACTCATTTTTTGTCGAAATAGTGGCAAATGTCTTTCCAAGATTTTTAAAAAAGTGAGATAATAGCTTTTTTGAATATGGATTCACAATGGGATCTACGTGCTAAATCATATCGTATTGTCATATCTTATTAAATCTTTAATTTAACTATTCTGTTCACGTACTCAATCTTGTACACTGCAGCTGTCATTATTCCAGTAATAAGTTCAAATGTCTCAAGTCCATTATACGATATACAGCCCCACACCATTTTGCTTCCTCCACCATGCTTGACAGTAAACTTAACTTTTTTGGTCTGGCCAGCTTCTCCCTTCTTTCCACAAACACTTACCAGTCTATCTGTTCCAAACAAGTTCATCTTGGTTTCATCGCTAAAGAGTTTGACGCTTCCAGTCTTCTATTGATCAATCTTGAAATTTTTGTGTCGACGAGTAAGAAGTGGCTTCTTGCGTGCCATTCGTCCATGTATACTATTCTGATGCAGTCGATTTCAAATGGTCTGGGTGAAACCTCTAATCCATATTCCTGCTTTATATCCTCATTTAACTTTGATGAAGACATGCGTGGATCGTTTCTACTTTTTCCTATTATGCATCGATCGTGAAATAGCGCATTTTGGTCTTCACTGAATGGGTAAATCAGCCACTGTGTCAAACTTGTCATGCTTCTTGATGATAGATACTATTGTTAACACTTTCAAGTCAATTGTTTCGCAATTTTCTTATATCCAAGGCCCTGATTTAGGAAGTGGATAATTTTTTCCCTGATATCCGTACTCAGTCGCTTTCCTGTCATCTTATTTAAAATAAATAATTAATATTTGATGTTCTATTATTTTATAATGGAATATAGATTCTATATTTACCTTTATTCACGTTTAAATTAACCTGAATGTTGAAAATGTATAATGTCAGCTAAAATCTGTAACCCTTCGGATGTGATGACTTTTTGTATGTTTTTTAGCAAATTTTTTAATAGTACATTAGTATGCAATTTTTAAAGAAGAGCATATTATTTTTGAAAAAGGGGTGTTGAGAAGATATTCAGGAAAAATGACTTTTTATATATTTTTATTATTGCAAATTTTGCACAAAAATTGCAAGGGCAAGAAGGGCGAATACGTAATTCGATCGTATATAAACTAATAAATGATAAGAAAATCATATCCTATGGAAGATATATGTAAATAAATGAATAATGATCTCAAAGATATCGAAATACGTATTCGTCCATTAAACTTTTGTGGACCAGAGGTTTGTTTTACTGCATCATGTCTTTATCCACAGTGTATTCCCTCTTCTCATTTCATAACAGAAGCAGAAAAAATATGGTCATAACTAGCATAGGCACCCGGCGTTGCCCGAGATAATTACAGTTGTAGGTTAAACACAACAACCTCATGAAGTTAAATAATAAATTTGTTTTCAGTAATTCTTCAATTTCCATCTATAAACAAAGCAATTGTTCATTTGTTTCCGATGCCCGGATAACTTTTTGTCATCTCTGCCCAATACTCATTCATTTCTTCGCTGGCATTTCGATAGATATGAATTATTGTTATAATCCTTCGAAAGATTATTATAGGACATAACACCATATGGTTGTTGGTTTGAAGAGTTGAGTTCATGTATGCTTTGTTATCGGTTATGTCGTCAACTGTAGCTCGAAAGAAGGGACTGCGTCCTCTGCCATCTTTCACTCTTTCTTAATAGTCTGCTAACTCTCCATTATCTCCAGTTACTGATCATTATTAAATATTTCCAAGAATATGTTAACTTCTAAGAAAAGCCCGAACAACAGGAATTCTACGTATTGTTACAAACTCAATTTTGTTATATAATTCTCAGAGGTGGGATGGAACCATCATTCTTAATGAACCTACTTAAATTGCACACTTTGCCCGGGACTTTACTTACCCTCTTGTTATTCTGTCTCAGATTAAAATGTTATCCATCTTCACCCCTGGGGAGCATCACTGGATACTTTAGACCTATCTTTTAAAATTTCCCTTGCTCTTTACGTAGAAGCTCTTATTCCCTCCTGCTCTAGCGGAGCTTTCGTTGTTCAGATGTTTCCAATGCCCGGATAGCTTTTTATCTTTCTGTTGCAAATTTCACTAATCAATACTCGTTCTTTCTCTTTTTTGCCAAACACACAAATTTTCGCCAGTCGTCTGGACGTTTTTAGGGAGCTCAAAGCAGACCTGTATGATTCCTTAGCCTCCTCGATAAACACTGCCTTCTCTATGTCCTGTCATTGCATAATCATATTTATGCTCGTTGTTAATAATTCGTTGCCCCCTCCCTAAAAGAGGTTATAGCTGCCGCCACATAAGTTGAACGACAGGATGACGTCATTTCTAACGCCAGCCAATAGACGTTAACGGGAAGTAAATCGCTTAGCTATTCCATGAAACATCCGTTTTCGTTTTCGCAACATTGTTTTCGTATTTATATTTAGTTTCTATTTTTTTTTTCTTTTAAACAGATACATTAAATTAATAAATGAAATTAATAAATTAATAAATTAAAAAATGACGCAGAATAGTCGACTCGAATGCAATTTGTTTTATATTATGACTTTTAATAGGCTTTCCACGTTTCAACGATATCTCCACCATTATTACTATAGTAGAACAAGTGCATCATGGGTAAAATCCAGACAAAGCATATTGATGAGATGACTTACTGCGCATGTCAAAAAGATCGTTCAACTTACGTGGCAGCTGCTTTTTTATAATATGGTTAATTATGTAGTGCCACACCAGTAAATGTGTTACGTTTATAGTGCAACACCAGTTAATGTGTCCACATACTCGCCAACCCCCACCCCCCCCCTTAGGGGTTGAATTTCGAAAAACCCCTTCTCAATGCTCACTTACATTTTGTAAAGAACCTCTGTACAAAATTTCAAGTTTCTAGGCCTAAAGCCTAGTTTCCATACATGCGTTTTTAACTGCGTCTCTGCATCTAGACGCATAAATTGGTGCGTCTTGTCGCACGTGTCATGGAAACAGATATGTCACGGAAATCAAACACCAGCACGATTTCCCACGTCGCTCGTGCTGGATTTCCGACCCGCGTTTTCTACAACACCGGGAGGCGGGCGGAGCTCCAGACGACGCGTCAACAGCATCATCACGCCTGCTCCAATGAAAAACGAGAGCGGCAACGAGAGCCAAAATTGAAAGGATCGACGACGACAGTGTGGAGACAGGAGCCAGCTTCGGACGAAGAAGGTTGGATGGCAAAAAGCAGAACCGAGCAGCGGCACCAACTATGCTTGATTTCGTCGGCGACGAAGACGGTCTCCCGAAGCAAGAGTCGTACGGAACCCCGAGTGAACGAGCCAGCGGAGAACCCGACGGCGGCCGAGTCATGCTGTAAAGCATCGAAGGGGGCGAATTCTGGCGTTCTACATGCAACAAGCAGTGACGGTAGCCAGGAGCCTGGAGCGTACGACGTTAGAGCGGTTTTCACGAACGAACCAGTGCCAGCTGAAGTTCCGACCTTCTCTTCACCTGTGAGTACAGAATTTTCGTTAAACGGGAGTGTTCACCATTACAGGAGCGTGTTCGAGAGCTTAGCTCGAAGAGAGCTTTGTGCGGGAGTAATTATTGGCTACGCACGTTTGAATGCATTTTCTGTGTCTCAAGCTAGATTTAGCAGCCCGTGGGTGACGTCGCAATTTAATGCCGTTCATCGTTAGGAAGAGACGTGCCTACTCTTCCTTGGTCACGAACGTCCCTAATTTTTAAAAAAAATAAGGTGGAAGGGGGAGTGAATGCTTTTTCTAATCAGTGATTATTCCTTATAGAAAGAGCGTAAGGGAAAGCGGTGATGTACTTAACTCGGACACCTCATTTTGTTATTCATTAAAAGATAAGACTCTGACTGTGACTTTTTATAAGGCTTTCCCGCTCTTTGAATTTAGTGACGTTGGTATTTCTCCAAGGTGTATTTTTTTAAGTTTGTGACCTAGAGCTAAAAATTTTGGAAATTGATTGGTGTGAATTCTTGTGAAAAATTCTTTTAAAAAAAAAATAAGTTGTAAAGCTTAGCTTTATTTGAAATACCCTTTTATGTGACTTTGTGTGTAACCAAACGGTCTGGACTTAAGTATATTTAGTTTAAGAAAAGGACTATGGAGCATTAGCGGTAGGCGATGAAATAATTCTGTATCAGTAAGAATTTGATGTGTCCTTTCTTCCATTGTAGGAAAATTCTTAAGTATACTCTCGGCTTAAATTTTTGAGTTAATTGTTACTTGTTTTTCGTCCCGAGATAATTATTGTAATCGCATTACGAATGTATCTATCGGTACTTTATGATTCCTAATTATGCTATGACATTAAGATGTTTCATTGGTTCTTTTTAGTTTTAAGTGTGCCATGTTTTTCTATGATTATTAGTTAGGTATTTGTTGAAATTGAAAGTTTTGTTGGTTTAAATTTAGCCAATTGTCCTTTTAAAAAAAAAAAGGATCAAAGATTGTAAGCTACACGTCATTCATTCATGTTTAGTATACTAATTAGCATATGGTAAATTAGGTGATTGATTCTTACACGTGGTTTGCTTTTAATTTAAGTAGTCTAATTATTAGCCAAGCTTCGTGTAGTTATGTAATAATTTATTATCTATTTTCATTTATCTTAAGCTTTATCTTTTGTTCATTAAAAATTGTATTTTGCATTTATCCGCCCGCTTTCACGTAATTCTTATTTTCCACTGCGCTATTCTGTAAACTTAACCATACCCAGCTTAGGTTTACACGTGATAGATATCTGCGTCTCCGAGTCTTGGTTGACGTGCGTCTTGAGTTTATGCGTCCGGGCGCAGAAAAGTGAAGTACATAGGCTTTCTACTTCTTGACGCACTTGTAAATGCGTCTCAGATCTTTCTAGATCACATGATTGTTTTGCGCAAGCGCACTTGCTTTGTTAACAAAAGACGTTCAGTCCAGTCGTCATTTCGCTACAACATGGCTGAAGAAAGAGAATTTGAAGAAATGTTGCAAAAACATAAACTCATGACGCATGCGCAGTTGAACTTTCTGCGTAGACTTCAGGCATGCATGGAAACTGACACTTGCGTTCGAATTAAATGCGTCAAGAGCTGTTGCAATGTGCGTCTAGGTGCGTTCAGATGCACATTTGCTTTCTGCGTCGAGACGCAGTTATGAATGCGTCAAAAACGCGTGCATTGAAACTACCCTTTATGGTTTGGGCTGTGCGTTGATCACTCACTCAGTCAGTTTCTTCTTTGGTATATAGTTATCTTCTGTGGCGTTTTGGCATTCTTTATCTTAACCCGCTCCTCTGTGTTCGCTAATTATCAATTTAGGGGAACGAGAATACTGTCCAATATATGTAGATATCTTCACAATTATTTTATTTTATTTTATAGAAATTGCATTTCTGTACAAATATGCTAATGCTCCGTGTGCGAAGGATTGGTTTGAGGAGAAATGAGTTGAAGAAATGGACTGGCTTGTATAGAGCCCCGATAAAAATACTAATGAACACCTGTGGATGATTTAGACCACACCTGTGACTTAAGTTCTTAACGCTCTTCGGGAAGAAATTCCTAAAACTATCTACCAAAATCTGATGGAAAATCCGTAATAAAGGCAAAGACATGTTCAACATCATATTAATTTTCGTGAAATTATGGTTAAGCGCAAAAGTGAAGGTGTCCAGAAGTTTCTGACCACATAGCGTATAATGAAGGGCGACTATTCGTGTTACTTTTCCTGTGTGGAGTTTCTAAAGCCAGTTTCCAAGATAAAAATGCAAACCCTTATTTGTTGGGCCTTGTGATGTGATTATCAATTTCTTAAATTATTTTTCCAGATATTTCCTTCCAGAACACAACGAAGATTTGGTGGCATCTTATCCACGGTAGTCCTGTCTCAGGACGTTAAGTTGGTAGTTAGTATTAAATTCAAAACATATGGAGGATAAGTCCTTTAACAAAACAGTAAGGCAAAGATCATCTTTATTATATCACCGGTTGATTTTATTCAACAATGTGCCAAAACTGTAACATCTTCAAAAAACCCATTATGCTATTATAATTTTATGTGATGTTTCATAAAAATTGTCATTTATGAGAAATAGTATTTTAACTTTGATTTATCTATACATAGTATAAATCTAAGTCACTTCCCCGGTGTATGTGCTCGATAACCTTAAGAACTACTGCATCGATTTTTATGAAACAAGTTTTGTTTGTTACGGGATTTATGTAGAAACTTTGTAGGCTAGGTATTAATTCATAAAAATTGGTTTTATATTAAATTATTTGCGTTAATTGCTCTCAAAATGCGTCAACATGGCTGCTCATCATATGGCATGGAGGTAGGAATAAATTTATTCCTACCTCCATGTCATATGGTGATCGGCGATCGAAACGCTTAGCGCCATCTCTTGAGCAAACAAACAAACATAAGCTAATTCTACTTCATCTTAATAGCTGAGTAAATTTGCAAGAACATTGTTTCTCACTTGGCCAACTGTATGTTGCCTGTTCTAGAGTTAGCGATCCTGGAAATTTATACATTTGCAGTAAAGATGCAACAACATTAAATGTCGTTTATAAGGAAGTAACTCAAGACTTAGGTGTAGTCCAAAAACTTCCATTAATTTTTTGACATTAAATAAAGGTTTTTTAAAATTTACCTATACTGTAACTCCACAACTTAATATTTCAATAAACTAATTCAATAAAAAAATAAAAAATATATAACACAAAAAAATTCAAAAGAACTCGATGAAATACGTAATATTTTTGCGATAGGCTGCCATGCTTTTTTCTCCTCTAACAGCTGTGTAAACAGAAACCATGCGAAGCAAAACCGAACGTTTTCGGTATTGTTCACTTAAGAATCCAGAGGGCGTCACTGAAAAAAAACTCACGCACGACTCATAGGAGTTGTCCATCCTGTTTCTTTCATGGATGGTAAAACATGTACCGAATTTGTCTAAGGATTTTACATCAAATATTAAAAGTTTATTAAAAGGTTTGTATATTTTTATTTGGTCTATTTCTGTAGCCTATCTCTAATTATTCGAAATTAAACCTGTAGTCTATTTAATTATTCGAAAATAAAGTATTCGATACGCTCTAGGCTTAAGCCTACGACCGTTCTCATACCAAGGCTTTTTCTATACAGGTTGGAAAATCCCATGTTAAGAGCTTTGGACATTTTTTTCTCTGGCCGAGAGAGCGGCGCTGAGGACACTGTAGTGGGGAGAAATTCAATCGCTCATTACGGATTAATATAAGTTTTCTACTTACCGACTAAACTTTTCCTCAAGTATTTTAAGATGAAAAATAATAATAATAGAGAACTAGAATTATCTATATAATAATTTAAAATGTCGATTTGTTGGATAACGGTATAATTAAATCCGTTTACATAAATTATTATCAATTTATTGTCATCGGCATCGGTAGCTCAATGGTTACCTGATCGACTCTGATGCCCGAGGACGCAGGTTCGATCCCGGCTGAGGATGACGAAGATTTTTAGGGGGGAACTTCTGAGATAACGCACTTTCTTCGGAAGGGAAGTAAAGCCGTTGGTCTTGTGATCAATTTATTGTGACATTTCTCCAGAATATCACAAAACGATGTTTAAAAATGATTAAATTAAAGTCCACTATTATTACATAAACATCATAAAATTTAAGCAATAATCAGAAAAACTTACTACATAATATAAAAATTGTTTTTAATCATTGTTTAATGATAACGATTAAAATTAATTGTTTATTAAAGTTTAAAATGTTGAGGTTCAAAATCAAATAGAAAAATCTATTAAATTGAAAGTAGCTGGAGTAAATTTGCAAGAAGATTGTTTCTCACATGGCCAACTATATGTTGCCTGTTCTAGAGTTATACATTTATACATTTGCAGTAAAGATGCAACAACATTAAATGTCGTTTATAAGGAAGTACTCAAGACTTAGGTGTAGTCCAAAAATTTTTTGACATTAAATAAATGTTTTTTAAAATTTACCTATACCGTATTTTTATTTCATGATTTAAAAAGCCCAGGCAACGCCGGGCGCGGGTTTGCTAGTCATAAGATAAATACAAGCAAATCATCTTTCTTTGACTATTTTGAAAGAGAATTATTTCTCGAATGGTTTACAAGTATTAATATTTTAAAATGAGAGATATTATCACCTATTCTGCGTGAATCATTTATTACTCATCCGAAGACGGCATAATCCAAACAGAAGAACAAAAGCAAAAAAATAACTTTAAAGTAGAGTATACAGATAAAAGATATAGAGAAGATTTTTAGCAAATCAAATCGGAAAAAGTCGAGAAAATCAAGAAAAACGAAGGTGCGCGCATTTATATGTATTAGTCGTGGAGGAGCGTTTCCCAGAAACGTTGATGCGCAAACATTCACGAAACAGAAAGACATAAAATCGAACGGCTTGAAGGGTTGTGGCTTCGTTTTATTTTTCTTTTCCGCTAGAGCTTTTTAGATGGAGAAGGACCCGATCTATTCAAATGAACTTTAAAGTGGATGGTAGCAAACACAGAATATCAGGATACCAACAAAGAATGGTTGTTTTGGCCGAGTTCAGAGAAGTAGTAACAGTAAAAAATATATTGAAACTGGAAAAAAAAGTATTGTAATAATTGCGCTTAGAATATTTAATTTAAAAACAATTGAATCGCAAAAAAGAATATTTCTTATTAACATTGCCATTGTCGATTGTACAGGGTGACTCAGAAAGAATTATCGATTTATTTATCCCGACTGAACCTAATTACATGATAAAACATGTGACGTATCTAAATTTTATTTGTATATTACATACAGACAGAGTCAAGGCGATGATACAGATCGTCCCAGCTTGTCCCGAGATATCGAATCCATTGTTTCAGGCAGTCAATTGCATTGGCGGAGAGTGCTGGACAATATCATGCAAATTTTCTGTGGCCCAGATCCTAACGTTGTGACGATTGACGTGCCCACAGCGGCATTCGTTAGCGCGTTGGTTAGCGCGTTGGCGGTCCGAGCCAAAGGTTCCTAGTTCGAATCTATGCTGCGGAATTTTCTTTCCTATTTTTCATCATTAATTCGAAGAGCTGAGGTAGGCGTACCATTAAAACCCTCACTGACCATCTAATGATTTATTCTTTAAGAATTTACGCCTTAGGAAAGATAGTCCCAGCCTGCGAACTACGAAACTGCTCTAACCAAGCCCTAAGGTCATGCAAATAGCGGTTCGCTTTCATGGCCGCAGTAGCGCAATTGGTTAGCGCGTTGGCGGTCCGAGCCAAAGGTTCCTAGTTCGAATCTAGGCTGCGGAATTTTCTTTCCTATTTTTCATACATTAGGCTAACTTTTCGTATTATGGTATTATTCCATTATCACCAGCCAGAAATACTTTCATCTAGGATGGATTCTTTAATTCGTTTGTCTACGTTAAATGAGTGCTCACCGTTTTTAAATGAAGTTTTTTCTTTTTTTTTTGACAGGAGTCAAATATTTTATCATTATTCTAAAGTTAATTCCATCTAAATGATATCGTCTCCATCGCCCTTTTTCGGTAATAGACCTTATTATTTGATTAACTTATGATCTAACCCCTACAGTTCAAAGATGAAAAACTGCAGATCAAAAATGAAAGACTTTGCACCGCGCGACTTTCACCACTTCCCAAAGAAGAAAGAGCACCTTAAGGGACATGAATTGCGTTCTGACGACGAGGTGAAAGATGCCATTCAATCTTCGTATCGACAACAACGTCGGAATTCCTCTCCGACGAGTTCACCCGACTAGTCAGGCGGTGGCGTAAATCGTGGAAAGGGATGGAGACTATGTCGAAAAGTGAATAGTGCATTACATAGAGAACAAATGTAAGTATCAGATACAAAAAAAATTTGAAAATCGATTAACAAATAAAGTTACGGACCAGGAGGCAAAAATTCTTGAACAACCCTCGTATGTCTTTCCTTCTAAAAAATTAAATTGATTTTCACAGATATACAGGGTGTTCAAAAAGCCTGTGACCAGTCTTAATATCTCAATAACTAATGGGAATTTATAGATTTCGAAAAAAAATTATCTCCTATCAAATTAGGTGTGGGCTTCTTAACAATAATCTTATTTTTTACCTTCACATTTAATTTATAGGTCGAATTGAATGCATAATGAAAACCATAAGAGATAGAAAAAAAAGTCAATTGGAAAGTTGTACAATACCCAAAATTAGTCTAAATCATTTATCCAGTTTGATTTTGCAACAATGGTTACCTGATAAAAAATAATTTTGTGATGACAATTTTCAATCATAAGCTTTGCTGATACTTATACGTATTTCATTTGCTGCAGTTACTGATAATCCAAATAACAGCATACGGTCCATTGTTGATGATATTGGTTGCAGTGTAGGATCAGTGTGGAATGTGATTCATGATCATAGGTTTCATCCATTTCATGTGCCTTGTCATCAAAGCCTTAATGCACGTGATTATGAAATACGTTCAGAGTACTACAACTGGCTTCTTTGTCAAATTGATATGATCCACAATTCACAAAGAATATTTTGTGATCAGGTGAGTCACAATTTGCACGAAATGGTGTTGTTAATAAAACAACCTCCATTAATATACTCTATCCAACGAATGTTGGAGTGGGCGTGTCCAGTTAAACTTCCTATTTCAATTGTTAGACATTGTTGCCAAAGTAGGCGAGTAAAATTCCTCATTGATTAAGGCAAGCTGCTCACAAAGTGAATTGGAGGATAAATATTTGGTGTGCATATACAACAATCAAGTTATTTACGATGGATATCTGACTGGCCAGCTTATTGAAGAGAGTTATTGAAGAGATGCCATTAAGAGAGCGTTGTGAAATTTGGTTTCAGCAGGATGGTGCACCTCCACATTTTTCAATGGCAGCACGTGAATGTTTAAATTTGATGTTTCCAGATAAATAGAGTGGAAAAGGTGGACCAGTCACATGGCTACCCTGCTCACCAGATTCAGAACGCCTTGTCGAGACTGATTGCTATCGATTATCCAATACTTTAGGGCCTAAAGTTTTGGCTGCAGCGCACGGCGCGGACGGATTCATTTTCATGAGGATGAAGGATTAACATAGGGTCGGGCCATGCACATGCCACTGCCGGTCAATGAGAGGGCTTCTTCTTAAGGGGTCATGTAAAAATACAATTTATGAAACACCACCAGTAAGTTTAGGTGAAGTTCAGCAGAGAATTACAATTTCATGTGCAGAAATAACCACTACAACAATGATGCATCAATCCCTCAAACATCGTGCGAATTGTGTGTAGCATCTGACGGTCAAAGTATTAAACCGTAATTACATATTGGTGTTTTCTGTGGCTTTACTTCCTATTGTCACACAATTATTTTTTATTAGGTTACCATTGTTGCAAAATTAAATCGGGTAAAGGATTTAGACTAATTTTAGGGTGGTGTACAACTTTCCAATTGGCTTTTTCTTACTATATCTTACAGTTTTCGTTATGCATTAAATTTGACCTTGAATTCAAAACTAAGATCATTGTTAAAAAGCCCACACATAATTTGAGTGGAGATAATTTTTTCGAAATCTGGAAATTCCCATTACTTATTGAGTTTACTGAGACTGGTAACAGACTTTTTGTACACCCTGTATACAGGTGCTTACAAAAAAAATGCGGCAAATATTCAAAGGGTGATTCTTTGGGTTATTTTAAGAATCTTTTTTCCTTTAATGATTTTCGGAATGCATATTTTTCGAAGATACAGGGCAATAACGGTTTTTCATCAAAAACAATCTTTTATTACCTAATACTATGTAAAATGAATCCAATCTTCTCTTCATTGACTGCCAAACTCTTTCAAAAACATCAGCATTGTTTCTTATTGAATTACTCTCGTCAAGTATCCGATTTTTCAAATCTTCTACATTTTCGATTCGAGTAGTGTAAACTAACGACTGCAGATGGTCCCATGTACTAACCTTGTGAGAGTGCAAAAAACAGCCGTTTTTAGTAATCGGAACGTTGTTAAAAGATATCAGTATTCTTTTCGTCGAAAAAAACAGTATTCCAAAAATCATCAAAGGACAAAAAGATTCTTAAAATAACCCAAAGAATGAAAGTAAAGTATTCAATAAAAATAGGAAAATCCCATTACCGACAACGTTGAATGAGCCAAGCCCTTCCAGATAAAGACCCACAACTGGCAATTCAGGAGGTGTCTCCGTCTAGAGGTAATTTTTAACTTCCTACTGTCACTACATTATTGATACGAAACGTTCGCCTGAAGAGTATTTATTTAGTGTGTCACAGAAATGGATGCTTCGAAATTGGAAAAGAGTTCTTCGAGTGAGACCACGCATTACTGAAATTGGATGCTGCATCACGACAATGCACCTTGACACACAGCGCGCTCCCTCATTTGCATTTCAGCCTTCCTACTCCCCTGATCTTTTTACATTTTCCTCTTTCCCAAGTTATTCAAAGGACGACATTTTGCCTCTGAGGAAGTGATTCAGAAGGCCGTGACGGAACAACTGAAAGTGCTTATACCTCACGCACAGCTATATCTCCACGCACGGCTATATCTCTCACGAATTCCAGCACTGCTATGAGGAGTAGAAGCAACATTTCCATCGCTATGTCTCCTTTCAAGTTGATAAGGTTGACTTGTAAATAAGAATTAAATAAAGAGTTTTATTGAAACAGTCTCATTAATTTTTAAACAGACCTCGTATGTATATAAATATTATATAAATTGATTCTCTTGGAGAGTCACTAAACGAAGTAGCTCATAGCTCTATTGAGAAGAGTAGGCATTGAGCGTCTTCAAAAACTAACATTCATCAATACTTAATAGGCTATTAGAACACTTTTGCCTCGCTTCCTCCAAATTATAATTTGCTTCCAAAACTGAAAACGTTTTCGCTCTTTTTGAAGAAGGAAGAAGGAAGACCAGATTCAATGCCCTTCCCTGGCATTCATTTTCATTCATTTTTTCCTCAACGTTTTCCAATTAACGGTGAAAGATGGCCACCCATAATTCAACTCAAACGATAGAGAAACCATGATAAAGAATTCCCTCATTGTAATCACGCGCCTTTGGTTTTTATTTAAGTCCACGCCGCAAAAGAGAGGGAGGGGGAGTGAGCATAATAAAATACATAAAGAGAGGAAAAAATCCATTTAATTGTCTCTAAAATGATACGTAGAAGCAGTAGCAGTAAAATTTCAGGTTCATAAATCTGCTTTTTAAACCTGCTGAGAACTACAGAGAAGGAATGTAATTTTTCCCTATCTTATTAATGTCATTCATCACTTACGTCACAATAGCTGCGCCTCGTTGCAGAATTGCATGAATAATTAATAAGGGAGGGGCGAACTTCTCAGAGTTAATTTATAAGTACCATCTGTTGTTGATGACAACTATTAATCCGTAACTAAAATTCGAGTACCTCTCCCGTTTTGAAAACTCATCAGCTTTGTTGTGATTCTCGACGTACTCTCTTTCTTTTCTTATTCATAGAATCTGAATGAAACAGAGGAAACCTGTTAAATTAGTGTTGTTGAAAGTAACTTTTCAATAAATTATGACAGATGGAAAAGATCTAAAAACTTTTCTCTCCACCAAAAGCCGCAAATCATTTTCGAATATTGTTCATTATAATTATATTAAAACAGGAAGCTTTTCTGACTGTAATCATTATTTTTTTCCCTTGATAAAGGGATACGTAAACATGCATTCATGAACGGAAAAAAATTACAAGTATGAGATAGGAAATTGGCATGTGTAAACACTCAAAGGTGAAAAGTCATGGAATAGCTGCTCGGTAATGTATTGTACCCCATCACCTACCCCGACGAAGAGCAGTAACCGACGTGACATCATTTCCAAAAAAACCCGGAACACCACTGGGGAGATGTTGAGCCATGCCTTTCGGATTGGCATCCATATCCCTAGTACAGGTAGGTGATGGATCTTGGCTGCGTAGGGACATCTTCAACATGTCCCTAAATGTTCAGTGTTCATTTATGGGGAGCGAGCTGACACACCATTCGTTGGATCCCTCCGGAATGCCCTTTAAAGCAGTTCTGCACAACTTGGTCTCCTGCTGGAAGATCCCATTATTATAAGTGGTGTTAATGGTTACCAAGCAGCTCAATTAGAAACCGTTCAGTGATGTGTCTAGGAGGATCTAAGAGGACCCAATCTATGCCACGCAAAAGCACCTTATACCCAGGGTGCTTTTGCGTGGCCCCCTGCAATCGGGTGGGTAGGCTACCCGTTATACTGCGCTGTAGTTATCTGCAACACCCTGTACATTGTTGACAACTTGGTTCAGTGGGGTCTGCGCCATATCTAGACTCTTCCCATCAGCCCGGTATAACTGGAACCTGATTCGTCGGACCATATAACCTGTCTTCAGTCTTCCAAGTAACATGTTCAAGTACCCAGTCGATGGGGTGTGTCCGCTGTTGTCGATTTGGAATAATGCGTTAGCAATGGTACTTTGGTGGGTCTTCTGCTATCATAGCCTAGAGATGTTAAAGCACGCCGCAATGCTGGATATCTGCCTGGAAGCGCCTACAATGATTTCATGTGATGTAGTTTGCCGGTTAGAACAGGTAACTGGAATTTACGTTATACCCTTTCAAGATATCCCTGTCAAATCATCAGATACATCCCTGATGAATTTCTGTAGATTTGGATTATTTGTTCGACGCCGTCCAACAACTTTTTGATGAGATATTTATAGAAAAATTTGCAATCGAACAGTAATGTGTGCAGCCATTCCAAATTCTCATCGTGGCAGTTTTGTGAAACTATGGTGCTGTTGCAGTTTTGCCTCCAATCACAGGAATTGTTTTGCTGTTTGGGTTGTTTATTTAATTTGATTTAAAAGATTTTGTAGAATAGATATTATTTATTTTTTCTTTGTTATATAGTTAAATAAATTTTTAATGAAATTAAGTATATTTAAAAAATCTATATATATATTTTGCTTGATCCGTCCGTCATGAAGCGACAATGTATCAGAAACAATATACGCAGACCAACAATGTATATCTCATGCAAAGCAAAGTTTCTGCAACAATAGGCCATAATAAAAAAATTACTTGCGTTAAAATAAAATCAAATTTACAGATTCGACTGTTGTAGTAACCGTCGTACGACGGGCTTTAATGCTAACCACGGCCATCGAGTTTCGGCCATTTTCCATTGTTTCGAGAAGCTAAGGAAAACGGATCGCGCCAGGTGACGCCTAGATCACACTAAGGCAACACCTCCTAAAGAGAAAGCCTCTGCACGGAAACCGTCATACATTGTTACATCATCATAGGTCACAGATTAAAAACACACAGACAGGAAACTTACTATCCCACAATGTTAAACGCTTCGATGTGACGTCACACAACTCAGCCAATCAGGACAAAGATATCAGCCGATCTAGGTGGGAGGGCGCTGTTACTTAATGTGACGTAAAGCTCTGGATGATTAGGTCATTACTCCGTTATTTACTTCTTAATTTAATGTTTTTAAACTTTCATTTGCTTTTAAATGAAATTCGGTTATAATTATTTTAAATTTATATAACTGATTAAATGAAAAATCAAAGATAAAATTTAATTTTTTTAGAGATTATATTTTAATATTTCTCGCAATTATTGTTAAATATAAAATATTAATATTAATATTGTATATTTCAAAAATAAGAATAGACAATTTTAGTCCATTAAAATAAGTATTTTATTTTTATATCAAAGCTTATACAATTATATTTGCTTCATATAATTAGCACATAAGGAAAACCAATGAAAAGAACAAAACTTACAGCAAGAATTTTTTTTAAAGTACAATATATAAAAATATACATCAGATATTTCATTTCCACATAAGATGCACATTTTCTGATTTTCTGCATTTATCCTTTTTTTAAAAACTATATCTTAAATAAAAAAACAGCTAAAGATATTCACGTGTGTTTTTAACTGTGCTATGAGCCGCATTGTTTAACGCCATATCGAAGGAAACAACATAGCATCATGGTTATTAGATGAAGGATATGTTAAATCCACAACGTAATACAAATGTTAAAGAAGCAGATGATGACAGCATTAATTATGGGGGAGGCCGTGGCCTGGTGGGCTTTCACTGAACACAACTTCTGTGAAGTTAAGCTACATCAGGCACGGCTCGTCACTGGATGGGTGACCATCCGTGATAGCCAATCTTTACCCCCCCTCCCGGCTGCTGTGACCATCATATGCCTCTGGCCCTGGATGGACGTATTAGATCCAATTAAAAAAATAAATAATAATAATAATAATAATAGAAGATAATATATATTAAAAGAAAATTATCGCTTTGAGTAATATAATGCGTTCTGGCTGAGGTGGCGTTTATTTCGCTGATGACGTTTTCACCTCGATCACGTGGTCTAGTTTCCTATCTATGTGTTTTTAATCTGTGATCATAGTAGTGCAAATTCAGGGCTTATTATTGGTATAAATACGAATAACAATGCACTACTTGATGATGAAAGTAAAGTTTCTATCTGCCAATAGGGCGGCGCTGCAGGCGCAGTTGGGCCGATTGTATAGTCCTCATCCGATAAGTTAAACCTTGACCTTGAAGGGATAAAATTTATTGCTAAAATGGGAGGCAAGAAGATGGAAAAACAAGAATGATTTTACCGCCAAAGCGGATAAAGGGAGCACATTTTCTATTTATAGCATCGCACATGGATATATAGAATTAACCAACATTTTAAAACACTTGAGAGTAAATAAATAAATATGAAAACTAAATTGTAAATTACTATTTAAATAGGCTAACGTATAGAGAGAATTTAAAAGAATAAACTTGAAGAATGAAAGGTAAATGGAGAGTGAAGTTATTCCTCATACACTTAAAAAAATAAAAGTTCTTTAATTTGTAAGAATTCTCACATAATGTTAAACGAAGTGAGCTTCAATTGATGAAGCGTTATGTGTAAGCATCTATTAGATTTTCATATTAAATTACTAAAGCCTTATTGAAGCAAGCGATTAACAACTAATAAATTAATTAGTAATGAGTTTTAAATACCATTAAGCCTAAGAGTACTATACTCTTGATTCAAATAAGCTATGGATAACAAAAGATCTAATAACGCGTAAGGAGTTGATTGATATATTACACGCCATATCTTAGCATTAAAAGTTCTATAAATTCTGTATTGTACCATTAGGGCACGTGCTACAAAACCAATTGCCACTATCATTATTTACTCTTGATAGTCTCTCATGGCACGTTGTTACGAGTCGTTTGATATATTACATGCCATATCTTAGCATTGAAAGTTCCAAGGTTACCATATGGTACCATAGGGCACCATTAGGGCACGTGCTACTAAACCAATAACTATTATCATTATTTACACGTGATATTCACTCATGGCACGTTATTACGAGTCGTTTGATCTACTACATGCCATATCTTAGCATTGAAATTACCAATTGTACCATATGGTTCCATAGGGCACCATTAGGGCACGTGCTAGTAAACCAATAACCATTATCATTATTTTCTCGTGATATTCACTCATTACATGTTGTTACGAGTCGTTTGATATATTACATGCCATGTGTTAGAATTGAAACTTCCAATGGTACCATATCATGCCATAGGGCACTATTAGGGCACGTGCTACTAAACCAATAACCATTATCATTATTTTCTCGTGATATTCACTCATGGCACCTTGTTATGAGTCTTTTGATATATTACATGTCATATCTTAGCATTGAAAGTTCCAATGGTTTCATAGGGCACCATTAGGGCACGTGCTACTAAACCAATAACCATTATCATTATTTTCTCCTGATATTCACTCATTACACCTTGTTATGAGTCTTTTGATATATTATATGTCATATCTTAGCATTGTAAGTTCCAATGGTACCTTATGGTTTCATAGGGCACCATTAGGGCACGTGCTACTAAACCAATAACTATTATCATTATCTACACGTGATATTCACTCATGGCACGTTATTACGAGACGGTTGATCTATTACATGCCATATCTTAGCATTGAAATTACCAATTGTACCATATGGTTCCATAGGGCACGTGCTAGTAAACCAATAACCATTATCATTATTTTCTCGT
>JAHWFO010012698.1:9482-38910 GCA_023313115.1 Rhysida immarginata
AAGCTAACTCCCGACACCTACCCGCTTTGGCCACCCGGGTAGGCACTAAAGGTCGCAATCGCTAACTTCGTCTGGCGAGACTGAAGTTTGCAATTGCCACCGGTTCGAATTCCACTCGATATCCCTGACGGTGTCTACAAATTCATTCACAGCTGGGCTATAGGTCCCTTGTTGAACAGCGCCGCTTTCCGGGTCTGTTGAGTCGAAATCATCAATCTTGGCTCGTGAATTGTGTTCCAAAGATCCGATTCCCAAATTGGTTTTCTTCGTTGTTTGAACGAACGGGTCGTTGACCTGTGAGAGGGATTTCCGGTCACCCTTGTCGGACGTCTTTACCTCCGCGAGGATTCCGGGCAGAATTGAGCCTTGTAGTTGGGAATCTCATTAATTAACCATTTAGAGGAGAATAAATGTTTATCTGGCTCGTTGCGATAGAACGTACGAGTATTGTAGCCAACTCCGTCTCTGTCTAAAGTCTCTAAGTTAATTGCTCCGAACGTCGACGACGAAGTGCACTTAAGTCTAGCCTTACCGGCGTAACAAGTTTTTCCGCGGCTATCTGGAACTCGCCTTAATTTCCAGCTGCTGCTCCTTGCTTGGTTTGCACCCGCCGTTCCTTGCTCGGTGCGACCTCTTGGCTTTTCATCACCATTCGCCCTCACGTCGGGCTTCGTGTTTTTAGTAGCCCAAGAGCGGTTCCATCCTCTCTCGCCCAAATCATTTTTCCCCTCCCTTTTCCTTTCCAAATTTCTCCCGTCGAAAACTTCTATTTTCTTTTCCTCCAATGAGGGAACGACCCGATCTCTCTTCTTCCGACCTACCCTATCTCCTTTCCAAGGGGTCGGCTTTTTCTTCGCCTTCTCTTTCTCCATTTCTTCTGCCGCCTTCCCATTGGGTCGTTGCTCTGATGTCATAAAATGCGGAGAATCTCCTTTTTCCTTCATTGTCACCTCATTCACATTCTCCAATCTCTGCCAAAACTGAGGTGACACAGAGCTTCCCAGACTTAGCATACCGCCTCTGAAAAATCTTAGAACATAATCTTTGGTAATCCGTCAGCAGGAGGAAGCGAACATACGAGTGGACCTTCCTCCAAATAATAAAACTAGACGTAAATATACCTTTTACCCGCAAGCACCTACTCTCCCAAAGTTACCCATTATGAATCCAATGGGAACCATCAAGTCAAAGGGGAGGGCCTTCCCCGACGAATCATCCAGCAGATATTTAGTCATATAGAAGGAAATAAATGGCAGCTCATAATGTTCACTAAGCGCCGACCAACACCGGGATGCAATTTTATAATCGAAAAAAATGTGTAGAACCGTCTCAGGAACGCTACACTCAGCACACATCTCCGTTATCGGAGCGACCCCACTGCTGAACGTCTTGCAATGTAAAAAACCCTTCATGCAAAAGTCGCCATTGGGTGTCAAACCACCTATAGTTAAACCTAAGGGAATGAATCTGACCAAACATCTTTACCCATTCAGAATTCGGGAAACCTGCAATAAAGTCTAATTATTTTGCTACCTGTAGTTTATCAACAAACCACGCTTTCTTAAGACTGTCTAATTGGGAAGAATCAATCTGCTTCATCTCAGGCACAATACGAGAAAACATGGCATTCAAAGGCAAAATAAAAAGGCAAGGGATCAATGTAAACCACATGGAACCTGTTCAGGAAAGATGGAAGGTCACAAGAACGGAAAAACCCGTCCAAATGAAGAGCTACCAATGGGGCCCACACAAGAGGAGGCCGCTCAAAAACTTTAACAAGAATTGCCAAAACAGCTGAAACAATATCTAATAGTTGCATAATGGTCAATTTTGCTGGATACTAGAATGAATAAACGACAGACTTTTATAGCAGAATGGTAATGTTTTAATGAACTTACGCGTTTCGTAGGAACCTAATGAACCTAGGAAAACAACTATAATTAGTCACAAATGAAGGTCTGTATTTATGGCCATACCCCTCTAATAGAAACCATTTTCCATTGGGGGGGGGGGGGGTTAAAAAAAAAACAAATGCCCAAACCAAAAAAATTGGTACCATAATCACATGATATTGAATGTGTACAATATGACAATTCGTTGAAATAATCACATGGAAGAATATGTATATCAACACCAATAGTACGTTGAGATATTGCATAATTTAATTCATCAAAGGGAGCCAATCTTATAAGCGGACAGGATGACAAGAAGGTAAGGCACAAGAGCAGTTCGGCTGTAAGAGCAGTTCGATTAATAGAGTGCCTTACCTTCTTGTCATCCTTATACGCTTGTCATCTTGTACGCTTATAAGATTGGCTTCCTTTTATGAATTAAATTATGCAATATCTCAACGTACTATTGGTGTTGATATACATATTCTTCCATGTGATTATTTCAACGAATTGTCATATTGTACACATTCAATATCATGTGATTATGGTACCAATTTTTTTGGTTTGGGCATTTGTTTTTTTTTTAACCCCCCCCCCCCCCAATGGAAAATGGTTTCTATTAGAGGGGTATGGCCATAAATACAGGCCTTCGTTTGTGACTAATTATAGTTGTTTTCCTAGGTTCATTAGGTTCCTCCGAAACACGTAGATTCATTAAAACATTACCATTTTGCTATAAAAGTCTGTCGTTTATTCATTCTTGAAACTATGATCGTGAGTAACTGGCACCCCAACAACTCTATTTTGGGGCAAACAAACCACATGATCAGACACAGGCCATCTTCCTATTGCAGGATCCCAAACAAATTTTACAAACTCCTTCTGCAACGCCTTCAAATCAGCCATGGAAGGCAAACGATATACTATCAAAGGGATAAGATGGACCTTCAAAAACACCGCTCGGGTTGCTATAGACACAGGGAAACGAAACGGCCGAGACATTTTCTTCCTGCACTCAGCAACAATGGCTCCCCATTGCAGCGTATCTACTATGTCGTCAAAGGAGAAAACATGGCCCAATACTTTAATGGAACCGCCCCACGACAGGGAAAAATTCTCCAAGGAAGTATGCGACTAGTTCCCAACTGCAATGCCTTTAGATTTAGTTAGATTTAACGACGAGCCAGTTGAAACCCTGAATGCAGCAAAGGTGTTATAATAAACCTGCAGAGTATACGGATCTGTGGCCACCAAAAACAATGTCATCTGCGTATGCCAACGAAACCACTTTAAACGAAATGAAGGGAAGCGAGAAACCACAGATTGCAGGATGGCGGTTAAGGAATTTAAGAAGTGGTTCAATATACAAAATGTACAGCAAAGGAGAGAGCGGGCAGCCCTGCCGGACGCCTTTCTGTAAAGAAAGAACGGCCGACAGCCTACCATTAACCGAAACAAATGACTCAGCAGACACATATAAACCTTGTAAAAGTGCTGAAAACCTATGGAGCCCAAGGTGGTTACAAACTTGAAAAAGATAATCATGATTAACTTTATCAAACGCTTTATCTTGATCTAAAATTAGGACAGCTAATGTTTGTTTTCGCAGAAGCGCCTCTTCACAAACACAACGAAGAGTCACGAGATTGTCCGACATGTGACGCCCCGGGAAAGAACAAGTCTGCCCGGAATCCAAAAAGTCAGCTACCACCGATTTCAAGCGCAACTGCAAAACTCCTGTGAATATCTTGTAGTCCGTGTTCAACAAGGTTATTGGACGCCAATGAGAAATTAACGTCGGAGAGGCACACTTAGGGAGAAGAATAAGTTTGCCCTTTGTGAAGACCGCATTGATGCTTGACGGAGATGACAAGATGAAATCATAAACTTTCAACAAAAAATCGCCAATAACTGACCAAGTTTTAGCATAAAAATTATATGAAAAACCGTCCACACCAGGACTGGACATGGATTTCCCACCTGACGAAAAAAACGACAACACATCTTGTTTCGTAAAACCGTGCATCAGAACCGAATCTTCCGATGAGGAAAGAACCGGAAGCAGTCGGATCTACGCTAGCGTCTCATCAGTTGGTTTAGGAGATGAGGAAGACAAATCTTTGTAAAATGTATGAAAGGCGGAGACGGAAATGAGCTGGAAATGAGCTGGCCATCCATATGAACATTCGGAACCAGACGAGAAGAAATGCGAACACGCTCCTCAGTGAACACATTAGAGGAGGCCTGAACAACGTCTTTGATCCACAAAGCCTTCGAGCGGACAGCAGCCCCTGTCGCTTTCCTAACATAAAGGGCATTTAACTCAGATTTAATTTGCCTAATATCTTGGATATATTCCCCTCGTGGAGTGGAACGTTTTAAAACAGCCAAAATCTGAGCCAAACGTCCCATTTGCTGGCGTCGCTTCCTGGCAGCAGCGATGCCAAGACGCCTGAAAAAGGCTATCATCCTTTGTTTCAACCATTGCCAGGGTTCCAAGGTAGGAGTCAAATACGAGGAAATACGTCGGTAAAAACCTGCGATTTCCTCAAAGTTACACATGTCGTCTAACAAAGATACATTAAAAAACCATTGATGGTCACAGCTCCTCGAAGACCAGTCTGGCAAAGACCACGACCCAAGATATAGCGTCATGGCCTGAAAATGAGACCGGTGACACAACCATCGAATTTGAACCTGACAAAAAACTGGGTCCGCCAAAAAGAGATCTAAACGGAAAGAAGCACTTGTGCTGCAACTAAAAGTATGACCTGGTATATCAGAATTCAATTCTACCCAAACAACTACCAGATTATTCTGCAGACAGACATTATATACTGGACCAGAGGAGAAACCATTCATAATGTCAGGGTGTGAATTAAAATCACCCCCTTAAACCAAAGGACAAGCAGTGAAAAGAAAAGGGGATATTTCCGAAATGAAAGCTCGTCTTTCTGTTATGGAATTTGGCGCTTAAACATTGACCATACGAAATTGGAATTTGAATAGAGTGACATCTAAAGAAATAACCCTCGAATTCAAATCACGTTCGACCGACTCCACCAAAATGTTAGAGTTAAAGATAAAATAGCAACCCCACAAGAATATCTGACACAAACGATGAAGAGGAGTTAATAAAATATCTGACAGATGGAAAGAACCTCAGAAAAAACTGTAATTCTTGCCCAATATCTGGGTTAGACAGCTTAACCTCTTGCAAAAACAAAACATCTGGCGAGTAAAGTCGAACGAACGTAGCTAGGACATTTTGTTTAAATCGAGGTTTCAATGAACAAATATTGAGGGAAATGAATTTAACCTTCATTATTAGCAGTTGTTGCGGGAACATCCACCTGCTTATCAACCGAGTTCAAACCATTTTTTGAGCCACTATTAGAATGACGATTCTTAGAACGCCGATTTCTAGAACGACGGCTTCTAGAACGTCCAGAAGAGGGTGATGATTGATCCATTCTTACCGATTGTGTTCCAAGATCATGAGGGTTAGAAGATTGCGAATTTGAATTACGGGAAAGCTGACTCGAAGATCGGGTCCTGAGCTCAGTTGGAACAGAATTCGACTTTTCAATATCTTCCATAAAGACGTCCTCGTCAATCATTAGCTTATCATCAGAGGAGTCACTAGAAAGATGATCTACCTCAACGATGGCAGATGAGGAATGACACAAATTCTCGGATGGAGCGCTACCAACTACTGGCTCCTCATTGACATTTTAGGTTTCTGAGGGGCAGACGAGTCACGGCTAGGTGATGAGTTATGAGTTCTCTTTGAAGAGAGAGGACGCTTGGATTTACTATTATCCTCGTGTTGGTAAGGTGGCAAAATGGGGAGTTCAGGAAATGGTTCCTGGCCTTCAGACGAAAAAGACGAGGGAACCACATTGTCGTTAAAAACCTGAGCAATAGGTCTAAAGGAAGAAGATGATTCGGAAGAAGGACCAAGCAGACAAGAATGAGCCCGACTTCAATAACGGGAGCAATGTTGGCATTTCGTCAACAAGGGGCAATCGTTCCTAACGTGATCTGGACGTTTGCAGTACCAGCATGCGCGGCGCATACCCGGGTATGAAACCAAAGCGCGCTAACCTTCCCAATAATGAGTCAGGAATGTCCTTATGTAGACACATCTCGATGCTGATATCCCCAGTCTGTAAATAATCGGGATCCTTATGTTTTGTTCTTGTCATCTTGAACACCTCTCTATACTATCTGAAAACATTAGCAATATAGGACCATGAAACCAAAGGGGAAATACTACGCACCGAAATATTTAGCCGTGATGGTTCACCAGGGAAATGGTTCACCCTAGATTCACCAAGCATCACAAACTGAGCGTCGGAAATCTTCTTAGCAATGGCTTCAGTGGCCGCCAACAAACGGTTCTCCGTGAACGCGAGTTTCTGTAAGCAGATCACAGCAGGGCGATCATTCGGCAGGAAAGTCGGGACATCAATCTTCTTGAGCAAATCCTTCATAAATTCAGCCACATTGAATGGCTTCTCACTGGTGACCAGCACCATCCGCTCCATGGCGCCGGATGGGCTGGGAAACCGAAAAAACGACCAGAAAAAAAAAATCGAAAAAACAACTCACCAAAGAGAAAGAGAAAATCCAATGAACCGCTCAAAAAACCGCTAATCCTGAGATGAGATACTTCGTCCGCTAGACCAGCTTAAAGGGCCATCTATAACTGCTCCTCTCTCTGAATTGAAGCTAAGGCAGATGGTTTTGCCTCAGCGAACACCTCAAAAGATCTCAGTTACAGGTCGCAGAATTTTTCCTTCCATTTTTCAATCGAAAAATCATTACCTATGCTTGGAGAGCATCTCCAGTTCATAATTATTATTATTTACTTTAGAAAGAGTTTCTCCTGATTCTCTTCAAAGAATAGGTGTGAATTGATAAATCACACTAATTGTGAATAGATAAATCAGCCCAATGCCAATTCCAGTCGATTATCAAAGTCAGACATGAATTTCCTTCTTTGCTCAATATCATAGAGTTCCTTCAAAAAATTCACATTCGGTACTGTTTTTTTTTGAACTATTCTTTTTGTCTATTACAGAAGACTTTGTAATCTGTCATGTCAAAAAGCTCATACTTTGCTGCTCTTTTTGCAGCTGTGCCCTTGAATTTGGCTTTAATTATAATTAGTTTGATGTTCTCAGACCATCCAGCCACTTCTCCAATGCTTTTGATGAATGACAATGATGCGCCTTTCCTCTTCTGTGGATACAAGGTTTGTACCATCGGTACTGCAGCTCCTTCACTCGTAGTTGCCGCCAGTTCACGTAATTGGGTAGGAGGGGCTATGCCAAAATGCAAGATATATCTCGTACACAACTTATTCGATATTAACAGTTATCCAATAAGTAACATCTCAGCAGTGCCTCTATTTATGTGACCACCATGTGAAGAGGGGTCTCTTATTCCCAAATGGGGTGACCAGGTAAATCTTGAGTAAGTGCCAATTTTAAACCACACAGTCCAACTTTGGGAAACCATATACCAATATTTACCAAACCCATACAGTCCAACACTGATTAGTACTCTGAACAAATTTTGAACAAATGGATCATAACACCAATTTTAGTATGTTGATGATAGATACAATGTGCTTAAATCGACGCCACAATTAAATATACGATAATTAACTGGTTACAGATAGACAGAATTTGTCTAACCCATTATGAAGTTCACTAGATGTGCATGATTAGATTTCGGCATGTTGTTGGATTATTCATACATGGTTATTAATATTTACCTCCAAAATGTTTTCAGGATTTTAAAAGTTACAGATTCTGTTATGTGTAATTTGATCAATTATTATAAATTCCTTGAACTTTTGATTTATTTATTTATTTAGCGTATGGCGCTACACACCAACTAATGCACAGTGTGTAGGTAGTCAGGAGATCACGTTAAATTGGTTGTTTGACAGCCGATGTTTTTCTAGTTCTTTTAACTAGAGTTATGAAATGATGATAAAAGGATGATAATAATGAGAAGGGACAAACAAACACAAACATCCATATTCTCGGCGGAATTCGAACCCGCGACTCGCTGGTTTCGAGAGCGGAAAGACCTGCGCCTTAGCCCTCTCGGCCATCGAGCCGGCTGAACTTTCGATAAACTACTAGTAAGCAAAATTGGGCTACTCAATTGGTGCTCTTGCTGCTGCCTAGCCTGAAGAGATAGGATCCTTTCCTATAAAACCATAGTTTGTAAGAATTAAATAGCAGGAAAATGAAGTTGGTTATTGGTTTTAACAACGTCCGTCGGTCCCCTTCAAACTTTCTGCTTTTTTGATTTAAAAGGTTGAAATTCGGAATGAAATTAAAATATGTATATCCCACTATAGTTTAATAGTTACTCTTGGATTTGATTGGCTCACTGGGGGTCGGAGTTACGGGGATGTAAAACATTTTTGGTATGCAGATTTCCCTACGCGAGGTCAATATTAATATAATGTATTGGACAAAATTCTCCCAGTGGCATCGGTGTTGTGGAGGGCAATAGTCACTTGAACTTTTAAATTAACGTTTCAAAAGGTAACATAAGGCATTGAGATATGTCATTCGATAGGAAATGACGATAAACGAAAGAATATGAAAATAGAGATAAATGAAAGAAAACGTTATTTTTTGTTTTCTGGTACTACGTTCAAGGATATGAAAAATTGGGTTAAAAACTCGAATTAAAGGTGTAAAAAATAAATGAACTTAAGGCTTCTGCTACTTTCCTATATCCTTCTCGGGGGGGTGATTTCTTGTTTATCACTGAAATCATCGGCTCGAATAGCACAATGGTTTTATATAAATGGTGTTCCGTAATGTCAGTGTCTGAATTTTTTTTTAAATAATCTTGCCGTTGAAAATGAAGGTATAGTTATCGACATACATATCCGGGATTTCATATCTCGGCTGTTTCTGTGGTTAGAGTTTTTTTTTCCCTTTTTATACAGAATCCTTTCATTACTTGCTAAGTAATTCTCGATAATGCAGTTTGTTTGCGTGTTGGGAATTCGGGAAAATATTAATGTATTTTGTATAGAGAATTGGAAAGGCATGCAATAAATTGAATTATAATAACATGCAATAAATTTAATTATAATAACTTATTTTTAAAAACATTTAATAACATACTTTTATATAAACTTCTCATCAACAGACCTGTATTAGAATAATAATCTAAGAAAGAAATATAAAGAATCTATTCATCACAAATTTTATACATCTACAGTAATAATAAAGTAAAATTTTAATTTTTATTATAATAATCTTATTGAGGAGAAGGTTGAAATTCGGAATGTAGCTTGCTATTTAGTTTGGTTTTGATTGGTACACTGAGGTCGGAATTACGGGGGTGGGATTCAGAGAGGACAACATATCTATGTGCTATTTAAGCACGTAAAGGCGTGAAATTCAGTATCCAGATTCCTTTAAGCAAGATATACATTATTAATACAGGGTGGGGCATGGGAACTTCCTATTTTGAAAATGAAATAAAATACTGTAGAGACTTCAAAACTCCATTGTTTTTTATTATTCTCTTGTCACACAAAACAGGAGCTTTTATTTTACACAGTTTTTAAAAAGAATATTTTTTAAATGTCCGCCTCCATTGTCAATACACTCGAATTCGGAAGTTTCAGTCCACTCTTTCAAACATGCCAACCGGAAAACTGGCAATTTCTGCTCGTATATTGTTCTGTAGGTCCTCTAGGGTCTGTGGACGGTCATTATAAACAAGGGATTTGAGATAACCCCAAAGGAAATAATAACAGGGGGCTAAATCAGGCGAACACGCAGGCCAGTTTACGTACCCTCTCAGGGAGATCAGTCGCCCAGGGAAGCCTTGTCTCAAAAAATTCCTGAAATACAAAAAAATAAAAACATGTCCTGCCTTGGAAGATGTTCACAAGGTGAAACGGGTTGAATTTGCAGGAATGAATATGTCAAAAACTTGGACATGATAATGGCAAAAAGTCATATTCAGCGATGAAAAAACAAAAAACTCAACTTGGATAAAACAGACGATTGGCAGTTTTACTGGCATGATTTGAAGAGAGATGAACAATTGTTTTCCAAACGCCAGATAGGAGAGGCAGTGTTATGGTATGAGGGTCTTTTGGACGGCACTCAAAATCAAACCTGCGCATGATTCGTGGAAGGATGACAGTAGCCAAGTATCAGGAAATTTTAGAGGACTTTCATTTGCCTTTTGCTGAACAAAAGGGAGGACCTATCTTTGAAATTCAACAGCCGCCATATAAACGGCAAACAGGATCTATGAATGGTTCCTGCAAACGGGGTTCCAGTTATGGACTGGCCAGCTCTATCACCCGCTTTGAATGCGATGGAAAATGCATGGGCAGAGCTAGCTCGTGCTGTTTATGCTGGTGGATGGCTGTTCTCAAATGTGCAAGACTTAAAGACTGGCATTATTGGATGAAAAAAGTCCTGATATATTACTTAAAAAACCTTATAAATATAATGCCTGATCGCATATCTCAAGTTTTGTTGATAAATGGTTATTAAAACATGATGGTTTTATATTTTTTGACAATGAAAAACAATTTTTAAATTTCTTTGTAATTTGTTTATTATTCTATGAAACCAAGAATGGGGCATATTATGACATATTTTTTTAAATTTAGATTTGGCATGACATGATTATTGTTAAAATTCAAGTGGCTTTATAGTTTTTGGGTGTACCTTATGTAGAGACAATTCTTTCGGCTGTTGCCATTTTCACTTAACAGAACTTTTTACCTTCAGAGTAAATAGACATGTTCTTTAATTAATAATGGCGACAGCCCAAACAAATGCCTCTGTATTCTATAAATACATTTACCAACAAACTACATATTACTGAGACTCTATAATTCTTTTAATAATTTATTATTCATAAAATTTTTATCTTTGGGCAAAGTACAAAAGAAAAAAATGAAATTTTGCACGTGTGAATACTTCTGTACATGTGGTTCCTGTAAAATCATAGTGACATACTCCTATTTAATGCTGATTGTTAGGGGTAGAAAAAGTTTATATTTTCTACGTCACTTATCGGTTCTTCATCGCTGCTGAAATATTTGCTTACTTCTTTCGTTTCTGAGTTGCAAAGATACGAGGGTTGGTCGAAAAGTAACTTCTCCATGGCTGTAACTTTTTTATTTTTATTAACCGCTTTCAAAAAATTTTTGTATCTAATACTTACATTTGTCCTTTATTTAAAGCGCCATTAACTTTTCGACGTAGTTCCCATCCCTTTCCACGCATTGCGCCAACGAGTGACTAGTCGGGAGAGGAATTCCGGGGTTGCAGTCGACACTAGGATTGAATCGCAGCTTTGGACCCTCTTCTGCAGCACGATAACGCCCGCCCGCACACGAACGCCACACAAAAGGCGTTGCAGCGCCTTCAGTTCAAAGATGAAAACCTTTGGCCTTGCGATTTTCATCACTTCCCAAAGAAGAAATAGCACTTTTTTAAGGGGCATGAGCTGCGTTCTGACGACGAGGAAAAAGATGCCATTCAATCCTAGTGTTGACAACAACCCCGAATTCCTCACCGACAGGTTCACCCGACTATTACTTGTTGGCGCAATGCGTGGAAAGGGATGGGGACTACGTCAAAAAGTGAATTGTGCATTTCATAGAGCACAAACGTAAGTATCAAGTACAATTAGAATTTTGAAAATCAATTAACAAATAAAAAAAGTTAAGGCCATGGAGGCATTACTTTTCGACCAACCCTCGTACATTGATGATTCTCATGAATGATTACCCGGAGCATTTCAAACATCGCCTCTCGCTGTTGTTTTTGAATCGGTATGCAAAACGAAGTGACATTAGTTTTATATGGGAGTCTCTGGCTAACTGGACTGAGTAGTTTAAGAGCTGGGTTATAAGAGGTAGTTTAAGGCATAATTTTAACGACTGCACTTTGATTTGGAAATATATCATGAGAGAGAGGAAGGAGACTCCACTTGCAACACCTCCTAAAATTCATACATTGTGAAAGCCTGTGCATTGAAAATTCATCATCATAAAAAGGCATTGTTAATCGTATTTCTACCACGGCCTATAGATAGTCATGGTCATCGAGCTTTGGCCATTTTCCATTGTTTCGAGAAGCTAAGGAAAACAGATCGCGCCAGGTGCCGCATAGATCGCACCAGGGCCGACCGTGGCCTGCGATAGAGGTTTTTCATTGAAACTGAAAATGAAAGTAAAGTTTCTGTCTGTCGATAGGGCGGCGCTGCAGGCGTTTTTGGGCCGATTGTACATGCAGCGCCACTTTTCAATAGAGTCCCCGCCCTATTGGGAGCTAGAAACTTTAGCTTCATTTTAACAATGGAGCTCGATGACCATGAATATCTATAGACCGTGATTTCTACCAATAATAAGCCCTAAATTATGATTTCTTATGACCATGTAACACTGTATGAGTTTTCAGTGCACAGGCTTTCTTTCTAGGAGGTGTTGCCACTTGTCTACAAAAAAATTTTTTAATACAACATATAATTATACATTTCGGTAACAATGTGGCCTTTCTTCAGTATGACTCCTACTGAAGAAGGCCACATTGTGACCGAAATTGTATACATATATGGTAATATTATTATTTTAGTAATAATATATCGGGAGATTTTCATACAGAAGACACATCTACAGAACTTCCCAAATATAAGAACGTTTGAAATACCCTGAAGGAGTAACATCCAGTATAGCATATGTGAAATTCTAAAGCTTTTAGTTTATGATGCAACCGAATAAACGAATGCGAAACGGTCAAAATATTTAGTCGAAAGCTAATAGTCCAAGGTCTATAAAAGACCTTTTATAGATCTTGGTAAAGTCGTGCGATGCTAGCGCCATCAGATAGCAAAAACTGTCAGTGGACAAACAAACAAAAAACAAACAGATCCGGGAATAGCAAAACGGTAGATATTTAATAAAGCCAAAGCGTTATTTTCATTTGAGTATATGAAACATCTCTCTAGAACTTTAATAAGCGAAGCCTTAAATATTAAGATTGAAATGCACGAGCACCAAAATGTAATAAAAAAAATACAATATACCTTAAAAGCTCGATTTGAGACCTGGGCTTCCATTTGTAAAAAACATTCTTTATCCTCCGGCCCCGGTACAAGTTCAGTTTGTATACAAGCTTCGGTAGCAACTATTCGACGAATACACCTGAGGCAAAAAATATTAATATTTTTAAACTTTATTATTAACTATAGAATATGTGCACTTAGAATTGAATACTTTGAATAACACCAGAATGCATACGCATATTTCGCATGAGCAGCAAAATAAAGTCAAAATCGTCAATTATGAAAGTATAAACCACAGTCTATAGATATAAATGGTCATCAAGCTTCCGTCGTTTTCCATTGTTTCGAGAAGCTAAGAAAAATAGATCGCGCCAGGTGCCCAAACGATGTTATGATAGCAAGATAACTTCATAAGAGGGCGGGTCAGATACAGGGGACGGGCATACGAGAACTGCGCGCGCAGCTACATCACATCCATACATAATGAGGACATGTCAGTAGTAGTTACCACTGAAACGGTTCGTTCGTTGAGTCAATACCTGGCGTAAAGCAAATTGACAAAATGACCGGTGTTATCGACAAATATGTCAAAGTCGAAGTTCGAGGAGTAATCAGATTTTACAAGCTGAAGGAGTAAACCAGCGACAGATACTGCGAAACACTGGAAAAATTGCGAGAAGCCATTCGTCGAAAGCAACCAGAACGATTACGCGTTGGAGTGAGGTTGTTGCATAATGGCGCACGACCTCACACTTCAAACAAGACGAAAGCCTGGCTGAAAGCGAGAAATTTGGAAATCCTAGAGCACCCCCCCTACATTCGCCCCGTCCGATTTCCACCTTTTGGTTCCTCTAAAGAATGTTTTATCGGGCAAACGATTCCCTAACCAAGAAGCATTGCAAGCTGAAGTTCGACAATATCTCGTTAATTCGGGACAAGAAACTTACCGTGAAGGAATATTTAAACTGGTGAAGCGCTGGGACAAATACTTAAATGTTCACGGTGACTACGTTGAAAAATAAACAAACCTTTGTAGTATACATAACATTTGTGTCGACATTTGTTTCTTTGAATATATCCTGGATAATTTGACCTGTACCTTTATTATCGGACCGCTCTCGTATACTGTTCATACACTGAACGACCAGTTTATTAGAGACACCTCTTAGTGAAAACGGATCGGCCTCCCATGACACCCAAACAATGGAACAGGCCGTAGCTGTGTAAAAAAGGGATGCATTGGATCACAAGTTGCAGTCAACAGAAGAAGTGGACTGAATATGGGTAAATCCAAGCATTTGACCAACTTTGAATGAGGCATGATCGTTGGAGCTCCACGGGTGCAGGTGAGCATTTCCCAAACTGCGAACCTCCTCGGGTTTTCCCGTGCAACAGTGTCAAGGGTATTCCGTGAATGGCAGTTATGCCAAAAAACAACCTCCAACAAACACAACTCCGGACGAAATAGGGCCGTGGATGAAGGAGGCCAACGGCGACTGGCACGAATCATCCACAGCAACAAGACGGGAATAGCCCAACAAATTGCAGCGCAGTTCAATGAGGGAGCATCCCAACCCATTTCGGAACACACGGTGCGGCGCACCTTGCACCAAGCAGGGCATAACAACAGGCGGCCAGTAGAGGTACCGTCGCTGTCACTGCAAAATAGGAAAGCGCACCTGCTATGGGCACACAGGCTTCGCCGCTGGACACTAGATGAGGTAAAGAAGGTCGTCTGGTCTGACGAATTGCGGTTCCTACTTCATCATGTGGACGGCAGACTGCGCATCTGGCGCAGACAGCACCTGGCCATGGACCCATCCTGTCAGCAGACAACCGTACAGGTGGGTGGAGGAGGAGTGTTGGTCTAGGGTGTCTTCTCTTGAGACACACTGGATCCTCTGATATCCGTAGACACATCCCTGAATGCGACACACTACCTGAACAGTGTTTCCGATCAGGTGCACCCGTTCTTGATGACTGTGTTACCTAGTGGTGACGGACAATGCTCCCTGTCACCGTGGTCGAATGGTCTTGGACTGATTCGAGGAACATGACGCGGACTTCCACCTACTTCAGTGGGCAACTCGGTCGCCCGATCTCAAGTCGATCGAGCATTTATGGGATGAAGTGGAGAGAACTGTCCGACCATCAACCTGCACCAATTACATGACACTGTGATGTCAGCCTGGGCTGCTATTTCTCCGTAACGATGTCAACACATTGTTGAATCCATGCCAGCTGGTATTCAGACAGTTCTCGCCGCTAAAGGAGGCGCAACATGCTATTAGCGGGTGTCTTAATAAATTGGTCGTTCAGTGTATATTTAGCCTGTTGTTCCTTATTGCAAATTCAACCGTCGATACCCATTGCTAGAAAGGTCTTGAATTCGGTGAACCAGTCCAATTCTTCCATATACCCAACTTTCTAGAGAGATGTTTACATTTCTGACAAGATGAAGGAAATCGAATTTTAAAATTCTGTCATCTCACCGCTTCCATCTCTACTCTCTTGTTTTCCCAGTGTTTTAATAGCCTGGACTATTTTTATCATATAGGTAGCTAAACTTCCTCACCATTTCTACAAGGCATTCGCTATTATACATCACTCTCTTGTCGGCCATTTTGATGGCGGGCCAATCGCTCTTCTGATTGGCTGGATGTTTGGCGTACGAACTAAAGCGACGTAAAAAGTTGAACAAAATTCAACTTCGGCGTAAAGCGATTTACCAACGCGGCGCCAAGCTATTTACCGGAAGTGACATCACCGGCGTCGTTACGTCGCCGTATTTACGTGGCGTTTCACGCCCGTGTGACCCAGGCTTAACAGTGCGTGTCAAGTTTCAACATGTTCAGCGCAGTCATTCATTGTGAACCTGTGTTATGATACGGTGTGTTTTCAAGTGTGACCTAAATCATGGATCTCCCTTTCGGAAAAATCGTGCCAATCAAAATTCAGCATCCCTCCATATCGACTTTTTCGCCAGATTTCGCACCATGCGACATCCGGATCTTCCCGAATGTCAGAATGACCCTGAAAGGCAAACGTTTCGAATCTTTAGGATATTAAGGCAACCTTGGTTACGCAACTAAAGACATTTATGAAAGAGAACTTCCAGAAGTATTTCAGAAAGCAACAACAACGATACAAGAGAACTTCCAAGCGTGTTCGAACGACGGATGGTACTTTGAGGGAGAATGGTATTAATATATTTGTTACTATAATGTATTTTTAATATTTTTGAAACTTTCACCGTGTTTCTGAAATCACACTTATATAGAGGCATTTACAGGGTGATTCACAACGAGTGTAAAACACTTCGGCATATTAATGGGAAGGTCAGGTTGAGCAAAAAATGCCACATTAATATGGGCCGTATTCCAATTAGGGATAGAATTACAGCAGATCGAAGCTTTATTAGTGTAGTAGCAAATAGGTAAACAAAACACATGTTATCAATTTATTATTACCTTTTAATTTAAAACCAAAAGAGAGTACCGGACATTTTAATTAATTATGTTAAAGTAATAAACTAGGTTATTTAATATTGCTTGAAATGACAGTAAGAAATGTGATCGCAGCGAAGATGGAAAGCTGAAATAGCGAAAGATGCGTAGGAATACAGGAAGCCATTCTCAGGTGATGAGGTCTCTAACTCTTCCTATGGTGTCAGCTTAAATTGAATCTGACTTTAAACGTATACTCCCTTTTGCTTGTAAATTAAATGGTAATAATAAATTTGTAACATGTGTTTTGTTTACCTATTTGCTACTACACTAATAAAGAGCTTTTATCTGCTGTATTCTATCCCTATAGATAGGGCAGTCTCTCTCGATGAGGCAAAGGAGGTACACGTGTCTTCCTTCAGCTCCCTAACAAGCGTAATTATCCCGGGTAACGCCGGGTCCTCTGTTAGTCTTCTTCTTCTTCTATCTTCTATCTATATACAGGGTGTTTTTGACTTGAGTACAGATTTTTTGGGAGATGATAGAAGAGGTCCTTAGAAGTATTTTTTGTCATATGAACATGGAGTCCCCGCAGCTCCGTTTACTTACAATACTGCATTGAACAATCAAATGACACCGGGACGCCGTGTGCGTTGGTAGGCCTAGATTATTTTATTTTTAACAATTAACACAAGCAATCTACTGTATGACTTTCCCAGTAATTGTTCGAATGACCGCCATTTGCTTCATAGCACAATTCGCAACGCCTTATGATGGATTGATGTACGCGTGGAAACAGTTGATGAAGCACGGTCGCTGATGTCACCTGCTGCCGCGACAACACGAGCCGCCAATCCTTCTTCGGTATCTACGGGTTCGGAATACACCATTGATTTTATGCTTCCCCATAAAAAAAAATCCATCGGTGTCAGATCTGGCGATCTCGGTGGCCAAGCAACTGGTCCGCCACGACCAATCCAACGACCAGGATATGTCTCATTTAGGTAATCTCTAACTGCTCTTGTGTAATGCGAAAGTGCGCCGTCCTGTTGAAACCACATCAAATGTCTGGTCATTAGTGGAACATCTTCAAGAAGACCAGGGAGCTCCTCCTTCAGGAAATCAAGGTATGTTTGCCCGTTAAGACGGCATGGTAGAAGATATGGCCCAATCAGGACATTGTGAATCATGCCAGCCCAAATCTTCAACGAAAAACGATGCTGAAAACTGTTAACATGCTGAAAAAAATAATCTAGGCCTACCAACGCACACGGCGTCCCGGTGTCATTTGATTGTTCAACGCAGTATTGTAAGTAAACGGAGCTGCGGGGACCCCATTATATGTTCATATGACAAAAAATACTTGTAAGGACCTCTTCTATCATCTCCCAAAAAATCTGTACTCAATTCAAAATCTCCCTGTATATAAAGAAGGATGTTTGTTTGTGGGTTTGTTTGTTTGTTTTTTATACAAATCTACAGTTTTATTCCGATCCTGATAAAATTTCGCATACATGACCTTCAAAGCATGAGGAAGGTCACTGTCTACCTCAGATTTCGAAAAAATAATAATTATTGATAAAAACTCGATATTCATAGTTATGGCAGGGCATATTAATGAGAAATATCTCATGACCAACAATGCAAGACAACGTTTTTGCAACAATAAGTATCAACAATGGTATCAACACGCAATTCACAAACACTATGCAAGGATCAACAATATATGTCTCATGACCAACAATGCAAGGCAAAGTTTATGCAATATAGAATTCAATGCATAGAATTCCTGTTATTCAGGCTTTTCTTAGTACATAACAATTTCTTGAAAATCTTTAAAAATGATCAGTAACTGGAGATAATGAGTTAGCAGACTATTGAGAAAGAGTGAAAGATGATAGAGGAAGCACTCCTTTAGCTCCGTGCTGTATTGAGCAAATGGTAAGCAAGTAAATAGAAGAATCGGCGACCGCTAGACTACACAAAGTGATGAATGGCCAATTTTTGCTTCAAGACGTCGAAAGAAGAAAGGAAATTGCAACAACATCAAGTGTACATCTAAAGTAAGATTACGTGAGTAAAAAATTATTTAGACTACCAGGCATTCTTGGAGAGGTCCATCCATTGTGATCCTTTAAAAAAGTTTTTTTCGGTAAATCAAGTCCCGGTATATCACCTAGAATGGATTTTTTCAGTGAAGAGGTAAATTCTTGTCTTTCGAATTTTTCTTAGAATGGATAGTCCCTTCGATCTATATTGGAGTGATTGAGTTATTATTTAACCAATTTGGAGGTTTAATTTAGCTTTTTGAAATTGTTCTGTTTACCTACAAGCGTAATTATCCCGGGCAACGTTGGGTCCTCTGCTAGTCTTCTTCTATCTTCTTCTATCTACATATATAAAGAAGGTGGGGGTTGGTTTGTTTGTGGGTTTGTTGGTGGGTTTGTTTGTTTGTTTGTTTGTTTCTTATGCAAATCTACAGTTTTATTCCGATCTTGATGAAGTTTTGCATATTTAACCTTCAAGGCATGAGGAAGGTCACTGTCTATTTCAGATTTCGGAAAAATAATAATTATCGATAAAAAATCGATATTCATGGTTATTGAAGGGCATATTAATTAGAAATATCTCATGACCAACAATGCAAGGCAAAGTTTGTGCAACAATAGGCCCGTCGTGTTCGCATCAACAATGATCTCAATGCGCAATTCACCAATAACAATGAGCACAAAATTATTCAAAGAATTATAACAATGAACATAAAATGATGATGCAAGACAGAACATTCGTTTCCAAGAATTATTAACAATGAACAGGAAATGGATATAATAGAAGTTATAAATAGGGCAGTCTCTCTCGATTGAGTTATTATTTAACCAATTTGGAGGTTTAATTTAGCTTTTTGAGGTTGTTCTGTTTACCTACAAGCGTAATTATCCCGGGCAACTCCGGGTCCTCTGCTAGTCTATATATATAAAGAAGGTGTTTGTTTCTTTGTGGGTTTGTTTGTGGGTAAGTTTGTGGGTTTGTTTATTTGTTTTTTATACATATCTACAGTTTTATTCCGATCTTGATAAAATTTCGCATACATGACCTTCAAAGTATGAGGAAGGTCACTGTCTACCTCAGATTTCGAAAAAATAATAATTATTGAAAAAATTCGATATTCATGGTTATGGCAGGGCATTTTAATGATAAACATCTCATGACCAACAATGCAAGGCAAAGTTTGCGTAACAATAAGTATCAACAATGGTATCAACACGCAATTCGCAAACACTATGCAAGGATCAACTATATATGTCTCATGACCAATAATGCACGGCAAAGTTTGTTCAATATAGAATTCAGTGCATAGAATTCCTGTTATTCATGCTTTTCTTAGAAAAGAGAATTCCTAGTACTTAACAATTTCTTGAAAATCTTTAAAAATGATCAGTAACTGGAGATAATGGAGAGTTAGCAGACTATTGAGAAAGAGTGGAAAGATGACAGAGGAAGCACTCCTTTATCTCCGTGCTGTATTGAGCAAATGGTAAACAAGTAAATAGAAGAATTGGCGAGGTCCATCCATTGTGAGCCTTTAAAAAAATTTTTGTCGGTAAATCAAGTCCCGGTATATCACCTAGAATGGATTTTTTCAGTGAAGAGGTAAATTGCCCTTACATAACTTTGATATTATTATTGGGTACCAATGGATATGCAAAGTGGATCCCTTGTTCAGATGGAAGATACGGCGCTGCGGAATTGTTATTAAAGGAAAAAGACACTGGCTGCCGCAATGGAACGAAAATGTGGGCTCTACGGTGATGTCAATTCAAGAAACCAGATCTGTGCTAAAGGAGAAAAGTTTTCAGTGGGCGTGTTTATTGTTAATAAAGGAGGCCACTCCGAAACAAGAGGAGACTAACCGAGCGGATGATAGCAGTACAAGGATATTAGAAGAGTATGCAGATATTTTCCGGGAAGAACTACCAACAGGGCTTCCACCAAGGAGAAACACTCAGCACCGTATTGAACTGGAACAGGTGGCTGCACCGTTCAATTCGCGTCTGTACCCGTTATCCCAAGATGAGGAAGATGAGCTTCAGAGGACAGTATAAGAGCTAATAGGTAAGGGAGTAATAATTCCGTCCACCTCATATTACGCATCGCCAGTGCTCTTCGTCAAAAAGAAAGATGGGTCCCTGAGTATGTGCATTGACTACCGTAAGCTCATTACCATGGCAAAACACAACCTATATCCTATACCACGTATTGAATCGCTCATTGACAGACTACAAGGGGAAAAATATTATACGAAATTAGACGTACTCCAAGCATACCATCAAATACGACTAGATGAACGAGACTCGTACCTCTCAGCATTTAAAACTCGATTTGGATTGTTCGAGTATAAGGTTCTACCCTTTGGACTAAAAGGAGTGGCGGCAACCTTTTCAAAGGCTATGAATGAAGCGCTGGGAGAGTTTATTAACAAGGGCGTCATCTATTATTTCGATGACATCCTCATCTGTGCCCAATCTTTGAAGCAGTTACGTCAATTAACACGTAAGGTACTCGCAAAAACCGCTTCTTCTTGCGTAAGAGCAAGTGTGTGTTTGGAGTTACGTCAGTGCAGTACCTGGGATTTAACATAAGCCAAAAGGGAAAAGCGTGCGAAGAAAGAATCACCAAGGCAATAAAGGAATGGCCAACACCCACCAATGTCTCGCAGCTTCGGGGTTATCTTAGTACGGCCCAATTTTATAGAACTTTCGTACCAAGATATTCATTGATCACACAGCCGTTGTTCCAACTGTGAAGGAAAGACGAGCCATTTGTATGGGGGAAGGCGCAGCAACAAGCCTTCGAGGGGCTGAAAACAGCATTCACGAAGCCACCCATCCTGAAAATATTCGATCCCAAAAAGCCATTCCATATAATGTGTGATGCGTCTTCAGTGGCTATAGGCTCGGTTGCAGCTCAACAGTACGGGTCGAAATTATTCCCCATAGCTTATGAATCACGTCGGTTTAGGGACGGGGAACTCAATTTATCGGCGTATAATAAGGAGCTTCTAGCCATAGCTCACGTGGCTCGACTATGGAGGCACTACCTAAAGCAGACGACAACGGCAATTTATACGGACAATCAGTCAGCAGCGAAGCTGTTAACTCAGCCGAAACTATCACAACTACAGGCTACGGTGCTCCAAGATTTATTAGATTTCAACGTGGCTTTGAAACATATTAAGGCCACAGATAACTTCTTGGCAGACGCTCTTTCGAAATGGGCAGTGACAGAGCATCAGCAGATCGACAGCATCCAGGACATCTTTTGGGTGATTCAGGAGCTGGCGAGCGTGTCACGTGGTTTTCAGCGGAGTAACGAACTTCCGAAACCGAGAGAAGACGATGACGCGCATGGAGAAAGAAAGTCGACAAGAGCCACTCCAAAAGCACGACTGGAAAAAGGAAGCGAGGAGAAGGAGGAGGCATCATGGCGGCACCGAGAGCGTACGGGTCGGAGTGCTCCTGAGAGATATATGGAAAAGAATCTGACGGAAAACTCCCGGAAAGGAACGGAATACTTACGTGCGGACGAGAGAGAGGAGAATTCCACGTCGGAAAGTTCCGAAGGAAACGTCGTTCGTCGCCAGCGAGCCGGCCGCCTCATACCGACAACGGGACGACTGCTCAAAACGCCAGATTTCAGCGCAAACGTGTTTGGACGAGGACTGGGTGAGCGTACTAGCTCGAATATTGGAGGAGCTCGTTAAAGATTCGTTCAGCGAAGCCGCAGACGGTAAAACGGAAGCTGAGTACGACGACGCCACGACTTCTCTTATTCCTAACGGAGCCGAGGACGCAGAAGGTCCGTTGCCAGCAAGAGGATCTCTTCAAGGTGCCAGCATTCCGTTTATTCACGGTAGGACATTAGACATTTTATATAGTCGTATTTCAGTTGTCAGCAACATAGTCACTAAAGCGTGGTTCCCACTGGCAGAAACAAGAGAGCAGAAACCAGGGCGTATTTTTTTCTGCCTTTTTACTTTCTGCTCCTGCAGGTGTTCCACATGGCAGAAACTCAAAAGGATAAGATAGCAGAAGTTTTGCCCAACACTGCACCGTTGCCCAAGATCGATCTAAACGGTCGGCTTCGAATGCACACAGTACGTACACAGTTCGTTCAATCCTCATCAATCATCACATCGATTTTTTGCATTCAATTGTTGTTTATTCAATTTAATTTGATTAATTAATTAATAAATATATATTTCGCACCTCTTCTATTAGCGCTTCTACATGAATTTTCTTTCTCGACCTCTTCATCTTTGTGAGCTGAGTGTCCGACATTTTTATTTTGTGAGAAAGAGAGAGAGGATGTCACTGTGATGTCACTGCAGAGATCGTTTTCTATTGGCTGAGCAATCGTTTCTGCCCTGCTGGTGCCACAAAAGTTGAACTCAACCCAACTCTAAAAAGCAGAAATTTTCAGTCGGGCAGAAGAGACGAAAACGGGAAGTGACATCATAAAATTTTTCTGCTTTGTGGTTTCTGCCGTTGTCTTTACGCATGTGGGAACCACGCTTAACGTTACTGTAACTGAGATAGCGACATGTTCCTCTCAAAGGAGGTTATGCCGAGCCGCATTTCCATACGACGCCATTGTGGGGGACGAGAATATTACTATAGTTGGTGTGTTCCCGTGGACTCTGAACTCTTATCTGACAGAGGGTATTGGCGGAGTATTTTCTGGGCAGCAGGCTCGCAGTCATGTGATCTGATAATGAATGGGCCCACAGTTAGCTTTATTTAGCGTGAAACTTAATATTTTTGCTCACGCCGCAGAGGTTTTTTGTTCTTTTCGGCGGACGAGCCTGGCTTTGTGTCTATGGGCGTCAACAAGGAATATTGATGTTATAGAAGCGTCTCCTATCTTTGATAAATTGTTATTTGGGTTCCAGTAGTGCTGCAGCTGGCCGTGTTCAGCAAGAATGCGCATCGATCCCGAGGTGAATCGACGAGAGGTATTACGGAAATTGACGCAGGGTTCCCAAGGAAAAATCTGTTTCGTCGTAGGAGTGCATCTGTTGTGTGCCATAAGTGAGTGGCTTAGTGTTATAATGGTGTTCATTGGTGCTAATAGCGGAGTTAGCCATTAGGTGGCTATTTGTGTGTCTAGTGCGTTTGATTATAAGCATACCGTTAAGAGTGCGTGTGTGTGTCACGCCCAGTCGTCGTTTTTAGTGTCAACAATTCCCAATGCAAATTTATAAAGAATAATATTAGTCTTGGAGCATGATTAGTGATTTATGAGAGGTGATCTTTTTGATATGGTGCCCTAATTGTGACAAGTAGTTAAGAAGGGGTATTTAAGTGGTGCTTTACATAGTGCTTCTAAATCACAGCGAGTGTCCCGTAGACGACATTTAAGTGAGTGCTGCATGTATGTATGGTTTTGTTGACCTCAAAACTTCTTCTTTCATGCGCCGAGATTTCTTCATCTTTCTGCTTCAAGCTCAGCGACTAGTATCGTCATATGTACGTTGCGCCCTCTATTCATTGAGTTAACTAGTCTTGGTGAATAGACGCAATCGGTCTTCAATTTTTTGCTGTACTTACCTGTTCCGATAGCAGGCTTTCCATCCTATTCCACGTTTACTTACCTGGACTGGACTTCTACCGTTCTTCTTAGGATGTTAAAGTACTTTTACCGCAATAGTTATTTTACAGTAGCTATGCCGCCGAGTTAACCTCGCTTCGGTGCTTATGCTACTGTCATACACCAACTGTTCCAATTTAATCCTAATTCTCAGAGTTGATGAACTTTCAAGTCAGAGCGCCATCGGGTGGTCAACAAGGACAGTTTTACTTACCTTCATATAATTCCACTGCAACCTGAATCTGGACTTATTCTATTATATATTCAGATATAATAATACTGCAGCTTGAGTATTTATATTTGAATAATCATTTTCAATTTTTATTTGAAGAGTCGAATAAAAATAATCATTATTTTCATTTATACGTTCTCGCTATTATTTACAATTAACTCTGCTTACACCCACGTGACACTCAGAGATAGAATAGTGATGCTCAGCTTAACATCAAATGCATCCAAAAGGGTGCAATAGCAAATAGCAATTTAATTGAGACATAACCTAGTGCACAAAGTTCCGAAGCGAAGCTTCCCTGCTAGGCGCAAAAGTGCGGAGAAGGCACGGTTTCTAAAAGCGATTTCTTCTCCTATGCATTCTGCGCATATACCGTGGGCACAGACTGGCCGCATAAAGCTGCTCATACCAGTTCCAGGACACCTTCTAAACCCACACAATTCGAACACTGTTCGAAATCCCCTTGATTGTCGCTGTTCCCAATCGGCAAAATTAAAGTTTCACAGAAACATGACGAGGGGTTCGGGCGCCTCGCCGGCAGAACAAACAAAAGACGCTCTCTCACCGGAATAGAAATCCATTTTCCATGGCTCCCAGACGTGGTTCAATTACAATATACAATCTATCTGATTTCGCTGGAACACCGACGGACATCTCGGAAAATTAGCAGACTCATAGAAGTGCAGGAGGAAAAATCATAATTAACAAGGCAATTCATACTAAGCATTAAAACAATTTCGCCACGCTAAACAGGGCGCCGGGCGAACGCCTCTCGTCCTTGATCACTTACGACGGGTAAAAAAAAAACAAAACAACCTCTCCGTTCAAGAGACAAATTTCATAACAAGTATCAGGTCGTCGCATATCAAATGTCGGATTTTGAGGTAGGTTCCGCGCTTCAGCACGGTTTACACATTTTTGTAGGAAGTACCCATAACAAAGTGGTACATTCCCAGAGATAAATCTATCAGCGACCAGCTGCCTAAAATTTGCATGTCTACGATGATATTTAATATTTATTTATTTATTTATTTACAATTTTGCATTCCAACATGGAATAAGTACCCAATAATAGCGTTTGAACCCAAGCGAAGATAGTCATGACTTCATACGATTACGTGTGATAATGCATTACGAGTTCAGGTTGTATCACACTGCATCCAACGCCTCTCGAAACATCAATAAGGTATTCGGTGTAGGCACCATAAACGAACGTACTGTCCAACGTTGGTTCCGAAAATTCCGGGCGGGAATGACGGACCTGGCAAATGAGCCACGCGGCAGACCGCCCAACGTGTTGAATGAAGCTGATCTGAAGCGATCTGTGGAAGAGGACCCGTCAAAAACTGTACGAGACCTTGCAGGGGAACATGTTGTATCAGCGTCGACTGTCAGTAGACACCTTAGGACCATCGGCAAGGTGAAAAAGCAGAACAAATGGGTCCCACATGAACTTACGACCGAGGCTTTGGGGTCCCACGTGAACTTCCTGCAGCAGGAGAAGAGGAAATACCGCTGCGACTTACCGTCGTGAACTGCATCATATGCACACAAAACTGTGTCAGCAACAACCTGCACTTGTGCATCGCAAAGGCGTCCTTCTGCTGCATGACAACGTTGCACGAACGACCGTGTAGTTGCTACAGGCTCTGAGCTACGAGGTGCTTCCACACACCCCCCCCCCGTACTCTCCGGACCTCTCTCCTACCGACTGCCATCTTTTCCAGAGCCTGAACAATTTTCTCCGGAGGAAAACATACCAACTCAAGCAGACGCCGAAAACGCATTGCGGGAGTTTATCGAGTCCCGTGACCATGGATTCTATCCGAGAGGGCTCGAGAAGCTGCCAAATCGTTGGCAACAATGTTTGGATTGCAATGGGGGTTATTTCGAATAGCACGTGTGAAGGTGTCCTTTCTAGAGGGCCATTAAAGATGACCTCTGCAATCCGACATTTGACATGCAACAACCTGATATATTACTCATTGCCTTTGTCATGCCATTCGTTGTATTTTATCCAATCATATTACTCTATTGTACCATATTTTCTGTATATAAGGGCGAGAAGCCTCTAGTGTAGTTTATATCCTTGGTAAGTCGGGAATAAATGGCGAAACTAGTCGTAAGCTCTCTTCTCCCTTTATTGTATTGTAAAGTCTCTACCAATTTTATTGATAGAAACAATACTAAGGACTCCTTAAAACAGAACTTAATGTTTGCTCTTTTTTGAACGTCAACTAATGATTGCGTGCGGTTGAAGCACGAAACTATATAGGCGCGCCCAACTTTATTGTTGCAACGTTACACGCGGCAAGAAGGATTTTTTATAGATCGAAGACATGCATCGTCGTGATCGCACATGCTTGAACACATTCAAAATAGCGTCAATCTCGTTTATTAATTGTCGAACCTTGTATGCCATACTTATATGTCAGCGGATTGGATTAAAACATGAAAAGCAATCTGATGACAACAGGTGGACTGGCAAGAACCCAACGCAAACGAAAGGCGAAGCGAGCCCGTCACCCCTCAGTGAAAAAGAAGATTCCCGAGTGCCGAGAGAAGAGATGAACCGCGCTCATTGACGATGCATAAACGAATGAGTAATGAGATGATTAAGAGCGAGTATAAAGAGAACGCGAAGCGAGGGTTCATTAGAAAGTTTTCGATTTCCGTCGAGAGTAAAGAAAGAAGCCACACGACATAACACGAAAGATGAATCCAGGCAGGACGAAACGTAAGGTTTACGAAAGGGGTCCTTGGCCGAATATTGAAGATAAGCATTCTTTGACAAGTTATGACGGTGGAATTTCTACACTTACGAAGGCAAGATCCCCGAAGACTTTCTCAGATAATAACCATTCCCGTTCTTCACTTGCTGTGCCAACCAAGGAATCATTTGCGAACATTCATTCGTCTTCGTTAAGACGATTCAACCAGGTAAAATTTACAAGGCAAGACAAAGTTATTCCTAATAAGAGCTTTTGTTTATCATCAAAGGAACGTCGTACCCAGGCCGCCTGATCGACTGAACCAAGGAAGAAGAGATATTCCGGCCAGGCACCACACGGATGACATAAGCAAAGGTGCTTTGGAAGTACCTAGCGGAATCCAGCCTGGAACCCTGTTTCTTCCAACGTACATCCGAAGCCCGAGGTCGACGTTTCCAAGTCTGACATCTATACTGTAATAAGGATGTAGAGTGTATTCCACGCTTACCATTGTCCACTACACTATCAGTGTGTGAGGAGGGAATCCATGTGATAAAAGGTTGAAACAGATGTTTTGGAGAGTAACCCAATTTTTCTCCGGGAGGCCCCTGAGCTGCCACTAATAGGAAAGCTTAGTGTCGCAGGTGTCGATCACGCAGTTGAGATCTCCCTTGGCTGGTAGTACTTTAGGTTCTTCAGTGTGCGGCATGGGCTGCGTGTTATTTAGCCGTCGTGATCGCCACTCGTAGTGCGGTGGCAGCGCCGACTTCACCCATTTCTTTCCAGTAGACTCGCAGGAAGAAGATATGCCATACGATTAAATTTGTAATTTGCAATCTGTGTCTTAAAGTTAATGATTATTTGGGCTCTCGCTTTTACTTCGTAAAAGAATTAAGTTTTCATTGTTAATTAAACTGTTGAATTCAAATGCCCTCGACTTGGTACTCTGGGTGATTTAATAATTTTATTAATCTTAAAACAATTAAAAGTACAACTTTGGATGACAACTTCTAATTCAATTCTTAAAATTTTATAAGCAAAGAACAATAAGTTGAATCAAATGCTGTAACTACAAAACTTGAATCATTTCATTCAAAATATTAAAGATTGTCAAGTTCATATATCAAATGTAAAACAATCTTTTTAAAATGGTATTTTCATTAGATAACACCGTCGATTTGTATGCATTTAAAAGTTTAAAGCAGACAAAAATTTTATATTATTTCAGCCAATAAAATGTCCAAATAACTGTTTTCAATGGTTAGTTTTCAATTTTATTTAAGTACTGTAGCACATGTAATCAGTAATCTCTTGAAACTTAATTCAGCCTCGATTTGGAAATGTCGTTTAAGTCGAATATCTGAGAAGTCGAATATTTTCCCTGCTCTCCTAAGAACTCAATATAAGCGGGTTATAATGTATTCACTACTATAAATTTCTCTCCAGTAAGGAGTCTTGCACAGCTTATTTTATAACTGAGCAAATGACTTTTGACAGTACTCACTTTTTTAAGTTTCTCTCCATTATGCAATCTTACTTGGTATATTTTATTACATAATTAAGCAAATGTTTTTTCACAATACTCACAGTATCTCTCAAGTATACTGATATTCATGCCTTATTTTATTAGATAAGTTAACGAATGTTTTTTCTTAATACTAACACTTGTAAGGTATTTCTCTAGTATGCAGTTTTTCATGTCTTTTTTTATGACATGATCGAGCAAACATTTTTTCGCAGAACTTACATTTATAAGGTTTCTCTCCAGTATGTAGTCTTTCATGGACATTTTTATGATATAATGCAGCAAATTTTTTTTCGCAGTACTCACATTTATAAGGTTTCTCACCAGTATGCATTTTTTCATGTCTTTTTTTATTAGATAATCGAGCAAATGTTTTTTTGCAATGTTCACATTTATAAGGTTTCTCTTCAGTATGCTGCTGTCTTTCATGTGTTATTTTCTCGGATGACGTACGAAACATTTTTTCGCAAAACATACATTTATAAGGTTTCTCTCCAGTATGCAGTCTTTCATGGCTTCTTTTATGAAATGAGTAAGCAAATGTTTTTTCGCAGTACTCGCATTCATAAGGTTTCTCACCTGTATGCACTTTCTCATGGCGTATTTTATTAGATTCATCAGAAAATAATTTTTCACAGTGCTTACATTTAAAAGGTTTCTCTCCAGTATGCAGTCTTTCATGCCTTATTTTACTAAGTAAGTGAGCAAATGATTTTTCACAATATTCACACTTATAAGATTTCTCACCAGTATGCAATCTTTCATATCTTTTTTTATAATGCTTACATTTATATGGTTTCTCTCCAGTATGCAGTCTTTCATGGTTTATTTTCTGAGATGAGTGAGCAAATGATTTTTCGCAATAATTACATTTATAAGGTTTCTCTCCA
>JAHWFO010012698.1:38920-70421 GCA_023313115.1 Rhysida immarginata
GAGCAAATGATTTTTCGCAATAATTACATTTATAAGGTTTCTCTCCAGTATGCTGTCTTTCATGGCTTATTTTATGCGATGAGTGAGCAAATGCTTTTTCGCAATACTTACATTTAAAAGGTTTCTCACCTGTATGCATTCTCTCATGGCTTATTTTATTAGATAAATCAGAAAATGATATTTCACAGTACTTACATTTAAAAGGTTTCTCTCCAGTATGCATTCTTTCATGCCTTATTTTATGAGATGATTGAGCAAACGCTTTTTCGCAATAATCACATTTAAAAGTTTTCTTTCCTGTATGCATTCGCTCATGAATTACCTGTTTTGACATGTCACGAACAGTTTTGCTGCAAGTGTTGTATAAATTTTTTTCAGTAAGATTTCCTTTCAATTGCTTCTCTTTTAATCTGAGATTACGACAGCCAGTGGTCTCTTCTTCTATTTTGTCATTGGACTTTATGCTTTTTACATTAACTAGGTTTTTTTGTCTTTCAAGAGTCGATGGTTCTTTTTTGATTTTAAACAGATTTTTAAGGGATAATAATTTACTGTCCATGAAATTATTTTTTGCCTTCTCATGTTCCAATGAAATGATGGATTCCTGAGGAGAGCTTTTTACATGGGTTTTATTTTTATGCAGTTCCTTCTTAGCATTTTCTTTAGCATTAACCGAAACGAAGTGTAATGGCCCAGTTTCTTTCTGCTGTGTTATTATTACCTTCCTGTTTCCCAAAGCACTTTTCATGAATTCCGTTCTCGATAAAAACGGAATATTTTCATTCACGTGTTTCTTTTTCTTTCCCGTCAGTTGAAATATAGAATTTTTATTTTCGGTTTCCAGAGGTAATTCATGTAAAATAAAAACAATAAGCTGATGTCCAATTGATTTAATTTTGAATGCAAGAATCCCGTCAATGACATATCTTGTAACCGATGAGGTACCAATAATGATGTGCTCAATGGTTCCAAATAAATCATATAGTATTCGTCTGTGATTTTTTTCTGGTTTTGATATTAATGTGACTGAATTTTCCTTGATTATATTTGGATTAGAAATATTTGCCTTTAATTTTTTTATATTTATAGTTGTCATCTGTTTATTGGGCTTTACTATTTCTGGTTGGAGACTGACTTCCTTTACCGAATTACTTAATTTTCCTTGCAACAAACCAGAAACACTATAAGAATTTGTTATTCCCACATAAGGTGTGTCTTTTATATCGCTTGTCATATTGTTTACTACAAGTCTTCCAATGAAAGTGTCATTGCAAATTTTGTTCTCAAATTTTTCAGCTAAGACGGGAAACTTTCTATCCGTTTCTTTTGTAAGTGATGTTGTAGTTTCATTCATTTCTATCACATATTGTAGACGCGACATATCTGTAGTTATATTAAAAGAATGGCTCTCTTCTTTCAATTCCATAAAAGAATTATTGTTTTTAAGAATGCCTCTTACTGAATTTGTGTCTTCGTATGTAAGTAGAACAGTAGGCTGATTAGAGCGAGGTGTAATTTTATATATTGCACATCCATCCTTAAAAATTCTTGTTATGCAGGTCTTGTCAATTAATATATTCTCAGTTGTTTCGAATAAATTATAGAGAATAGCCTTGTGTTTCCTAATTTGTTTTGAAAATGACTGCTTTTTCTTCTCCATTGTTTTAGATACAAGCTCACTAAAAACTTGATTTTTAGCAAAAAGAGACGGAATTGCTTCTGATTGCAACTTTGCACGAGTTTTGCCTAGAAAAAAGAAAATATTTAAATTATGAAATCATTCAATGCAAAAAAACAAAATAGATTGAGATATGACATAGTCAAATAACAGGCAATAAATTCCTGAATCTAGCATAAGAAAAATTATGTAGGAAACCATCTTGGAGCGTAAACTGGATGAATAACAATGCTCTGAAGAATTGTTTTGCAATAAAAATATTTGATAAAATGATGAGTGAAGAAATTGATGGAAGCAAATTTTGAAGTTGAATTTTGAAAACACAAATTTTGAAGCACAATTTTGAAAAACATTGAGAAGTCCGAAAATAGTCCAATTTTTAAATATTATGCCAATTAATAGTCCGAAAAGGAAGAAGAAAGCAGATGTAGTAGTTCATGGTTTAGTTTGTAACGCTGAACGTTTTCGATTGGAACCAGCCGTTCATCTTCATAAGCACATACATTAGAGAGTGATACATACAAGTAAAAACAAAAAATAAAAAATGAAGGAAGTCACATGACAGCAAACAATCACATGACATCCCAATCCCTGTGCATGTTATGTGACACTTTAGCCAGAGTGTTATTTGCTTTATTTTTATATAAAAAGCCTCTTTAATAATTCATTTTTTCCAATTTTCTTCCCCCCCTAAAATTTTACGCTGTGGCTACAGTCACGGAACCGTGTACGATTTTTCAGTCCCGGAATGACGTCACTTCCTGCTACGTGAAGGGAAGAGCGGTGCACGTCGGCCACGGGGTCGTGATCGAGATTTGTTTCACGGATCTGCGGCTGTGAAGGCATAGGGGGTCATTCAAGTTTTTAGCTGCAATAGGGAAATTTATTCGTTGTTTAGCTGTAATAAAATTTGTGATCGTGCAGGAATAATTTCGTTACCCTCATCGTTTATGAACCATTTTCCAGTCATTTTAATTCCTTATTTCTCTATTTAGCAATGGTTAAAAGCGAAGTTCGTCGTTTATGTGTCGTTTTCGTCCTCTTTTTGTGACCCCTTCAATTGTTCTAGAGTCGCAAGTCCACAATTGAACAAAATTTTGCTTAGAATACTCCTTAACAAAGCTTTATAATTCGTTATATGATGAAAATTCATCTTTAAAATTCATCGCACATGTGACTTGAACATTCGACGCGACCGCCGTGCACCGCTCTTCCCTTCACGTAGCAGGAAGTGACGTCATTCCGGGACTGAAAAATCGTACACGATTCCGTGACTGTAGCCACAGCGAAAATTTTAACTTCCCTCCAATTTATTTGATGGCCAGTACAATAGCAGTGTCTGGCTAAAGAGTTTTCACAGTAATTTTGTCTGATCGCTCTCTCATGCAATGATGTCAACTACGATTAACACTGGAATTTAGTACAGCGCGTAAATAAATACAAGAAGGGTATTGAATACAACATGGTTGTGCGCATGCGTTTCCTTTGGGTGCAAACAAGGATTGCTTATGTGATGCTACCATCTAGCGAGGAAATTTGCAAACAAACTAACTGTGACGTCACTCCTAGAGCCGACGAGCGGGCAACCCCTTATCTCTATGGGTGCTTCTAAAAACTCTCGAGCGCTCATTTTCAATCACGTGATCGTTTACCCCTGGTCGCGCCCGCTCTATTCACCCGCTCATGAAATTTTTTGACAGCGCCAAGGGCAACGAGATAACAGCCCGATCAGTTAATAAGATGTAACCGCCACAGAAACTCGTTACGCTTTCAAACTTTCTGTTTTAAGCGTAATTATTTATTTTTATTGTCCATTATTATAATCTGATGGAGATTTATTAGATTTCAATGCATTTATTCTTTTATGACAATAAATACGAGAGTGTTAAAAAATCTACGTACGAGAGTGCACGTACGATAAAACGAAACTTTAAAGAAAATTCGAAACCTAAGAGAAAAATTAAAAAATTAAAATATATAAAACAATCTTCGCTTTTATCTTCAGCTCCTTCGCCCCTACCGTGTATCTTGACCTGTTCTGTGCCTTTCAGATTCATTATAAAACTATAAACCGCATTGGAAACGGACTTCGAGGTGGGATATGCTTTCATTGTCGGCCATTATTGCGAAAGTTATGAAAACGAAAGTAGTGAAAGTGAGCGAGGCAACGCGAAGTGATCACGATGGAAATAAGATCACTTTGATCCTGAGCGTTCCCAACACGACGATGAGATCGGGGAGTTTTTAGAGGCGCCAGTGACGAGCGCTCTGTCATTTTTAGATGCAGTGCTCGCGTTGATCATGAACGTTTACGCTCGATCGCGACTGGAGAGAGTTTTTAGAAGCAGCCTATAGGGAGTGCAAGTGTGACGTCAGTCCTTGGAATTCTTCAGTCACGTGACTCGATTTGGTTCCAAACAAGTCTTCTCGCTTCGGGATTTAACATGGTTCCAACGTAGGGATGGAATAAAATCGCTTTGTATAAGCCCAGTGTTTATAACACATTTAAGATGTGAAATTGTTTAGTTCCTCACTGCTCAAGAAGGAGCCAAAACAGCGATTTAGACATCTATCATTTTCCCAAAGAAAGAAAGATCCGCGAACGATGGCATTCTTTTGCTAAGTGATTAAAAGTGATTAAAAAGCGTTTTAATATTAATGTATAAATTATATAATGGGATTAAATGTCTTAATAATAGTATCAATTACACAAATTAACATAATAATTTAAGAGATGTCATTTTTACTGGCCGCCCGTTTCAACGTTACTAGTACGTATATTGCGTGGTTCCAATGTTTGGAACCAGCGATCCCATTTCCTAGGCTCTCGGCCCGTTCATCGCGCAAATGACGTCAGCTGTGACGTCGTCACTTGCACTCCCTATACTGTGGGGCAACGCAGGAGAAATGTTTGGTCTTGGAATACGCTGTTCTGCTGCCGCGTTTAATATAATTTAATAACTACTTAGAAAAATCAAAACTCGCAACGCATAAAATATTTGACATTTCCAAAAGATAAATGTTGAAAATTTTGGGTGAACAAATTTAAACGCATTAAAAATTTCAATTTGAAATCATGCCATGATTACACTGAATACAGTGGAGCAGACGTACTTCCAGCGAGATCTTCAATACGACTTATTAGGTCTACCAGCGGGAGACTACCACCTCGAAAATTTTTAAAGAAGAGTGCTTTAAAATTAAATAATAACGGTACTTAAAATTTTAATATCAGACACTAGCATCGACGTAGCCAATTGCGCAAAGTACCCCCTCTCCCCACCCTTAAGTCAAGTAAACGTATTTTTGCGCGAGCACCCAACCCCTCCTGATGTTTAGGAAAATGAGAACATTCGTCTGCATTAAGTAATTGAATTTAATGCGAAAACTTAAAAGATCTGTGCACTTTATTTTTATAAGTAGGCATATAATGCATATTTTTTTCCCCAACTAGTAATTCGCTCAAATGATGTTTTAAGCACTTTTAGTCCCTTCCGGAACTTCTAGCTTAAGTTTTATTTTACATAAAAATGCATATTTCTGACTTTAGCGCATATTTTTGAAGGGATGTTGCTTACAACTACAGTTCGTTTTTATCCAAGTATTTGCTGCTGAACAGGTACGTTTTAAATGCAGCTTTTACTGCATATTTTGGCGCTTTTTTTTTTTTAGCGCATATACCATATCTGCGCATACTTTTACACTTTTTAGTGCATTTAAATCCGAACCCTAATTATAAATAAAACGGGATAATCTGCTACTAGTTTATCTCTGGTTCAGTTGATTTTTCCGAATAATGTGTTAAATTTAAAAGAATCACTGGAGAAAATGTATCATCAACACTTTATTAAGAGTCGCGTCAGTATAGGCCCCGCTCCTTTTTTTCTTTCCAGTATTGACATTTTCAAGTATTCAATTAAAAACCATTATTTGAGTGAAATATTAGTTCGCGAAAAAATATGCGTTATATGCAAATCCGAAGCCTACTTATAAAAATAAAGTTCACAGATCCTTTAAGTTTTTGCATTAAAATACAAACGACATTTTCAGTTTATGAATTAAGCTAATTTTGAATTAATAAAAAGGGTATGAAAAAAATATCAATAACTTATTAATATATCAGATCAAACATATACATAATTATATGTAATATTTTGCACTAATATATAATAAATTTTATCAAAAATTTCAAATAAATAAAAAGAATATCTTAATTGTTGCTGTGTTCATATGCTTTTCCTTTGAAGCAAGGTCTAGGAGTGACGTCATCTGCACCAGCCAATCACGTCAATTTACCCGCATAAGCAATCCTTGTTATTTTAATATCCTTGGGTGCAAATAAAACCTGATCGCACTGATTAAAGCATGCAGGCCAGCCTAGTGAGGCTCTCTAGGCCAGCGAACACCACCATGGAGATTTAGTATGAAATCTCAGTGTTTTCTCTCAATGAAATGTTTAATGAAATCTTAATGAGAATTTAGAAACCATTTAAATCAGAGGGTTCCTCCTTTCGAGTGGAGGGATTAGTTTCGAATGTTTTAGTTTTTATTGCGCCGCCAGAGTGTGCAAGGAACAATTTTGGTATTGGCAACATCCGGTAAGGTTAAGTTAACGCGAAAATGCCGTACAATTGTTGTGTTTCACAATCCTCGGCAACTTCTAAAAAAAATAAAGGATTGAAATTTTATTCCTTTGCAAAAAATGGAATTATAAGTAAGCAGTGGATTCAAAACATCAAATCTGGAAAGAAAATTTCAAATCACATGAAATTATGCCGTCTTCATTTTTCTCATGAAGATTACATGGTCACGTCTCAGAATAAATAATAGTGTTTTCTTTAAATTTAGTGTTTTATTAATTAGTGTTAATCATAAATTTATGTTAATTTATAAGATGTTAATTTAAAAATTTAACATTTTATTAATTAAACACTTATAAAATTTGAAGAATTAAATTAATGAAATAAAACTAAAATAAAATTAAAAAGTTTTAAAACATGATCAAACCTTTAATTATAATACAATTTGTATTTTCTGTAGTTTTATTAAATTACATAAAAAATTATCTAAAAATTCAGTAACTTCAAATTTATTTTTAAGAAGATCGAAAAATACTGAATCCTGATAGCAAATCTCCCAAAGAGGCACATAGGATTTTTAATCGGGACAAGACACTCACCAAAACTTGTAACAGTTGTAACTCTCATAATAATAGCAGTGGTGATAGTAATTTTACTGCTCTGACGTTAATAAAAATTATAAGGTAAACGTTTTCCAACATCACATTTGTTAGTAGTAAAAATTGTTTCCCTACGCAGCGATCTATTTTTGTTACTTGTATATATTCTTAAATATTTATCCCTTATTCAGGTTGAATCAGCACAGAAGTGTAATAGGTTGATTTAAATGCCAAATCTATCCGCCAGATGGCATCCCCTACGGTTTATGAATTTTGTTCTAGTTTATTTACAAAAGTTTAGTGAAGATGAAAGTTAAAGACTTGAAAGAAAAGCTTTAGTTAATAGGAGCGAAAACTGACGGAAATAAACAAGTATTGACTAACAGTGAGCAAATTTTATAATGAATTACGATTTACAAAAGTGATGATGCTAAATATTGGGCTAGGCTACGACATCTCATTTAATCTCACTGAATTTTTCGATCTGTAGGAAATCCATGAAACTTGTATACCACTTTGCAATTGAATTCCTTGCAGATTTTTCTAAAACCTTTGTATACAAGAGCGAAAATACCATTAAAAGTTATTTGAGCTCTATAAAGGACAAAATCCCCATAGATGAAAAAGCGAAAGTATACAAATTGAAATGTGCGTCATGTGATCAGTTTTGTCTTGGATCCTCGAAACGAGGCATTAAAAACCGACTAAAAGAACACCTTGCCTGCATTAGAAATGCTAAAACAGGAGTATCAGCTTTCGCGACCATGTACTCAACGAGAAACACGATTATTCAAGAGTTATTTGAAGTGGTGCACAGTGCAGTAATCATAGATTATTATATTTTCTTGAATCTCTTGAAATTGTAAAAAATAAAGCTACTAATAACCTATTAAACAGGGATGAGGGCCCCATGCTAGTATCTCCATGGCTGCCGTTAACAAAATACTTAACTAAATAAACATGTAATTTTGTCTATCGTTTAGTGATTAGGTTTCTTTGCCTCCCCTTCCCCCCCACCCCTATCTTTTTGTGGTCGCTTTATTTTGTTCATCATTTCGACGTAATTATTTTTGGTTATCATTTTGGGTTTTATTAGGTTAATTAATGCTATTATAATGAGTTCGTCAAACTCTAAAAGCATCGATGTTTTTTATCACCGTTTATTGTAAAGTTGATGACTCTTGTAAGAAGTCAGGGAAAAAGACTCACATTGTTTCATTGGCTATACGGTACTAGTGATTTGTGATTTTTTCTTTCTTCCGTTGTTTGATTGGCTGTATATTTTTTCTAGTTTTGTACATATATATATATATATATGTACAGATCGAAATGTTAAAAATGTAACTACTTGATTTTCATATAAAGGCTTGCATGCCTCTTGTTGTATATCATTATTCATCACGCATTTACTGCTGCTACTGACGCTACTGCTGCTACTGCACGACGATTCTACCACTCGACGGACGACGACGTACCTATTACAGTCTGGACAACTTTCAGTGCATCGGTAAAATCTCCAAGAGGACTAACAAGGTAGGACTTTTTTAAGTCTTTTAAACTGAGTCGTTCTGAGTAAGTGCGTCCTTCTAAGGACGGCAAAACCCAGCACCACACCTGCTTCATGATGACATCAGGCGCTGCGTCAAAATCTCCTACATGTACTGTTAAGTATGCTGATGGTAAAGTGTTACCTTGTGAACTGGCCTACAAAGATGCGTGTAAGGACCCGAGATTTCTGGCATTTGACATTATTATTAACGGACAACTTGAGGCATTACGTTCTGAACTGAACAGCAAATATTTAGAGCTAGAATCAAGGGTGGAAGCGCTGTCTAAGGAACTTGGTAGCAAAATTGATAGTCTAAAAAGTGATATTCAGAGTGCTAGTTTAGAGACTGCAAATGGCTTTGCTAACCTTGGCAATATTATCAAGGAGTTTATGGGTTCTCCCATTACTTCTGATTCGCCCATGATAGTGGTAAATCCTGATGCAACACATAATAATGAAAATGTTTCTACTTGCCTGGAAGCAGTCGACGAAGGAAACTCCTCACTACGAACTAGCGTCAAAAGAAGGCATGAAAATGATTCTGCTGACAGTGATGGAGGTAACTGGCGTATTGCGCAGAATAAAAGAAACAAAGGTGGTGTTAGGATAGACAACATTCAGTCTACTGTCGATATCAAAAATGGTGTTTCTGTAGCCCTAGGAGATAACAAAGCCAAGCTTGGTTATTCCCAAAGCAATGTCACCCATGGAAAGAGAGTTATTTACATTCCTCCGATTATTATTCGTCATCACGGAAAACCAATCAAGGAAATTCTAGAGGAAATCACAAAACATGTGTCTTTAGATAAAATCATCTGCCACACTGGTCGCAAGGACACCATTAAAATTAAGTGTCTTGATGAGGATACACACAAAATTCTAGTATCTGGAGTAAAGAATAACGATGTGCTAAAAATCCAGCATCATCAGCTCAAATCAGAAAAGCTGCTGAAATATGTTGTCCGAAATGTTGACACAACGTATGACCTGGAAGACTTTTGTGATGACCTAAGGAAGGCAAATTATTACCCAGAAAAGGCAATCAGGTTGAAAATTCCTCGATGTGTGTATCTCCTATGAACCATCCCAGAGTGTTCCTACGCATGTGGAAATTATTAGCACAAATGAAATCTCCGACATCATAAAGCATCTTAAAAGCAGGAAAGCAGCAGGTTTGGATTCTATCAAAAACAGTGCCCTTAAGAACTTGCCTCCTAGTGCCGTCTCGATTATTACCAGGGTCATAAATGACTGCTGGAGACATGGATACTTCCCTGACAAGTGGAAGGAGTCCGTCATCGTTACGATACCGAAGCCTGGTCTGAACCCTGCCCTCGCTGTCAGCTACAGGCCCACAAGCTTACTACCTACGATGTCAAAAATCCTTGAACGTGTTATTCTAAGGAGGTTTAATGCTTTCTGCGAGGCCAATAATCTTGTTCGCGAGGAGCAATTCGGGTTTCGCCCGGGTCACTCTTGCCAACTACAGCTTTGGAGGCTTGTTGCTGATCTAAACACTCCCCTTAATTGCGCCAAATACGGTGGTCTTATCTTTCTAGATGTACGGAAGGCTTTTGATCAGGTCTGGCATAACGGCCTGAGATACAAGATGATTACTTATGGCTTTCCTGACGAGCTGAGCGCTTTGATTAGTTCCTTTCTGTCAAACAGGACTTTTCGTGTCAAGGTTGGCTGCTCCATGTCTAACCCTTGTGACATCAAGGCTGGTGTTCCCCAAGGCTCTGTCCTGGGCCCTGCGTTGTTCAACTTCTTCATTCACGACTTCCCAGCATTTACAAAGTGCGAATTATACCTATTTGCTGACGATGTGTCCATCATGACTTGTGCCCGAAATCCCACGCATGTCATATCTCGGTTACAAAATGCTGTGCATCTGTGTGAGAAATGGTTTGCTAAGTGGAGGTTAAACCTGAACGTAGATAAATGCAAAGCCATGTTCGTTACCAAAAAACTTAGAAAACCCCCGAAGTCAATCTTCCTATCTGGCAAGGAGCTCGAGTGGGTAAAGAACTATAAATACCTCGGAGTTGTGATAGATGCCAAGCTGAATTGGGGCGATCATCTCTCTTATGCTATCAACAAGGCCAAGAAGGCGAAGTTTAGTCTGGTTGCCCTTCTGGGACGAAACAGTTCTCTTGGAGTGGACAGCAAACTGTTGCTATATAAAATGGTAATCCGAACCATTCTTCTGTACGGTATGCCTGCCTGGGCTACAACCTGCAAATCCAGATGGAAGGACCTACAAACATTCCAAAACGTCACCCTTAGGACCATTGCCCAACTCGACAGGAGAATAGCAACTAATACTTCCATTGCTGAAGATTTCGGTATACCTACCATTGGAAACCACGTCAAAGAGTCGCTGAAGAAGCTTCTTCCGAAGATGAATGACCATCCCAATCCTCTGGTTGCAGGTATTCTTGAGCATCCGCTCACCTTTAGAAGCCTCCTTAGACATCGCAGGCCTCGTCACATACTGGACGTCAACTTCGATGACATCCAAAAGGCCATCTTCCCACCCTACTGGATCACCTAGCTCTTCCTCGTCCTATCGTCAATCAACAATCAACTTTATCGTCCTGTTAGGAAAGGACTCCTCCGTATACTGTGGATGACTTAACCAGGTTCATCTGGCTTCTTTCCTAATTCAGCGTATTTCTTTTGGCTATATTACTGGACGAGTATGGCAGTGGAAGCATAGCTTCCGGACCGCTCGTTTGTTTTTCTTCCCTGCGCTGTTCGATTGTCGATTTTCGATGTTAAAAACGTGCGATAACGAGTTCACACAGAGACACGGACTACTCACCAGAGAGGACTACTCAGCATCATCCTACTCATAGATGGTATCCTACTCTTAGGTGGTATAGATTGGAGATGGAACGTTAATTGAAGGCGCATTCTCTTAAGGTCAGCGGTAGAATTCGCCTAACCTAACCTAACCTAACCTAACCTCTTCGCATTCTCTGGCGTAGAATTAATTTTCTCGCAAACCTGACTTGTTCTTTTTTCTTAAAGCTAGGTGCGTCCTTCTTAGGACGGCTTCTTTAGCACACACCTGGCTAAGAGGTTATTCTCCCCCCCCCCCCCCTCCGTGGTTCTATACAACTATATTTTAAGAATACGATGGCTTCGTCCAAAGTAGCAACGCTGAAGTCGGCAACGGTGTATTTGCTGGCGCCTGACGGTAAAAGTGTGTCCGGCGAAAGGGCCTACAGGGATGCTTGTTTGGATCCTAGGTTTGCTGCGTTTGACCTAGTATTTAATGAAATGCTGGAATCTCTCAGGAATGACATAAACACCAAGTACAATGCACTGGAGTCGAAGGTCGATTCCTTACGAACAAGTTTTGATGAAAAATTCAATGGAATCAACACGTAAATTCAAAACTCTCGAACAGACGTCATCAACAAGATAAATGATTTTAGAACAGCCTTTGAAAAAGGTTCCGGGACTCCAAAGGCGGGAAAGTCCAAGGAACAAAATAAGGTAAGAGAAAATTTTCAACCTATCTCCATTGATAACAAAGTACATGGACTAGAGTCCATGGAAGCAAGTGATGAACATGACTGTTCGGCAAACGGTGGCAACAAAAGAAGCCATTCCGACGGAAGTGATGGAGAAGTGGAAGACAGTGCCTGGCCAGTTGTTCGTAACAAAAAACCCAGAAGGGGGACGAGGACAGAAAATTGCCAGATTAAGATAAGTGAAAAGAAAGGTATTTATATTCCCCCTATTATCGTTAGACATCACGGAAAACCGATTAAGGAAGTGCTAAATGAGATTAAAAATTACGTAACGTTAGATAAGATAAAATGCCATGATGAGGAAACGCACAAAGCCTTCGTGTCAGGAATCAAAATGAATGGTGTGCTAAAAATCCAGCATCATCAGCTCAAGTCTGAGAAGCTGTTAAAATACGTTGTCCGTAATGTGGATACAACCTATGATAAATATCGACCTGAGAATAAATCTTCGTTATAAGCAGGACTGGAAATTTTTTAGAGAACTTATGAACGACAGTAACATTCCCTATCAGGATCCCGTCACCAGCAGTGACATTGACGAAAATATCAAGAAAGTCAATCCCTCCATCAAGATGGCTACAAATGCAAGTGCTACTCCACTGGATTGCAAGCGGCCACACCATCTGGAACTTCCTCCCTCCATCAGGCAACTCATCCACGAAAAAAACACCTTCAGAAGACTTTGGTAGCGTACCAGGTTTCTTCACTTCAAGACGAAGTACAACAGGCTATCCCGCAAAGTAAGTGAGCAGATTAAGGATTTAAGGAATCAAAGATGGAACGACAAAGTTAAAAGTCTGTCCGTCCAGGATAATTCTCTCTGGAGTATGGTCAGGGCCCTTAAAAGCAGCAGGACTATTGTTCTCCCTCCTTTGCTTACAGAGGGTGGCGATTTCGTTAGCAATTACCAGGACAAAGCACAAATTATCGCCTATTCACTGAAGAGCCAATTCTTCTCTACGCCCAAAGAGGGTGATCTGGTCAATATTACTCGTGAGGTCAGAGACGTGTGTGATATGTATGGCCACACACAGAGGGCTCTTGGCTCTCCCGATGTCATTGGCACCTCTGAGATATTGGACATCATAAAGCGCCTGAAAAGCAAAAAGGCAGCCGGCATCGACACCATTACCAACAGTGCTCTCAAGAATTTGCCTCCCAGTGTTATCTGCATCACCACTAAGGTCATGAGTGACTGCTGGCTTAGCGGCCATTTCCCTAGTGCCTGGAAGGACTCAGTCATCATCACCATTCCTAAACCTGGACTGGATCCTGCTCTTCCCACAAGTTATAGGCCCATTAGCTTGTTGCTCATGCTTTCCAAGGTCTTTGAGCGCACTATACTCAAGAGGTTCAACGAGTACTGCGAGGCAAACAACCTCATTCGTAGTAAGCAATTTGGCTTCCGTCCAGGCCACTCTTGTCAGCTTCAGTTATGGAGGCTCGTTGCTGATTTAAACGGTCCTCTCAACCTCTCTATGTTTGGTGGTCTCGTTTTCCTCGATGTCCAAAAGGCCTTTGACCAAGTCTGGCATGATGGGCTCATTTACAAAATGATTATATACGGGTTCCCTGACGATCTAATTGCTCTGGTTCGCTCCTTTCTGTCAAAGAGGACTTTTCGTGTTAAGGTTGGAGACTGCTTGTGTGAATCCTGCGATGTTAATGCTGGTGTACCCCAAAGCTCTGTCTTGGGACCAGCCTTATTCAACTTCTTTATCCATGACTTTCCCAAGTTTGCAAAGTGTAATCTTTACTTATTTGCTGACGACGGGTCCATCATGACCTGGGCACGAAACCCAGCACATGTCATCACTCGACTTCAAAAAGCTTCACTAAGTGGCGATTAAAGCGGAATGTCAAAAAGTGCAAGGTCATGTTTATCACTCGCAAATGCAAAAACTCTCCAAAGCCCCTCTTCTTATTTGGCAAGAAACTTGAGTGGGTAAAAAGCTACAAATATCTTGGTGTCATGATCGACTCCAAACTAAATTGGAACGACCAAGTCCAATACGCGCTCAACAAAGCAAAGAAAGCGAGGTTCAGTTTGATTGCACTTCTGGGACGAAACAGCGCTCTTGGTGTGGATAAAAAACTCTTGATATACAAGGTTGTGATTCGTACTATTTTACTTCATGGAATGCCTGCTTGGGCTTCTATTTGCAAATCCAGGTGGAAGGATCTCCAGACCTTCTAAAATGTTGCTCTCCGGTCCATTGCCCAACTTGACAGAAGAGTTGCCAACAACCGCTCTATCTATGAGGATTTGGGGATGACCCACATAGGCAGCTTTGTCCAGACTCTTATGAACAACACATGCTACCCAAGATGGAGAATCATGAAAACACGCTGGTTTCTGGTATCCTGGACCACTCACTCGTTGTTAATGGTCCCCTCAGATTTCGAAGAGCCCGCCATATCCTGGATGTCTGCTTTGATGACGTTAACAAGGCCGTCTTCCCCAACTATTGGATCTTTTAGATCCTGCTGATTTTTGGGGACTCTATTCGTCAATCTACAATCTGACTCTCGTCCCTTCTTGGGACTTATTCTCTGGAGGACTAAAGAGGTTAATCAGGCTTCTCTCCCAGTTCAGTGTACTTCCTCTGATTTACTCTTTGGGCAAGCGTGCAAATTGAGCTTGGCTCCTGGACCACTTGCAAGTTTCTTTTCACTACACAGTTCGATTGTCGATTGTCTGTAAATCACTCACTGATGATGGATTTTTGAAATCCGAAATGTACATCTGAGTCTAATAAAATACCTATGTGGAGTAGTGTTTTCCGTTTTTCGTTTATTTATATAACGGTATCCACAGTTTCGGCTATTTTCCTACTTTTAAGTGGAATATTTGTAGAATTTAAGCACGATCAAACTTTCGCGTGTTTCCTTCGCGCTCTGAAACAACGGGATGTTGCTAATACCAATTCATAACCTTTGCGCGTTCTGGTGACGCAACTGCAAATCCATAATATCCAACCTCCTATTCGAATACCATTGCTAAGAATCACAAGGAATCAGATTTCTCGGACGATAATATTGTTAAGACTGTGGGTGTCAATCAACCATTTCATATTATGAACAGGGAATAAGGTTGATGAATTCGAACAGCGGTAAATTTAAGGCTAGGAATGGGATTAAAGTTAAATCTCAGATTTTGATAGGTAAGCAACCTTCGGCTGTGCTCAACGTTGCCGAATCGGAGAAAAGCAGTCATCGAGGAAAGACGCAATCTTTATTTCTCGTTTGTGTGCGGATACTTTAGAATCAGAAATATACAGTAACTTCTAAAACTGTCCCAATGTTAGAGAGCGGGATGTTTATCCATCCATTATTGATATTGTATACATATAATAAAATCACCATTGCTTTCATTTAAGAACTCAATATCTGAACATGAAATAAGTGCAATACAAAATTTTTTCAAAGATTATTTTTATGTAATTAAGGAAAAACCGGCAAGCTTTGTTGCCGTGTTATGAATTGAACTCTTTTTGTATGAACAATATTTATTTAATATTTTATGTAGCCTCCTTTGGCTTTCAACAATGCAGCAATACGTCTAGGCATGCTGTCAATTAAATTAATACACGTTTGGGCAGAAATATTTTCCCATTCCATCGTTGTTCTTTCCCACAATTCTTGCATTCCTTTTGGTTCAGTCGGATATTTGGCCATTTGTTTTTTAAGGTGTTCCCACAAATGTACTATTGGATTTAAAGATGGAAATTGTGCGGGCCACTCCAGAACCTCAATTTTGTTATCTTGGAACCACTGTGTGGCAAGGCGTGCTCGATGTTTGGGATTGCTGTCTTGCTGGAATATAATGCTGAATCAATGTTTTGTAAATTTGTACATTTTATTACTATTTTCTGTTAATGAATGGTTTCTATTTACAAATGTTATTTGGGATTTTTATTTAATAAAAGCCTTCTCTGCATATAACATTGAGATTTTTCTTTCTTTTAATTCTATTTCACTAATTTGGAAAAACTAAATTATTATAAAAGAACACGGAGAGAAATGCTTTGGATGTAGCAACAATAAGGGAGTTGATGAATGCTTGATTGTTGAAACAAAAATACAATTTGATGCATCATGAATAAACTTTGATCTTACTCCACTATCAAATTGTCACCATTACAATTCACTATTAATATGTAATTTTTTTATGTAGCGTCAACTAAATATTGATGCAGCACCAATATCGGAAGAAGACTATTTCATATATTGTTCTGTCATCAATATATGGATGCCCATGCAGCAATATCGGAAATTGCTGATCATAATCTACTTGTTGACTGGTCGAGAAATTACGTTACTCGCTTTGTCGACGAGGTCAACGAGATAACAAGGTCTGGAACAGAGACAAATGAAGAAAGAGACTGGCAGTGACCTCCCCTCTAGTGGTGCCTTCGCGCCGCCATTACGGGATTGGCAAGAAACGCTGATCGCCGGAGGCAATGCATGTGAATCAATCGCAAACAATTATTTTTTATAATATCTACCCAAGATATCTGGATGAATTTATTATGGGACCACCAGAAAAAATTGCTCTATTAAACAAAAAATAATCATCCAAATCGGTCCATCCGACAAAAAGTTTTTGGTGATAAATAAAGTTATTCTTAAACATAAATTTAAAAAAAAAAGTTTAAATGGAAAAGGAGGAAGAGATTATATTAAACAATTAACAAGGAAAATTCTCCTTTATAAATTATAATTTGAAAGTTAATAAAATAAAATATACAGTTCACTAATTATAATCCAAATTATTGTTGATTAGTACGAGATGTACTAATTATAATCCCCCCTTCTAATATCTAACTGGACGAAATTCTCATACATATTGGTCAAATCGTTTTTTAAAAAAAGATCCAATACTTCAGTTCACAAGTAAATATATTATTAGTTAATTGCTTATTACAATATTTGGATTAATAAACTGATTATTTTATTGAACTGAGAATTATTTCTTCCTTTTCGTTTTTTGTTAAAAAAAAAACAAACAAAAAACAAAACAAAACAATTTAAGTACCTCTTCAAAAATATTTTAGGTTACCAGGTTTTCTTTTAATTTAAAATTTTAAAATCAATTAGTTAATATCTGAAAGTATGTTAGGTTTGTTTATTGATAGCAATTAAACTTTTAAATATCCTTTCAGTTTAAATGTCCTGCCTTTACAAATATTCCATTATTATCAGATTAACAAAAATTAAAATTGCTTTTTTTTATTATCTTAAAACAATTTTGTGATCTAGCTTTTAAATTTTTTTATACATGTAGTATAAACATCTGATATTTCAGTAAACATGGGTATAAACGTTTTTATTGTGATGAATACATTAAAAAAAACTGCCACGCAAGAAATAAGCACCAAGCTCCTACACCCTTGTATAATAGCTATTTCAAAGCTAAACAAAAAAATTAGAAAACGAAACATTTGCGCTGTAGATTTCCACAGGATGACATTCTTCGTAAAAAGTGGATACATCTTTTATTTCGGCAACAAAATTATACAGCATTTTTTATTAAACATTAAATTAATACCAGGTTAAAATTGAGTGCAGGGCACAAAACATTGATTCATGTATAACTCTGATGAATATAATCATGAATCCATATCAGATGACGCGTCTCAATTTTATCCAATCCCCGATATTAAAATCTTGTCAAAATATTGTGATTCGGCAGGATTCGTTTCTAGGTCTGTAATTAAATCTATAATCTGCATTCAACGTAAAGAAGCGTTGAAAGAGCAATATCAGAGCTACCGCAGCCTTAATTTCATTGAGAAAAAAAAATAAGGAGGCCTTATCACACCATCGAAATATGTAGTATACCTGTGCAAAATTTCAGAAAAATACATTAGGAGTGAATTTTATAATCTAGGAGAGCAAAGAGAATTAAACTGAATATGCCTATCAAAATTCTAGCAAAAACATTACATTTTATAACCGAAAACAAAATTAATATTTTCACTAATTTAACTCACCATTCATTTAAATGAGTCCTTATGACGATCATGTGCTTCGACTTATTAGACTTATTGTCATCACATACTGTAATATTCGATATCACCTTGAAACCAAGCGACTGACAGAAAAAATAAGTGGAGAAAATATACACGCAGTGTCTTATTCCGACTTATTATATTTAAAAATCAATAAAGAATAAATCAATTTAAATTTTTTGTGTAACTGAAGCTATTTTCGAAACTCCATTGGTAATATTTTATGAAGAGGCTTCAAATTTACTTTTTATTTAGCAATACAAATGAAAATATTTATTAGGTATTAAGACTGATTAAGTTATAAGAATCAACTTTATTAATAATAAAAATCAGTTAAGACTGAAAAAATAGATTCATTTACTTTCACCATGGATGAAGAAATAACTTTGCTTCTTCAGTTTTCTTCATCTATGCTTTCACTTGTCCCTGACTAAGCCTCCATTATTACAATAACGATAGGAGTTGCGAGTTGTACGTGCCCTTTTAAAAATTCGTAAGGCATTGAATCAGCTATTGAAAGTCATTAAAAGTATACGTTATCGTTAGTTAATGCAATAAAGTTTTTTTAAAAAAAATCAGAAAACAGGTTATGCTTCCTAATACCTCTTGAAGTCATCTACAAAAATAGCTGAAATAACATTGAGAACATACGCCACCTTAGGTTTCTTCCATTCTCTTAATGGCGATCGCTGCACTTCCGGTGGCACCAGTAGCGCTCAGCAAAATGAATAGGGCACTGCCAGTCTCTTACTTTCATTTGTCTCTGGTCTGGAAGCGGAAAAGTCACCTAACCATTTCATTGTCTCCTAACGACATCTAGTGAGTGAAATTTATAACTGTGTTCTGCGATGTGGACAAAAACCATACTTAATAGAAAACAGTAGGGCCTACATTTGAAAAATTAATGAGAATGAATGAGTCGTTACCGTGAAAAGCTAATAAACTCGACCGGGCTTTTTCCCCCAGGAAAAACATTATGAAATTTGAAAACTGTACATGGGAAATGGGAAATGAGTTTTTCTACTTTTGTCTACATTAGCTAGCCATACCTTTCACTTTACCTACTCGATAAAGGGCAGGGGATGAGATTTTTTCACCGGGTTTTTTGCTAAACTCACATTTTACATGATGCTCTACAACTTTCTAAATAGCACATGAGGTCTAACCCCAACCCCTACAAAATTAAAATTTTCAAAATTTGCCCCTTCATCCCCAGGGACGCGAAATGTTTTTATTCTGAATTAGGGGATATTAAAACCAAATAATCAATTCATTTTCCCCCAATCTGTTCCCCTTGAGTCGTTATTTGGACCTAAAGACGGGACACCATTTATGAAACACCCTGTATATACATTTATATACTTGAAACATCTTTAATAAAAATTTATAAAAAAAATAAAATATTTATGCGCATCCCATTTAAAATTGTTAAACTTTATAAAATTTTATTAAAAAATTATGATGAAAATAAAAATTTGTATGAAAACTTGTATGAAAATTTGTATGAAAACTAAAACACTGAGATTTAGGGTGGTGTTGGCTGGCCTGCTCAGTGTTTTCTCTCAGTGCGAGCAGGTTTTAGTGGCACCCAAAGGAAACGCATGCGCACAACCATGTTCAATTCAGTACCTTTCCTTTCCTGTATTTACGCGCTAGTCGTTCACTAAGCAACGCGCTCGTAGATGGGTTGATCCATTCTTTATTGTAGTTGACATCATTGCTCTCATGCTCTTCCAAACGAAAGAAGAGAGAGCATCCAGATTCGCCAATATAATTTACATCACAGTTCGCACAGGAAATTTCATAAATAACATTATACAACCTGTGACAATAAAGTTCGGTGAATGACGTCAAATTGCTAACGGTCGTAAGAGTGCATCATCGTCGTATCCTGCCCCAGACAGGTCGAGACATGTTTAAACAAATTTGAGAGAATGAGCGCTGCGAGTATGTTTATTGTGTTTAAACAGGACATTGAAGAGAGAAGGCGTAGTACGCGCGGTCGAAACCCAAAATGGATCAGCGAACGAAAGAAACTCATGAAATGATGACAACAGATTACAAAGAAAGTGCTATTACTTTGAAGTGTGTTTATGAGTGGTTTAAACGGTTCCGAGGAGGCCGGAACACCGTAGAAGACGCCCCCCGAAGTGGCCAGACATCCAACGTAATGTTACGACCCAACTGAAGGCTATCCTTAAAAACGACTACCAGGAGTTTTCAGGACTTGTATAGGCGTTCCCAGAGTGTATTACCATCGACGGGGATTACTTTAAAGGATAGTAACTGCTGTTTCATGTAAGCGAGCAATCCATTCTCAATATGCCATCATTCACCGAACTTTATTGTCACACGTTGTATTTTGAAGGTAAGTTGCAAAACACTTAATGTCACAAGTTTATATAATTCTTTCAAGTTGTAAGAATCTAAATTATTGTTGATGATATTTTCGGATTTTTTTTAAAATGCATATTAACTAGTTGCTTTTTAATAGTATTATTGATCTTTAGGACAATTTGAATGTTTTCATCTTTAAAAGAATTTTTAATAGCTTCAAATTTATAATCAGAATTAATAGAAATTCTCTTTTTTTTTGATTAATGTATTTCGAGATATTTCTTTTTCCATTTTGAAAACCCCTAATTTTCATCCAATTAATAATAGTCGCATTCAATACCTTTAACTTAAGGGAAAGTAATTTTGTCTTTGCTTTTGAAAAGCAAAGAAAATAGATTTTCATTGTGAATGAAACCGGAAGTGAACAGATCACTTTTGCTGTTTTTGTTACTTTTGCATCTAAAACTGCGTTAGCCATAAATAGCATAATGAACATATTGAAATTGTTTGAAAAATAATAAGTGACTTATTGATTGTAAAAAATGTTTTTTATTGTTCTCCATGGTTTTATTATTCCTTAATTTATAACAAAAAAAATTTACAACGTTAAATACGTTACTTACGCCTTTAAATTATAAGTTTTATCGGTGGGCAATCATCGAAACGAGCGAAGTGGCTATTCAATATGGCTATAGTGGCTAGAAGAATAGTGTGGCAGCGAGCGTTCAAATCTGATTCCTCGAATGATGATGCCGCCAGATGGCAGCTATATCAACATAGTAGCTAAACATACATCAATAAGGCTCCATTAATTTCTTCGTAAAACTTATAAATTTGATTTATTATTTCATTTTCATTCCAGAACATTAAATAATATACCATTTTAATAATATTTCGACCCCCCCTTTTTGTTTTTAATTTAGAGATGATTTTGCAGTATTTTTTAATTTCAAATGATTTTATTCTTTTTCAGTTATCTTATAGAGAAATACACGACCGTTTCACACAGCGTTATTTTCTTTAGATAAGTTTTTCGATTTCTTCATCTGATTTTAGTTTTGGAATAAAATAGCACCCCTCCCCTCTTACTGTTGCATTTTAAAATTTCAAGAACCACTTTACTGTCTGTATTTCTCATTTATTTTTTTCTTTATGTAAAATCTAAGAAAATCAGAATAATTCTTAAGAATTCCTTTTTTTAAATAATAAAGTGCACTCAAAGCAGCTTTTAATACAAATTTATTATATTTCTTACTTTTTTTTTAAAATAATAAGAAAAAGTTTTTTTTTCAAACCTATTAACCTAAAATATCTGATACTTAAATATTTTATCATCACATAAAAAAGTAGTTTGGTTGTTAATCATGTGATAAATGAATTTTATATGAAAAAAGACATTTTCTTTGATCTCTATGTATTTTTCAATATTGTGCATTTCACATATGAGGCCTTCTGAGTTAGAGGGGCGAACGTCTCATTTGTTGATTTCTTTTTCTCCTGAAACATTTGTGAAAATTTATTTTCTATCATTTGTTAGGTGACCAGCTGTGTACAGCATTATATTATTAGATTTTGTGTTTATATTTTATTAGACTTAATTTAGCAGATCTATGTTTAATGCTTAATTACTCAAAATTTAATTCTTCTGGCTCGGAAGGGCTCATATTCCATCTTATTAGGGATGGATACCTTCATCCATCTGTGATCTTATATTTCAACTTTTTTATTTCAACAGCAGATTTTTTCATTTATTTTAACGTTAAAGAGTATCCTCAAATTCTGTGGAAGACAATTACTTAAAATATACTAAATTTTTATATATAAAATTACTTCACCCATAATATAGCTGACAAAAAACTTCCGTCATCCTAAGATTTCCATCTCATCTCCTGGGTAACTCGCATCTATGTCGATTGCAGCGCCACCGCTACTATCATCAAATCGGGAATCAACCACGTAGCATTGCGAGTAGTAGCCGTTGCCACACTATTCTTCTAGCCACTGTAATATGGCTACCACTAAACCGGAAGTTAGTAGCTGTAAAGCCAGAAAAGTAAGAAAAGCAGAGGGGAAAGTGGGTACTGACCTGCTTTCAGAAAAGTGATTTTTGAGACTTCGCTTTTCTGAAAATGACGTCACTGAAAGTGACTTAAGCAAGATAAATGAGAAAAGCGAGAAAATTTAAGAGGTTGTGAACGCGACTATTATGTGTTGGGTATACATTTTGACCATTAATTTTTGTATATACAAAGATCTATCAATAATTCTGGTGAGCACAAAGATCAATAGTCGCGTTCACAACCTCTTAGCTTTTCTTGCTTTTCTCACTTATCTGGTTTAAGTCAGATAAAACTGATAAAACTTGTAATTTAAAGGCGTAAGTAACTTACTTAACGTTGTAAATTTTTTTGGTTATAAATTAAGGAATAATAAAACCATGGAGAACAATAAAAAACATTTTTCACAATCGAAGGATAAGGTTAAAAACTCTCACTGGTGAGAAGAGTTAGCGTTTGGTCGGTCAGAAATCCTGGTGAGAAAACTATGACGTCATTTTAACGCGGTCAGAAACGCCAGTTAGCGCTCCTATGCCTAACCGGTTAGTCTAACCGTCCTCACCGAGAAAAAGACGGTTAGACCAATGAGAAATTACGTAATCATTCTCTCACCGGTGAGGGTTTTTGACCACAGCCAATAAGTCACTTATTATTTTTCAAACAATTTCAATATGTTCATCATGCTATTTATGGCTGACGCAGTTTTAGATGCAAAAGTAACAAAAGCAGCAAAAGTGATCTTTTCACTTTCCGGTTTCATTCACAATGAAAACCTATTTTCTTTGCTTTTCAAAAGCAAAGACAAAGTCACTTTCTCTTAAGTGAAAGGTATTGAATACGACTTATGTATTTGTATAAAATTAAGAATCGTATTGCCCTTATAGCTCCAAGGAATCTTGGAAATATTGTGCGGTAAATTATTGCCTTGTGGCTCTTTCTCATAAATATTGAACATCAGTTGATTATGATTTCTGATGATTAAGAAATCTAGGAAAATCTAAGAGTTTCATTTTGCATTTTATTTACTTGGATTTCAAAATGGGATGTAGATGAAATTTGACAGCTGAACAACTCAATATCATTCAACTTGGTGATTATAAATATATCATCTACAGAGCGGGTCCAAAGGATGACACACTGGAATCATTGATTAATTTTGTTTCCCAATGGTGTATATAGATATCTGCTTAGATGGGTTACAAAGGATGCCCATTGGTAAGCCATTTTATTGTTTGTAGATCTTATTATTGAAAACAAACTGGCAATTATCCATACATAATTTTATAGAGTTCAAAATACTGATAACAGGCTCAAAACTGAAATGAGTTTTTATTTGTATTTTAATAACTCCCAACACAGACTGGACCAGAATGTTGTTGAACATATCTTTAATGTCCAAAGTGCACAAATTCCATTTCGTTTGAAGTTTAAGTAAAATAGTCTTCAATTGAAATTTTGATGGTATAAGTGAAACAAAAAAATTGAAAAACTTTGAAAACTTCAAATAAATATGATTTACCAATATTGTTTTTAATTTTTGAAAAATTTCTTTTGATTCTTTTTTAATAAAACTTAAATTTCTATAGTGCTCTTTAATGTTAATTTGTATGTTAATTTTTCTTCTGCGCTTAGAAAATAACTTCATGTACATCATAATTGGCAGAAGAGTATTTAATCATAGCAAATTTGGGGGTGATAAAGTTCCTCAGACAGAATTTTAAAAAACGAATATGACCTGAAATTCTACAATACTCATTTCCAAAAAAGTTGGGACAGTGCAAAATATATAGAAAAACAAAAAGGGATGATGTAACAAAACTTTATCGCAAATACAAAATAGCAGATACGTTTATGAAATGACATAAATATACTGTGTGCACCAAAACATTTTGTATCGTGGCCGGGACGTTCATTTTGAATGGGGGTGGTGCAACACGTTCCAAAATAGTAGGGACATACGTTGTAGAAAGCGCCGTTAGTAGTGGAACCTTCCGAATTGTTCGGGAATAATCTAGAATGATGACGTCGTACTACATTCCGTATAAATAACAGTTGCCATCCGTCGTTCAGGTAACTTATTCGGAACGATGGGTCGAGGCAAGCCAGTTAGCGAAGATCTTCGTGTTCGAATCATTCAAGAATTCACAAACAACGTTTCTCAGCGTGCAATAGCCAGAAGATTTAACCTGTCATCATCTACAGTACATAATATTATCAAGCGCTAAAGCCCCGTTTCCACGAACCGACTTTCTCTCGGTTCGGTTCGCGGAACTGGATCCGTAATCCCGTGGAACCGAGACTCGTTTCACCAACCGCGTTTGAAACTAGTTTCGTTCAAACGAGTTTTGAGAACTCGTTTCATCGACGAAACCAGCTTCGCATCGCAGGCTCGCATTTAATTTTCAAAATGGCGGAAAGTAGAAAGCGAAAGAGCGCGGTGGAATGGGGAGAGCAGGATACGATTGAACTATTTGAAAGAGTATTAAATTCATTTGAAAGCATATTAAATTCGTTTAAAATTGTTTGAAATCAATTTGTAAAAACTGCAATATGCTTCAATGTAACTTTTAACACCAACCTAAAATTTTCTTTGAATACTTCTGGTGCCATTTGTGGAACAATACTGAGCCACCAATGTGACGATTTCGGTCTGATCCATAGCTTGTATTTCTTTCTTTGATTTTGTGTAGCTAATAAAGAAAGCAATTGACTCAGCAGCGATTGATTTTGCAATTGTCGACAAATAATTGATCTATTATGATGCTGCAAATAAAGCATCAATGTTCTGCATTGGTTTATCTGTTCATTGACATGCAGTAAATGCTTTAGCCGCATTAGTATAGTCACTAAAATAAATCTGCGTCTTTGTTGGGCATCCATATTTGTTGACAATCCCAAAATGCAATGCGTACTGCAGTACGAATAATCCCACAATGCAATGGGTCAAACGAGTTAGAAGTTCGGTTCGTGGAACAAGAGGGGAAGCCTAAAACTAGATCCGCAAAACTAGTTTGACGAATCGAGTTTCCCGAAACGAGAATTCTCAGTCCGTGGAAACGGGGCTTAACGAGATAGTGGTGAGATCACAGTTCGGAAAGGCCAAGGTAGAAAACCTATTCTGAATGCTCGAGCTCTTCGGATCCTCCGACGTCACTGCGTCACGCATAGGAATGCTGCGATTACGGACATAGCCACGTGGGCCCGCGATTTCTTCGGGAAGCCATTATCGTTGAATACTGTACGCCGGTGCATCCACAAATGCAAACTTAAGTTATACTGTGCACAACGGAAGCCATACATCAACAAACGACAGCAACGTCGCCGTCTGATATGGGCTCGAGCCCATCGCAATTGGTTCCAAGCACGCTGGAAGAACATATTGTGGTCCGATGAATCAACCTTTACGATTGTTTACGGAAATAATGGACGCCGTACACTCCGGACCAAAGACGAAAAGGATATTCCCGCGTGCTACAGGCGTTCGGTACAGAAACCACCGTCTGTCATGGTCTGGGGCTATATTAGTGGCCATGGAATGGGAGACTTGCACATCTGCAATGGCACCGTCAATGCTGAAGCGTAAATACAGATCCTGGAACAAGCTATGGTGCCATCTAAGAGGCGCCTGTTTGGACGACGTCAGTGTATATTTCAACAAGACAACGCCAGACCGCATGCAGCGCGCATAACTTCTGCATGGCTACGTCGGCAGCGCATTCGTATGTTGGATTGGCCCCCTTGTAGCCCGGATCTGTCGCCTATAGAAAACGTTTGGCGTATTATTAAACGAAAACTACGACAGCGACGACCCCGGACAGTTGAACAGCTGAAAACCTATATCCAACAGGAATGGGACAGAATTCCGGTTACGGTGTTAGAAAGATTGGTGTCATCGATGCCCAGAAGATTACAGTGTGTCATCAAGAGGAGAGGTGACGCCACACCGTGGTAAACGCCGTGCTGTCCCAACTTTTTTGGGAGTGTGTTGCACGTGCCAAACAGGAAAACCACCTGTATCTTTCTTTAAGCATATAAGATATGTGATCCCATGCCTAATTTATCGTTTATGTATTGTAATGCGTTGAAATAAACGGCAATACAATAATCCAAACAAATGTGTTGGAGTTCTTCTTATATGTTGCACTGTCCCAACTTTTTTGGAAATGAGTATTGTAGTTAATTTGTGGACTAAGTAATAATAATTCTGAGAAAGTGAAAATTGGTTGCCATATACTTCCCGATAATGCTTAAAGAGTATCATAATAACAACAATTAAATACAATAAAATTGGGAATAATTTATTTAAAGTAATAGTTTTCTCTCTTGTTCCCAAAATGTAATACCTCAATCTTTGAAAAAATTAAGTTTTTATAATTTTGTATATAGATTGTTGTAGATTGAAGAAAAATATTTTTTATTGGAGTTTTACTTTTTATATGGAGTTTTACATTTTATATGAGGGGAGGGGAGTCTTTTTTAGAATTTAAAAAAAAAATTTCATTATTGGTTTTTAAGTTAATTTGTTTCTTTGGATTTTTCCGTATTACATTTTCGGAACTAGAGAAAAAAATATAACTTTCTTAAGATTTATGCCCAATTTTATTGTGTTTACATAGAAAAAAATATTAAATGCAGGTTTTTGTAGCCGATAATCAGCTGGATGCTTTTCCACTTCTTGGACGGATTTTATATTCGCTGCCTGATCATTCATTTTATGGATGAAAATCAAAAACTACTACTGATCCGAAAATAAAATGAAATGGTTGCGCAACTACTATGCGAAACACGTTGTATGCTATTGGATTGTTTCATAAGTACTGGCCAATCCCTCTTAGACTACTTCGCATGAGCCCTATGGTATGTAACATTACAACAGAACTACTTTAACTCCGACAAAATAAGGAGGACTGGTCTAGAAGTTTCTCATCAGGTGTAGCATTGCAGACATTAACATCATGGAGCAGCGCGATTAGCCTAGTGATTTTGCACGAATACAAACTTGGACGTAATGTGCGAGACAGCGTTGTTAATATTAATGGAGCATAGGGTGCGTGCACGACGAGTGACAGAACTATTAATCGCATTTAGATTATTTGCAATGTTTGGCGCTGGTGATATTGACATTAATCGTAAGCCGGTAGAAGGGCGTCCGATAAAGTGCGATACCGAACAGTTACGGCAGAAGGTGGAAGAAAATCCTGCACGATTAACCAAAGATAATCAACAGCCATGTGTAATGCCATCAGCTGGACGAATGCCATCAGAAATTGCGAACAAAGCAACCGTTACTGAGAAATTTTGAATGTGTCCTAATTTGCATATTTGGGATGATGAAAAGTGCACCATGGGATAGGCCACCCACAACTTCCTATTCATTGGATTCATCAAAATTGATATATCTGCTTCAGTTCAAAAAATAAAAGGGGGGTTCAGACTTTTTTATTCACCCTGTATACACATTCCCACAGAATATAGTCAAAATGTATTTTTATGAAATGTTTGGATCTGATGTGCTTCAAATAAGTTAGGTGATAACCCCGGCGTGGCTCGGGCTTTTTTTTGGATTAAATTTTGCAATGTCGTAAAAATAAACACGTGAAAACGCTTAGGATTAGTACAGTAAAAATTCTTAATGTAAAGTGGAAAAAATTTTTTTTAAACGCTCACAATGGATGGGCCTTTCCAAGGATGCCATTGCTAGTCTAAATAATTTCTTACTCACGTAATCTTAGATGTACACTTGATGTTGTTGCAATTCCCACTCTTCTCTCGATGTCTTGAAGCAAAACTTGGCCATTCATCACTTTATGTAGTCTAGCGGTCGCCGATTCTTCTATTTACTTGCTTACTATTTGCTCAATGCAGCACGGAGCTAAAGGAGTGCTTCCTCTGTCGTTTTTCCACTCTTTCTCAATAGTCTGCTAACTCTCCATTATCTCCAGTTACTGATTATTTTTAAAGATTTTCAAGAAATTGTTAGAACTAAGAACTCTCTTAGAGAAAAGCCTGAATAACAGGAATTCTATGCATTGTTACAAATTGAAACTTATTTATATTACACAAACTTTGCCTTGCATTGTTGGTCATGAGATATACAACCTGTGACAATAAAGTTCGGTGAATGATGGCATATTGAGAGTGGATTGCTCGCTTACATGAAACAGCAGTTACTATCCTTCAAAGTAATCCCCGTCGATGGTAATGCACTTCTGGGAACGCCTGTACAAGTCCTGGAAACTGCTGGCGTAGTCGTTTTTAGGGATAGCCTTCAGTTGGGTCGTAACATTACGTTGGATGTCTGGCCACTTCGAGGGGCGTCTTCTACGGCGTTCCGGCCTCCTCGGAACCGTTTTAACCACTCATAAAGACACTTTAAAGTAATAGCACTTTCTTTGTAAACTGTTGTCATCATTTCATTAGTCTCTTTCGTTCGCTGATCCATTATGGGTTTCGACCGCGCGTATTACGCCTTCTCTCTTCAATGTCCTGTTTAAACATAATAAATACACTCGCAGCGCTGATTCTCTCAAAATTTTTTAAACATGTCTCGACCTGTCTGGGGCAGGATACGACGATGGTGCACTCTTACGACCGTTAGCAATTTGACGTCATTGACCGAACTTTATTGTCACAGGTTGTATATTGTTGATCCTTGCATAGTGTTGGTGCATTGCGTGTTGACACCATTGTTGATACCTATTGTTGCACAAACTTTTCCTTGCATTATTGGTCATGAGATATATATTGTTGATCCGTGCAGAGTGTTTGTGAATTGCGTGTTGATACCATTGTTTATAAGCATTGTTGCACAAACTTTGCCTTGCATTGTTGGTCATGAGATATTTCTCATTAATATGCCTTGCCATAACCATGAATATCGATTTTTTTTATCAATAATTATTATTTTTTCGAAATCTGAGGTAGACAGTGACGTCCGCCTTTTGTACGATAACTTGAAAACGAATTAAGTTTTTCAAATTCTGTATTCGGAAATAAGACCACCAAAGTCTTAGCTCGTCCGTATCAACTTTTCAAAAATTTTCGTGGACGCCTTCAAGTCGAATTCACGTGCTAAAACAGTGAGTGTAAATAATACCAAGACAATGGCATGTCATATAACAATCGATTTGTCAAGAAAGAATTTATTGTTGCTTTCTGTTCATCTTTTAAGCATTATTGACATCGGCGCGCGAACGTGATATCGCTTTCTCGACGCACAATTGCTCAAGTGCTCATAATCTATATTATTTAGTAGCGGAAGAATGGAGCTACTTATTGGTTTTATAATGTCCGTCTGTTCCCTTCATAATTTCTACATTTTTTTGAAATTCGGAATATAGCTTATTATGGGCATTTTTAGTTTAGTTTTGATTGTTGCACTGGGGTCGGAATTACGGGGATGGGATTCAGAGGGGACAAAAGATCTAAGTGCTATGTAGGTACGTAAAGGAGTGAAATTCAGTATACAGATTCCTCTAGGCAAGATATACTTTACTATGAAGTTTAGGCTCAATTGTTTCAGTGAGGTAGAATTGCGCGGTTGGCAGTCACTTGGTCGTTAGAACTATGGCAACATATGGCATGTGATATGCCATTCCAGCGGAAATGATGTGAGAAAGGAAAGAAAATACGAACCTTTTTACATTTCCTAGACACTATGAACGAGAAAATCAATTTTTTGGTTAAAAAAATTGGGAAGAGGAAAAAAGCGCAGATAAAGGGGTAAAAATAGATGACTTCAGGTTCTGCTACGTGCCTTACCCTACTCGGGATAAAATTTCTTGTTAATAAATATATAAATGTATTTCTTCTTCACTGCTAAAGCTCCTCCTTGGAATGTTTACAAGATTATATTGGTATTATAAAGTCCGTCCGTCCTCTTCATAATTTCTACATTTTTTGAGGTAGAAGGTTAAAATTCGGAATATAGCTTAAATTGGACATGCCCACCTTCACTGTTTAGTCACTGGGCCGACCCCTGTAGTTGATTGGTGCACTGGGTCGGAACTACGGGGGTAGGATTCAGAGAGGACAAAAGATCTTTGTGGTATTTATGCAGATAAGTAGTGAAATTCAGTGTCCAGATTCCTTTAGGCAAGTAAATCTACATTACTACTGTATTAAATTTAGGCTCAATTGTTTCAGTGGGGTCGGAGTTGCGGGGCTGGCAATATTTGACTTGTGATATGTCATTCCATCGGAAATGATGAGAAAGGAAAGAATATACGAGCTTTTTTACATTTTCTACACATTACGTTCGAGAAAATCAATTTTTTGATTAAAAAACTTGGGGGAGGTAAAAAGTGCAGATAAAGGAGTAAAAATAGATGACCGCAGGGTCTGCTACTTGCCTTACCGTGCTCGGGGGAAGTAATTTCTTGTTAATAAATGTATAAATGTATTTCTGCTTCAATGTAAAAGCTCCTTCTTGGAATGTTTACAAGATTGTATTAAAACTAAAATTTAAATTAGAAAAGTATATTATACGAAGTTTTTATCACAAAATTTAGGAAATCTAATACGCATTAGATATGATCTTCTGCTACTAAATGGCTGGAGATGACTGCCTCATTATTATAAAGTTCATCATCATCTTCGATAACCAATGAGACCCGGCTTTTATTTGAGACCCTGCGTTTAATTTGTTTTTAACACACCGCCCGGCCTTTAATCGAGACCAGCGTTTATTTCAGTTTCCATGGTCACATCATCAGCATGTATTTGATGTTTACTTCGTATAATTAATGACCCAGTTAGAAATTATTGAGCCTTAATTTAAAAGTCTGAAAAGTAATAATTACAATCACATAATCTATATTATCGAGAAATGAAAGGTCAAGTATTTTTTGACCACTGGAATTAAGAGATAATACCGAGTGACTGATTATTATTTCATTTTAAATTTTATTTGCCACCGTTATATCGTCAAATGTATTATTTTACATTTGTCGTCAAATATATTTTCTTGTAACTATGACATCTTTGATTCTTCTTGCTCATGAAAAAAGTTATGTGCCATCGAAAAACTAGGGGCTGGATTCGGAAGGAAAATTGCTTTCTTGCTTTATTGATTAAAGAAGATGCACTTTTAAAGGGGAAATTCATTTTCTTCGTTGCTGTTCTCCTTTCATTTTAAGCAGTG
>JAHWFO010012701.1:0-32128 GCA_023313115.1 Rhysida immarginata
AAAAATTTTCTCGTCCTTAAACAGGCTTCAACGGTGTCCTCCATCCGCGTGCCGCTGAAGCAGGCATTTGCATCTTGTCCTGATGTCAAGTAAAGTAGCTGTCTTGCTTGATGATCCTAGACATCGTTCTTTTAGGTATCTCCCGTGATTCATTGTATCGTTTGATAGTACGTTAAACAAATTTCTGCGTCAATTTCAGAGATTTAACCAGAGTGAAAATTTTCTTTGCTGAGTTGTTGCTGTTACAGCGCTCGAAAGAGCGTTATTACAAAACCAAAATATTTTAGCGGAAGAGGGCTCGGTGGCGGGAGCTTCAAAGCAAGACTCGTGGAGAAGACGAGAAGCAATGATGGAAAGCGGATCGGAGAGGAGGTCGACGCGAGTTAACGAGGTAACTCGCATACATGGAAAAAGGGAAAATGGGTTACCGAAAATAATCTGTAGAAATACCGGCGTTCGTATGGAAAATACATGGAGTCAGATAGCACTCCGTATACGAAGAAGGACTCGAGTAACGGAGAGCGAACCGAAGACGAACGGCGAATCCCCGGCTAAGAGAACAATTGTCGTACATCAGGCTACAGGCCTCTACAATTTACGTCTGGCGCCTCCACTGAATTACATCACCCTGTTTGACTTGCAATTCTGCCAAGAAAACCGTACACAACAATGGTTGGTTGATTGGTTGGTTTATCAGAATTCTTGGCGTCGACTACTAATGTCATTTTGCGCCTTTTACTCAAGTTATATATGTACACACCCTGGGACAAACACAAACATCCATGCCCACCCGGGATTCGAACCCACGATCAGGCGGACTCGAGAAACAACAATGGAGAGTTTATTACGTTGAACTCAAGCGACAAGGATACGCCAGGCCTTTCCATGTGGGTGGAACGTTACGAAAAAGATGTCATTGAATGCTTTGTGCGTTGGCATTAATCAGCTTGGAGAACGGCATTTTAATATGCGATTCCACTTTACTATTCATTTAACTGCGCAAACACATGGCAGATGCACTTGCATTCCAGTGTAACCGCTCAATATAATGAACCGTTATGATATGCATTTAGCAGATGTGTTTACACACAATCTTTGGAAATGATGTTATTACATCCGCATTGTTGATTTTCATTCGAAAGCAGTAAATGCCATGAAAAAATGTCTCTGAAAATTGGACCTTCCTAGGAAGGGTACATTACTACTCTTTCCCACGCTAATTAGTTATTCTGCTATAATTTTTAGTTTTGTAGAGGATGTTGAAAATTAATTAATTTTTTTCTAGCTGTGTTTATGTGAGTTTAGTTTAATTGCGGTGTTGTGAATTGTGTAGCGTAATTGTAGTGGTTGTGATGTTTGTGGGGTGTATTCGGTTGAGTGTACGTGGTGAGATTGTAAGAGCTTATTTGCTGACAGTTTGTGGTATTAGTTGTTTTTTTTTTAGCGATATTGTAATTTTTTCAGTATTGTAAGCGGTAATAATAAGGTTGGGAGGCTGTAGCAACAATGGTAACGATCTTAGCAACGCTTTGTTGTCGCAGCTTTTCCAGAAATTTAGCTCACAACAAAGGTATTGTATAAAAGCTTTTGTAGAAGAGAGATCGCTCTGGGCAACGTTTGTGGTTGGACAGGGAAGCTCGCTTACGGTAGCGTTCGTTCGTTCGTCTTCCCCCCATTTTGGTTAACGAGCGATCGTCAAAGGAAGTTGGGTAAATGATAAGTTTAGTTTCTATGGTTCAGATGCATTTGATAACTGCTAAACAAATGATCATATGAAATTATCTGTCCTGTTTTAAAGAAGTCAATGAAAAACCCCGTAGAACGTCCGTTTTAGAGCCTCGCCAGTGGAACGCTGCGATCTACTAAGATAAGAAGTCGGCGGTGTTTTCACTTCTAGTTGGTAAGATCAACTCTAATTATCCTCTTATTTTGGGTAGCATGTGCATTTGTGAACCCGGGTTTATTCCATCGGAACAGATGCAACACAGGGTTCCTTCTGCCCGTATAAACCGATTCACGTCAAGTTCAAGTCTAATCTCAAGTGCTGTAGTGTTTTTCTTGCATATGCACGCTCAACAGCTGTAATTACGTTAAGTAAATGGATCTTAATGCTTGACTCCCACCAGTGCTTGCTGATTGCAGGAAGTTATAACTGATTGCGGATTTCAAGCGACCCTTGTGTCAAACTTTTATTCCTCTGTATTATTTCGCAATCTTTTATGCGTTGTGATGCTAACCGGCTATTGCTCGGGATTTGTGAAGCTAAGCTGGATGCATGAGTACGGATCGGTAACAGTTTAATAGGAGCAATATTGAAAAATCTATGCTTGGAAAATTCTCTCTGGTGTGTCTGCCAATGTGTAGTACCATAATTAAGCCAAGAGGCGATTAGGGGGTTGTCGTTGTAATTATGTGGCGTACAAGCGTCTGTTGTTTTTGCGTAAGAGGTTACCGCTCTCTCCCCTTGTCCCAGCCTAAAGTGTGCCATTTGTAAGTGCCACCGTGGTCCGGATCTTTGTAAAGGAGAGCACGACACCTTCCTGAGAGCCCCCTAATCGCCGTGAGGTTTACGTGTGGGTTAAAGGTAGTGACGAGTAGCTGTATTGCAGTTTGGGTTGTTAGCAATAATTGCAGTCTCTGCTGATCAGGAGGAGATTCCACTCATGCATCAGCTGATGCTTTTAGCATACGAGAAAACGCAAGAAGGCGTAATCAGATTCTTTTATGATAGAATTTAAACCAGTGATAATTAACTGAACTTTTGATTAATGAGTTTTTGTTATTTTAGTTTGTAAGAATGGAGCCCCCAAAGAAATTTGCATATTATAATATATTAAAAAGCTTTATTTGAATAAATTGTTTGTTAACGGTTCATCTCACGTCTGCTCCTTGTCCAAGTTACACCTCCCCCTCGCAAGTCTAAAACAACCCGCTCCTACCGCGCGTGGGTGTTTATTGCTTAAGGGTTCCTTTTGGCACCCCCACCCACGCAAACAGGGCACAAAATAGCGCATGTAAAACATGAAATTTATCCATTTCGAAGAAAGGCATATCGGCAGTATTGAAAGGAAAAGCCAGAAACAGCAAAATCCTAGAGTTCGATCAAGCCGAACACCACAGGTCATTCGAAGGGTCAAGCTTATCCAGCGTGAAATTCCGGCAAACCAAAGAGGGATCGCAACATTGTAGGAATTCACAGGCTACTGTTATCGATTTCCGAAGAGAAATTTGTCATTTTCCTCTGTCGCGACGCCATCGTCAGCAATGACATCCTCTTCGTTACGACGAACTGCAAACAGAAGCCGAAGGTGCTGGTTTGAGGAGTCGTCATCACCTCCAACGTCATCCTCATCATCTGGAGGAAGAACGAATGAGAGAACAGAAAGGAAGATGACGCAAACGCTGACGCGGAAGAAAAGATTCACACTGAAGGAAAATTGGAGGCGAGCGGAGGTTAACGGGCGAGCCGATGCGAGTTCAAAGAAAGACGATAGTTTTTTCGAGGGAGCTGTTTTACCAGCATCTACGAAATCAAGAGTGATTTCTGATATGAGCGAAAGATTATATGGTGATTGCGAGATTCTTGTACAACGGCAAGTTCACAATCAGAAGAATAGACAGGAAGGCTAAGGTTAACTTCCTTTATTATCAGCAGCATGTTCTCAGTCCAATTTTCACGAGGAAATCCCCACTTTGTATGGAGAGGACAAAAGCAGAGTTTGATTGCATCAACACAAAGCCTCCAGCGACAGTTCAATTTATGTTGGATTTGGAAGATGAAACTGAAATTTACGTTACAGCCGACTTGACGTTTTCTGTATGCAAACGCACGCGCTACTATAAATAACGTAGACGATTTTAGTGTAATGTTCACTACTATAAATCCTCAGATAATTGCAATAACAGAAACGTGGCTAAATTCGGAAATAGAAGATAACGTTTCCTGATATCCTTGTGAATTCAGATGTCAAAGCCCTTGCTCGACGTCGTCCAACAGCCATTGAGAGCTGTGGAAACACTCAAATAGGAATGGAACAACATCAGCCTCGCCGTTCTACAGTGGAAGATACAGTGCAAGGCAATAGTCCACAACCAGGGTCACCAAATTATTGGTGGAGAAAGGGGTTGGTTGAGCAATAGTCCACACGATTGTTGGTGGAGAAAGGGATTTTCTTTGTAAACGTTTTCCTCCAAAGCGTTACTGTAGATCGTAATCAACCTTCTGTATAATATCCGGCCACAGAAAATTCGGGAAATTTACATAAATCAACTCGGTGTTGGCCATTGCTTTGTAAAGACAAAATTTTGGCACGACTATGTATATTGTAATGGATTTTCCTTTGGTTAATGACTTTACAAGGATGTTTGTCCTTAGTGTCTTGTCGATGAAATATCTATCGATGAAGTGTCTTTAGATGACATGTTTATGCTGATGGAGTGTTCTTATCCAATAAATCTAAATAAGAACAGGTTTTATTTATTTATTTAGTTGCAAGAGTACCAAACGGGATAAATTCCTGATAGACTGAGATAAATAATTCCATAAGCATTTAACGGGTATTGTTTCCTTTTTGGAGGTGAGAATGATACTGCTTAATTTTTCAAAGCCTGTTAGAGTCGCGGGAGCAGCAGCCTATGGAGTATCTCCACAGCTTGCGGTTTTCTGCCATCAGGCGATTGTCCTTAAAGGTAATACAAAGCAACTGGAATCCATATTCTCTACGTAGTATAGACCGACCGCTTGGTCTTTTACCCACCAGCTTCGAAAATAGCAACTGCCTAGGAAGACTGCTAGGTAGGGTATCCCGTATTACGTGGCCATACCAACGCAACTAAGACCTGTTAATGTACAGAAGTATGGCTTAACACCTTATTGTGCTGCTGTGCTCGAAAGGAAATGGAAACGGACACATGCGTAATATAAGTGCTTATCGACTGTAGATGTTTGTTTTATTCAGAGTTTTTGAAAAATGACAGCTTCCACCTCGTCAATAAATTTGTTTGTTCAAGAAATACTATGTTAAACTAGCGCCAGAATTTATAATGTTTTTAACTATTTAAAGGGTATAATAATAATACAATAAGAAACAGAACATAAAGCAATCGGAGTATCGTTTTCAACCCGTTGATTAATCGGCCAGATTTGTTTCGGTTTGCTTTTCACTAAGGGAATGCCAGGAATAAGTAATGCTCAGTTTCCTGGCAGTTTTTCATTAGCCGAACGATTTTCATTTTCATTTATGCATTTCACTATAGCCAAACTGCCAACTCTCTCAGAAATCTCATTTCAGGCGTACTCTTTCGGTCATTATCCAAGACTCATGAGAATGACGACAAAGATAGATTTGATAACAGAGAACCTGGCCTTGTTTCATTTGACGGATCGCCTAGCTCACATTTCATTTCATGGATTGCCATAGTTCGCATCCAATACTCTGTCCTGCCGCCCATCACTCGTTTCACTGGGGCTTCTCTAACATGGAGAGCGAAATAAGCAGGCTGTCTTGAAAAGACCAGAACCTCAGTCTTAGCCACCCTCATCTTTATCCCAGCCGCTTCACACTTTAACCGAAGCTGCAAACCGATCTAGTGCATGGTGAAGGTTCTCTCACCCAAACCAACATGCTCATCGTCTTGGCTGCCTTTGTCTATCTAATCCGAAAAGATAATAAGAGGGGCAACAGTACGCACCCTTGACGGAGTCCAACACCTACGGTGATCGAATCCTTGCGACACTCTCCAGAGCTTCTCACGAGGAACTCTGTCATATGCTTTATCGAAGTCCACAAAGCAAGTGTACATCTTCTCCATACTCGCAGCATTTCTTGTAGGTTTGCCGTAGAGCGAACATGTGATACATTGTCCTTCAGCCAGATCGGCAACCGCACAGATCCCTCGACAGTTTATAGTCAACTATTTCCCGACTTATAATCTCCAGATACTTACCAGAGATTTTCCCTTAGAATGATGAGCAAAGAGATGACTTGATAGTTGTTGCAATCTCTTACATATCCCTTTTTAAATATAAGGACCAGCATTTCTGTCTGCCATTGCTTTGGGGCCTGGCCGCATATCCGAGCCAGTGTTCTCCCCAGAAAATTTTATCAGCTGGATTGAAAAATAAAATAGCCGGGCAGACAAAAATTAAAAACAATGAAGTATTATGTAGTATTGTGTAATTTTGTGCATTCAGCCGGGCGGTCACCAAAACCAGCCGGGCGGCGCGCCCCTTCAAAACGGCCTGGGGAGAACCCTGCAAGCAACATGACACAGCCGAGTCAGCCACAGGATACCATCCTGATTTAAGGCCTCAGACCGGACTTCATCGTTTATCTCCAGTTTTCGACTTAGTCGACTATCTGAATTTCTGCTTCGGTGATACTATCGTGACTTCTCCACTCCAAGATGTGCTTCAATTGTTGCTGTCACCTGGTTAAGATGAGATTTAAAGAACTCCTTCCACCTGATATGATGAGATTTAATACACACTCCTCCCTTTTCAGAAGCCTCCCACTCCTGATATGACTTCTCTCCCATCTGAATTCTTAATAATTTGTGATGAAAGAGAATGATTTCATTAGTAATTGAGTCCCCGAGTACATGTATGCGATTTCTGAATGAAGCCTACGGGTCTTGATTGTTTGTATAATCCAACAGACGAGTCATGAGAATCGCTCCTCCTGCAATAGATCACATGGACATGACGTTGGTTAAGTTCATCAGCCAATCAGCGACTGCCTTAGCCTCGCTGCACGTCTTTTATTATCGTTCTCAAGTAACACCTCAAACAAGAAATAGTTTTCTTCTGAGGAAATTATTTAATTGCAAAATAAGGATATTTAAATTATACAACAAATTTTTCCAACAATCATATTTATTAAGTACCGAAAGGTGTCTTCATGCTGTCAGTGTGGGAAAACGTGTCTGTCTGTCTGTCTGTCCGTCCGTCCGTCCGTAGGCTATGAAAGATTTTCAAAATCTTTTTCGTCAGTCGGTCAATATGGTTCATGATACGAACCAGTCACAAAGATGATCGAAATCGATTCAATGGCATGTGCACAGATGATACTTTAATGACTCCACCTGGTAATTTTCAATGGTAAGAGATAGTAAGTAATATATCACACAAATCGTAACAAAAAGCTATAAGTGGTTATTAATTACTGTTTTCGCCAATTGATAAATATGGTTCCGCTAATGAATCATTTTGAAAATGGTCGAAATCGATACAATGGCACGTAGTACCCTTATGACACCCTCAAAAATTTTCAATGATAAGATTTAGCAAGTAGTATATCAAGCTACTCGAAATGACAATATAAGAGCGAATGAAACGTTTATTTTGTTCATGCATGCTTAATCGAGTTCATATCCGGAGATCCTGCTGGCCACTCGATGCATTGAATATCCTCACTTTGTAGAAAGTCCTCCACCATCAGAACTCTGTCGGGACATGCATTGTCGTCCATAAGAATAAATCTGGACCAATAGCACCTCAGAATCCTCTAACATGACCTTCTAGTGAAACTGTCATGTTAGAGGCCCCCATTAGGCCACCAGTTTCATTAGTATATGTTTTAATGACACCATTATGGTACCAATGAAAAATTTTGATGCTAAGATATGCCATGTAATACATCAAACTACGTATTATAATGTCATGCCATGAACGATTATAAAAAAGTAATTAATAAGTACAGAGATGGTCGATATATATTCAGAGATACCTGTGCTAATGATACCACTGGAAGTTTTCACTGCTAAAATAAGGCATGTAATAAATAAAACGACTCGGAACGACCTGTCATGAGCGAATATATAAGAATAAATACAAAGTTCGAAGATGGTCGATATATTCAGAAGTACATGTTCAAATGATACCACTATAGTACCACTGGAAATTTCACAGTTAAGATATGGCATGTAATATATCAAACGACTCGAAACAAACTGTCATGAACGAATATATAAGAATAGTTATAAAATTCGTAGATTATCGAATTTGAATCAATGGAACATGTTTTAAAGTTTTTCAAAAGCAATTCAAAAATTTTGAAATTATGCTTCAAATAGTTTATGTACCGGCGCTTAGTTTAGCCTTTCGGTACTTGGTTATGTATTCCTTAATGGTTTATTATAATTGATTCTCCATGCTTAAATCATTTGGACTTTCGTCAAAATTCGAAGATGTGGTTATCGGATAAAAATCACTTTGTATTTATGTATCTTACACTTTTGATTCCTGTCTTTGTTTTGTTGAACAATCCTTGTATTGACATTTTAAATTTAATATATTATTTTATTTGCATTGCACATGTTTTAATTACATGTTTAACTTTCTCCACATGTTAATTCATTAAGTACTCAGCCTTCTAACTTTCTGAACTGATTAAAGCTCTAAATTAAATCAACTTCCACTAAACCTGAACAAATCATATTGCATGATCTTTCATCAACGTAATAAACTGATTGACTATAATAAAATTAAGCTTTGCCTTAATAATAAAATCTATCTAGAGTCCCTTCTTATAAATATTTAGGAATTTATTTTATCCCTGATTTATCATGGAGCCTTCATATAAAACATTTAGTTATTAAACCATCCCATTCTTTAGGCATTATTTATAGAGTCAATGATCTTCCGCGTAATATTTTACTAAATTTATATTTCACTTTCATTCATACAAATTTATGCTTTGGAATATGTTTATGGGGTTCGACCACACAGAAAAATATAAATCTTATAATTAAAATTCAAAAACGTTTTTTACGTATATTGTTAAATAGGCTCGCTATCTCTTCTGTCAGTTCAGAATTTAAAAACTACTTTAACTTATTAAAATTTGATGAAATTTATTTTATTCATCTAGCTCATTTTATGTATAAAGTCATACATGACATATATTACATTAGAAATCCCCCATTATAATCAGCCCATGTCATCACTAATATAAGAGAGAGAAAAAAATAGTAATTCCATTACTTAAAGATATCAATATCGATTTCTGGCGTTATCTGTTTATCTAAATTAACTAAAGAACTTCACGATGCACCTTCTCTTCAATTTTTTAAACATCATCTCCTTAGAAGCATTCGCTCGGGCCTAATCACAACTAATTTAATTCCTACATACTCTTAAATGTTAACGGATTTACACAGTTCACTGTTAATTTTGCTATTATTAATATTGTTGTTGTTATTGTTGTTGATATTATTGTTACTATTTAATGTCATACCAATTTATACAACTTTATGATACCAGGCCTCTTGGGCACCTTTTATACTTTAATGTGCAAAAATATTGAATTTGAATTTTTGTTTTTAAATTGTTATTATTATTACTACTAATTTATTGTTCTTTGTTATTTGTAAACAAATGTAATTGTAAATAAATAAATTAGAATTCCCATACTTCATTTCTATATAAAGGTTATTGTTATTATCACTTAAGGAAAAAATAACTTTTTCTCTGATGTATAGTTAGGAAGTCAGAGAGCTCAGAATATATCATATGCTGTTTCTTCTTTTGTTATGCATGAAAAATTTTAAACAACTGTATTTGTATTAAAAGCTTGTAAGAATGGAGATCAGACAGAATGAGCTTTTTGTCTTGGATATCCGGTAATAACTCGTTAGTTTGAGCTTCTACTGCACAGTGCTTGAGATTCTATCGAAGGATTGACAGGAAATTTATCTCAGGAAATATTGGGGGCTTGGAACATTTTAAAATCATCAACGTAGTTTATTTTACATACATAAAGCCAATTTTAACATTTGGATTCTTCCACAGTTCTTTTATAAATTTGATTGCAATCATGACAATATGCTTCCAAGATAAAATGAAAACAAATATCGCAGCTATATTATATAGAAATCCGTGTACAAAAAAAAAGCTATTAAAATTTATTGGACGTGTTTACAATAAAAATAAGGACATGATAATTTAAATTGGTTAGGAAATGCTATTAAAGTGTAACTAAAGAAATTATTGCTTCAGATATAACAATTGTACGACTGTGAAGTTGCATGAAATCTACATGGTTAGAGATGTATTAGTATAATTGTTTTAAGTAAGAGGTCAAGCTAATCTAGTATTTATAATTTTGTACATAAAACACAAACATACTTTTAACAATTCTCATTTCTTGATACTTACCGACAGATCTACTCACATTTTCATTTTGATACGTTTCAGGTATAACGTATAAATGAATAAACGATGCAACGCAAAAGTAGAACAAAACAAAGTAAAGCTAGAAACGAATTAAGAAGACACTTTATAAGAACTGCTATATATGAACCAAATTTTAATTTATACTTCTACTGATATAGGGTTAACTTTATATTAACTCTCAGTCAAAATCTTTAATAATATGATACTAAAAAGAAATTGCGTCTCGTTTAAGTGTTTTGTACTTACAAATATGAAAGTTGCTGCAAACTTTGCTCCTTTCCTATAGCCACAATCAGCAAAAGCCATAGTTTTTAATTCGTTAATCAAACTAATTCCTGAATCAAACGAATTTAGAAGATAATAACATTTTTCTTAAATTTCAACTTAAATCCTTTATAACACTAAGATTGCTCTTTAGTATTATTTTTAATTTATCGACAACTTGAGCTTTTATTCCATTTAACCCTTAGTAAAAATAATCTAATATATGCTGGGAACTTTATTAAATTTTAATACTTATATGCGAAATAAGGTTAAAAAGAAATAGTTTTTCTTACGTTAACAACGTTATCATTGTAATAAAGATCTTTACGGTCAAAGTTTTTCTCGTATGCTTAGAGAAACATAAACAGCGATCGAGTACAAGATTCTTAAACGCATTTTTACTTACCTCTTAACCTTTAAATCCCTCGGAATAAAATTCTTTAAAATTTCATTTATAATATTTCGTTCTTCGTTCTCTGCACATGAAACGATATTGTTAATTTAAAATTTTCTCTTTTAAATATAATTTAAATGAACATTGTATCTGTCTTTACGTAGACTATTTTCAAACTTACGTAAGCCACATAGGTTTTTCAATAAAAAAATCAGTATTCAGTTATTTCCCGCAAGCACTTACACGCATTCCTTTTGAAAATTCTCTGCACTGAGAAATAATTCATTTCTGAATGTTGCATACAATCTCATAACCAACAGACGAAAACGCTCCTATTGTTAACGTGATAAATGGTAAATAACGATTGTTCATTTTAGCAATAAAGATTATTATAGTGGTATATGAAAAAGAATTTTTCTCCTTACTAACTTTATTATTAAAATCTTTTTCGTGAATTTAAATGCAATACTTAAAATTAGGTGTTATTATGACGAATTAGGTAAAATTTAAACCATTATAAATCTCGCCGAGTTTAGGACAAGTTATTAAATCGAAAATCAATAACATTCAATTTAATTTGAAACAATTCCTAGCCTACTTAACAATAATCGTATATAAACTATTTTAGAAGTATTTTAAATATAATTGTCGAAAATATAATCATTGCACTTAAAACTGCTTCGAGAATATAAGAACACTAATATAAAACATTTATTTATTATTTATATAATCCTAGGAAATTATTGAGTAAAAATGGAATATATTATTTTGATACTTTGTAAATCAAAGATTATGCCATATTTTCAATTTTTTTTTACAATTTCCAGAAATAAACTCCATGGCCAATTTAATATGACCAATTACTCGGTAAATCGTTAGATTACAGGAAGAAACGGAGCCAGACACTGTGGACACGGAACGACAAGAATAGCAAGAAATCACTAATCCACATCAAAATTTTATTCGAACGGATGCGCATTTCGGCAGCCAAGCTGCCTTCGTCAGCGTATATAAGGAATTGATCTGTACAGAAAGTTCTGTTCAGATGAAGCAGAAGACAATCGACAATCGAACAGTGTAGTGTATCGGTATTCGTGTGGAACTTGAAACATAGCTTTCATAATCTCACCCTTCATAATCATATTCCAAGGGAAATACACTGAACTAGAAAAGAAGCCTGATGTACCCACAAAGGTCATCCAAAGTATGAAAGAAATTTTCCTCCTCTTGGTGGAGGAAAATTTGATTGACGATTGTCTGAAGTAGGAGTATATTACATAGTAAGCCACAGAAAGAATTTATGAAACCCAGTAATCTGGGAAGATGACATTATCAATGTCATCAAAATTGACATGAAGGATATGTCTTGGATTACGATGCCTTTTTCTATGTAGAGAATGTTTTAGAATGCCAGAGACTAGATCATTATCATGATTGGCCATAATAGGCAGCACGGTTTTCATGAGCTCTTGAACATATTTCCCGACATGGGTCATATCGAAATCATTATGAATGGAGTAATTGCGAGCAATTCTCCTATCTAATTGTGCAATAGTCCTTAGGGTAATGTTCTGGAAAGTTTGGAGTTCCTTCCATCTTGTCTTGCAAATCGTAGCCCAGACGGGCATGCCATATAGCAAGATGACACGAACAATTATTTTATATAACAGTAGTTTGTTATCAACACTGAGGGCACTGTTACGACCCAACAGAGCAATTAAGCTGAACTTTGCTTTTTTGGCCTTGTTCATCGCATAAGTCACATGCATATTCCATGATAGTTTTGAATCAATAACAACGCCAAGTTATCTATAATTATCAACCCATTCCAAGTATTTAACAGAAGAATTATAGAGTCATATTTATAGAGAGACAAAAGTAGATACCATCCAATTACAAAATAAGTAAACAGCAAATAAGACCCACTTGGTCAGTCCAATCCAAGTACGTAGTTTGTGCCTTCTGTACTCATTCCATTGGTCAGTTTGGGAAGATGAAGTAGTTTTGCCACTTCCTTCAGTTGTGTCATGTCCAAAGGGCCTGCGTCACTGTTCAGTAACTTGGCAGGGTCTTCGCTGGTGATGGCATGTGACTCCAAGAAGTTCAATAGCCTCGGGTCACTTGTGCTGAATAGGATTTCAAAATCTTCTGGGCTGTAGTCATGTTTCCGGTCTAGAACGTGGTCCGCGAATCTCGAAACAGCAAATTTACCATTCCTGATGCTTGCCAAGTGTTCGTCTATCCTCGTTTTTATTGCTCTTTTCGATTGCCCGTAATAGACCGCATTACTTTTGTCTCTCTATAAATATGACTCTGTAATTCTTCTGCTTCATCTGAACAGAACTTTCTGTACAGATCAATTCCTTGTATACGCTGACGAAGGCAGCTTGGCTGCCGAAATGCGCATCCGTTCGAATAAAATTTTGATTGTGGATTAGTGGTTTCTTGCTATTCTAGTCGTTAGATTACTTTTTCCGTCTTCTAATGCTTCAATTCGTTTTAGCATCAAAGTTTCAGTGATTGGTTTGGGAAATATCAACGAGATCCGATGAATTGCACTCGCTAACTCTAAGAATGAATGGTCGTGGATGATTGCCCATTTTGATAGGCTTCAACTAGTTTGACATCCAGAGAATATGGAGATAACTCGGCAAGATGTCTGCCTTGCTCTTCGAACTCTCTACGTATAATATGAGCGTTATGGTAAACTATCAACATAACTGGGTGAACTTGCGTGTGCGACGATATTTAAATGCCTTTGGCCGCTCGAGCGAATCAAAAGACCGAAATAAACCGAGTGGCCAAAAATTACGGGAAGAGGTGTTTCATTTGATGATGTGCCGTGTATGACTCTCGAATGTTACGGCCAGATTCGGCGTATGGCGCTAGTGTAGACACGATATCTGAGTAGTCTATTGCAAGGAGGTGTATAGTGAACATGATAGGACGTCGCAAGTTAACCGACTTTGAACGTGGAATGATAATCGGTGCAAGACGCATGGGTCATAGCATGTCGGAGATTACACAAGAATTCGGTTTTTCGGCGTCAACAATGTCTAGGGTGGATCTTCAATATCGCAGAGACAATTTCCACGCGCATAAACCGCCGCACAGGACGATCACAAGTGTTTGACGAACGGGCGTCACATCACCTCAGCAGAGCCATACGGGGCGATCGACGGGCTACTGTGTGTGGCGTCAGAAACCCGTTTCTACCAGGACTGTACGGAGACAAATGCACCGCATAGGTGATACCTCGACACAGAAATCAGTGACTAGCACGGGCCCGCGAACATCGTATAGCATGGTCAGATGAATTCCGGTTTCAGGTATATTGAGTTGACAGACGCGTTAGAGTGTAGCGTATGCACCATGATGCCATGGATGCTGCGTGTGAACAAGCTTGTGTCAGGCAACAGCCCAATGGAGAATACCTAGCTCTCGCAATCTTTCGCCATCAGGTAATACCCAAGTGAATTGAGCCCAGGTTCTCCATGTAGTCTAGCTAGCTGGTTCCAGGCCAACCCCTTGGTCTGTTATCAAGTAGCTTGAAAAATAGCAACTTCCTAGGATGACCAGTTTGCAGCATCCGTATCACGTGGCCGTAACTGATATCTCTCAATGCGGAGAAGTAGGGGTTCAACTTCTAAAGATTACCGTATTGTACTACTGTGTATTGACGACTCCGGGAGGAACGACTCGCTATTAACATCATATCCAGTGCCTTTCTATGAATTTTTGGCCACTCGGTTTAATTCCACGATAATATGCCCCAAACCATAACGAATTCATAGTGTTCATAGATACATGCTTAGGATCCTCACCTGCCATCTACATTCATCGGACGATATTACCCTGAAGAAGATGAAATAGAGAAGTTTTGGTTTTTTCGCTGCAGATAGCTAAGTCGAACAGGTCTAGCAAATCTCCGAGCGCAAGTAACCAATAGCCATAGATATCTTTCGTTGAGACTCGTTTTTTTTTGTTTTGTTGTCCACTTTGTGTAAAATATATCAATTGCTCACTGCACAATCGCACAATCACAGCCGTTTTGCTAATACTCACATCACTGCTTCAAGCACCCAAAATCATTCCACATTTTCGCTTATTCCTTCACAAACAATGCACTTCATTAGTCTCTACAAGTATCCAGTAAATCGCCTTTGAAAATTAATGGCATCATGTAGCGGCAACAGCGTCAGATTAAAATTTACTTACTTTTCAAACCCGCTTATCCGTTAGGGCCGCGGGGGCAACAGCCCAATGGAAAATATCCAGCTCTCGCAAACTTCCGCTATCAGGTAATACCCAAGTGAAATGAGCCCAGATTCTCCATGTAGTCTAGTCACCTGGTTCTAGGCCTTCCCTATTGGTCTCTTACCCACCAGCTTGAAAAATAGAAACTTCCTAGGATATCTCTGGCCGTAACTGATATCTCTCAATGCGGAGAAGTAGGGGTTCAATTTCTAAGGACTACCGTATTATGCTACTGTGTACTCTTATGTGGTGGGAAAACAACTGCCTGGTGGGAAGAAGGTGTTTGTGATTGTATGGTTACAAAAGAGAACGCCCCTTTTATTTTAACTCCCATTTTATTTAGATCACCATTTTTCCCAAGCACGCCTTTCCTCATTTGATCATTAGCACAGGGATGTTATAACTATTTTGTATAGGGTGGGCCAGAAACAATCAGATGCTAAATAACTTGAAAATAAACACTTTAATTGAAAATTATATAATAACTAGGCCTAGGTAAATAATTTAAAAAAAAAACATGGAAAAGCATTTCGTTTTCAAGTCGGTTTTTCAAGTACTATTCAAGTCACTCCATGATGAGCTCCATTGGAGGTAAGATGCACCTCTGCACGTTGTCCATGACTTTGTTCGCACAGTTCGAGGGTGACCAGCAGGCTTCTTGTTGACAATGGGTGCACCAGATATGATTTGTGTGATCCAATTCAATATTAAAAAATAGGAGGTAGGAGATAATACTTGTCCACAAAAGAGATTTATTCAGCTAGCATATACAGACGTGTACTGAAAGGTGTACATTTATGTTATACTGAATAAATCTTTTTTGTGGACAGATGTTTTCTCCTACCTTCTATTCGTTAAGCATCCTTAGCTCGTCAAGGTCAGTTTCTACTTTATTTTATCCATCAATGCAATATTGTTTGGCGTGCGGAACTTTTCCATTCCTTCCAATGTCAAAATGTCGTCGAAAACTCGCTGCGTTACAGTTAGAGGTAGGAAAAATTCTTTCCAACGCTGCTTGACAAACATGTAGGCGCGGCGCCAAGTTTAAATCGTCTAATTGTTTCTGTCCCACCTAGTCTAGTGGTCATAATAAATTGGTTAGTGTATACAGTGTACAAAGTTTCACGTTTATGAACGAAATCGGAATTATTGAAACCCCATGTGCCACTATTTGTGTTCTGTGTTGGTTGGCTTTGCATCTTGGCTATGATACGACATAGAATTCCCACTGCAACATTGGTCACACAGCGGAATGGTGTACCGTGCTCCATTACAGATTTTCCATAGACCTTATAATGTGCGTGGTCGTCGATTTTCCAATAGGAGCAACATTTGGCGACTTCACGGGAATGTTACTGAATTCGATAGCCCTGATTCCTATTTCTATGGCTATCATGTACGTGATATCTGGGCAAACATTGAACCTGAGGGGTGTCGACATCTTATTCAGTCACTACCTAAACATATCCATGTTGTTATCAAAGCCAAAGGGGCCCATCAAAGTATTAACCCATAATAGGGCAAGTGATCCTAATTTCTGTTAATTTAGTAATTTCATTATATATTCCATTTTTTGATGCAGCATATGTTGTATTCCATTATTTTGACCAGAGTTGATTTGGATATTAAAAAAACAATTTCTAAATTTTTGAGTTCTAAACTTTCGGAGATTAAATATTTTACTCCTACTATTCACCGATTTTTTTTTCGAACTTATTTATTGATACATTTTTCTCCACGATAGAAAGCAGAAGATTTTTCATTGAGTACTTTTCCATATTCCATTTTTTTGATTCGGACGAGTATATTAAAGTTTGTTCTTCTTTAAGTGATTTTTATGTAAAGTTTCTTCATCACTTTTTTTATCGTGGAGGTATGAAACAAGGGTTTTGTTAAGAAATCAAGAAAATGATTACCTTAACTGTGGATAGCAACATCAATGGAAATGCAAATCGACGTCCACAACATGATATTTATTAACCTGGATACGTATTTCGGACTCTTGAGTCTTGTTGAAAAATGCATCTTTGCCTTTTATACATCATCCAGAAAAAGTCTAAACGTGTACTAGGTAACCATAAAAGTTCTTGATATTTATATGTTGCCATAAAAGGAAGATATGCAAATGAATGTACACTGTGGTCCAAGATCTGTCAGGGGAGGTGGAGCAGGAAGGTTAGCCAGGAAGGGCTGTTGGCCATTCATATCAATCACATCTCGTGCAGAAGTAAAGACAAATGGAGGTATCTAAGGAGATGGTTAGGTGTTGTTTGCTTTATGACTTCAAGGTGGGCTTGTCAGCAGCAACATCAAGTCGCCGAATGTGTCTTGCGTTTTGGAATGATGCTGTGAATGAACGCACCGCGAGGCATTGGTTCCAGAAACTCAGGTCAGGAGAATTTGTCATTTCTGATGAACATAGTCTAGTGTGTCTGGCGGATGAGACGCCAAATGGTTTACTACGAGCTGCTATCAACTGGCCAAACCATCACTGGGGACCTGTACTCCCAGCAGTTGGAACGTATGTAACAGGCATTGCAGCAGGAGGAGCCAGTATTGGTGAATCGCAAAGGGTACTCTTCCTTCATGACAATGCCTGGCCAGATGTGGCGCGGGTGGCCAGGGAAATCATAGAGCGGCTTGGCTGGGAAACTTTGTCATCCACCTCACTCACCAGATCTTGCTTCAACGGATTTCACCTTTTCCATTCTCTGGACAACCATCTTCGTGGAAAATCCTACACCAGTGATACAGATCCGCGAAAGGCACTCACAGACTTCTTTGAGTCTAAGACCGGCAAGTTTTACAGCCAAGGGATTGATCAACTGGAGACATGTTGGCAGAAGGTGCTAGATGCCAATGGCAATTACTTTGGGGGCTAGCGATACGCTACTTATAGTGTACATCATTTTGTTTTCCGGAATAAAAAACTGCAAGATCTTTTGTGGTTACCTAGTACTTACAAAAGTTCGTTGATTACTGTCCACTCAAATTCAGCTTCAGATCTTAAACTACCGTTATTCTAATGTTTTGGCAAGGAGTTGTGTAATAAGCAAAGATGCATCTAATAAAGAAGTAATTTAGAAGAGTACTTAACTTCGACTTTTTTATTGGTAAATATTTTCTGTAAACAAGATGATTCCAAACGGACTTCAAGAGATGATTCATGGAACACATTTGATCCAATGAACATATTCTTAGAAATGCTCACTGAACCTACAATATTTGACATGCTTGTAGAATGACTCTAGATACGAATTATTACAAGAATCAGTATATTACGACCGAAATGCCCCTATGAACTTCAGAGCAAGTGCCTATACAGGGTGCTTTTGAAAAGGATGTCGATGTTCTGCATCTTAAAATAAACCAAGTTTCCTCATACGTTTTGTCGAAATTGCATTTCTTAAAGGAGTAAACAGCTCGTACAGCTTGGTTAAACTCTGCCCATAACGTAAACAAAAGCGCATGAAAAAAGTAAACACCACCATGTGTTCCATTAATAGGTTTCTGCGAACTACCCGTGAACTGTGTTGGCCCTAAACTCAACCACTCTCACAGGAAAGCCAAATTAGGCTAATGGAAACTGCGTGATCAGAAACATACTTCAATTAAACATGCTTTTTTCAATTATCACTCGATTTTAAAACAAAGAAATCTTGCGTTAACAAAATCGCGTCAATGACCACTTTACGTTGGCCTAAATGAGGTTCATAAACTGGTTTAAGGAGCCTTTAATACTGTATCCTCGATCATTTATACATTTGCACGTCTTTCCTAAATTGTGGATAAGTTCATTTCTGAGGTCTAGTAATTACGAATCTTTCAGTAGCCTGTGAGAGTGGTTGAGTTTAGGGCCAACACATTAGTGCATAGGTAGTTCGCAGAAACCTATTAATGGAACACGTGGTGATGTTTACTTTTTTCATGCGCTTTTGTTTACGTTATGGGCGGAGTTTAACCAAACTTCACGAGCTGTTTACTCCTTTAAGGAATGCAATTTCGACAAAACGTATGAGGAAACTTGTGTTTATTTTAAGGTGCAGAATATTGCAAGGTATCTTTTCAAAAGCACCCTGTATATGGCTTCAAGGACTGATACACCATTTTGAATGTTCAAGTTTGTATCCGAACACCCTTACATTTCCAAATAAGTAAATTGCCAGAAACTGTGAAAAACAGTAAACTGTATGAAATAAATAAACCACTATTTTCAAACATTATTTAATGTCCTTATGGACATTTCGACGACAACTATGTCTTCTTCAGTGACCAGGGTTGCCGCCTTGTAAGACGCAACACGAGATACTTTTAGAACAATCATTCACCCCTTTCAACTCGCCCCTATACTCTTTTACACAAGATGAGGAAATGAAGCTGGAACGGGTCCTCAATGAATTACTGGGTAAGTGACTTATTTCTCCTTCTACATCTTCCTTTGCGTCGCTTGTCCTCTTCATGGTCAAAAAAGACCGGGGACTACGCATGTGCATAGACTATCGGAAAATCAATAAGATGACTCGTAATAGTAACTATGCCTTTATCACGCACCAATGCGTTATTTGACCACTTGGAGGAGGCGTGGTTCTTTTCCAAATTAGGTATTCTTTACCCATCAAATTAGGGTAAAGCCTGCCCATACAAAATACACTGCATTTAAAACCCCATTGGGCACTTTTGAGTTTAAAGTGATGTCCTATGGCCTGAAAGGGGCAGCGTCAACCTTCACTAAGGACATCAATGAGGCGTTAAGGGGTTTATTAAATAATGAAGCTATCGTCTATTTTGATTTGACGACATATTGTTTTTTCCCCCTCTATGATGCTTTTAAAAAAGCGCACCTGGCATGTGTTGCAGACACTACGGCAACACCGGTTCTTTTTGAATAGCAGAAAGTGCCAATTTGCGGTTGCCAAAGTCAGTTATTTGGGGTTTTCGTTCTCACAAAGGGAAGGAATGCGAGTCTAGACTCACTAATGCCATACTGCTTGGCCCCAACCTCAAAACGTGAAACAGTTACGTTCTTTTCTGGGTAATAGAGGGTTTACTAGAGATTACGCTGAAATCTCAGCTCCTTTATTTGTTTTCTTACGGACAGGGGTAAAATTTGAATGGGATCCAGGCAACAGCAAGCTATTCAATCATCAAAGGCTAGTCTTGTTAGCCCATCTATTCTGCGCATATTTGACCTTAAGCACAGGCTTCATATTTTATGCGATGCATTGGTGGAGGCTCTCGGGGCCATAGCAATGCAACAGCATAGAAACAAATTGTTCCCAATTGCTTACGAGTCTAGAAGGTTCAGGCGGGACGAAAGGTAGCATTCGGCATATGCCAAAGAATTACAGGTGGTGGCACATGTAGCACGTTATTGGAGGCAGTACATTCAACAAATGGCTACCACCATATACACCGATAACCAGTCGGTGGCTCGTTTACTTTCTCCGCCTAAGCTCTCTAGGTTGCAGGCTTCAGTTCTCCAATACGTCCTCAATTTTGATATTTCCTTGCGGTATTATCAAAGCAGCCAACAATGTTATTGCGGATCCCTTTCGTGGTATTTCCAAGTGCATTCTAAGTCTTCTTGTAGCAGTATGGTAAATCTGTGAAAGGCCGGGGCGAGGATGTCATGTGGTCAGGGTGATACGGAGGTATTTCTTCTTTGTTGTAGTGAGGGCTCTCCTCCGAGCGGACCGCCATCTCTTGCCAGTGAATCAAAGCATAGGCAGCAGTGGAAAGCGAATAAGAGAGCGGGGGAGGAGTCTCCTCATTGGAAGTTGAAATGCGAGCGTATGACAAAAGCAGGAAAAGCGGAAGAGCATGTGGATCGTGCTTTGGCAGATTGTACAAAGTCGAACAATAGGAAGGTCGCAAGTGTTCGAGCAGCGATTTCTTCGACGAACAAAAAGGATGAAAGCCAAAAAAGCGCTTCCAGCAGTTAAGGCATGTGTTCCTGTTTATCAAGGAAACGTAGACAATGTCGAAGCCAAGACGATGGGCTGCGAGTGTCGTTTTGACTGGAAGGGTGAAAGGCGAGCAATGTGGCAGGCAGAAAGAAGCGTTTGATGAGAAGGCCGTATCTCATCATGCTTTACTTGCTTTGGTTCTTCCAAGGTTCGTAGCACAAAGAATGGAGGGGACAACATCGGCTTCACGCTGTTAGACGATAGGAAGGAGCCACTGGTACAGATCACATAGAGTGCGTTCGTCCGGGCGCTAGCTTGTAATAAATCATTTTCTTGGCAGACAGCATAATTGCGCCCTATTGCTTATGATGTAGATGTTGCAATAGCATCCCCTCGTCCTGCGCTTCTTAATTTCATGGGAGCCAGCGTCAGGCTACTCGCAAATGTCCCCACGCTGCAGTCTTCAGTGTCTCCAGAGGAATTATTAGGGTCCACAGATGTAGAGACCTGTGCCCTATCCTATATTGTGTCATGAGGCTTGACAGCCTATTTTGAGGATGGTTTGGGAGCAGTTTACCCATCATGAATGTAAGATTGTCATTCTAGTTAATTTAGGTGGGGGCTCATAAAACTTGTATTGGGTGACCATTAAAACCATCCATACTTATTTTACATCTTTTAGTCATTAGGCTGACCTTAAGGCGGGTTCACATTCAGCGACTTCGCGTCTAAATCGCCGTATCTGGCGCATTGGACGCGATTTTGGTTCCCGGAGCCGTTTCACATTCAGCGAATTCGCGGCGGAAAGCGGGTTAGGGCCGACAACGGCACGGGTTTTCGAATTCCAACCGTGTTGGAATTTTCCGAAGTCGCTCCTAATGCGCAGCCAATCAGCTACAAGTAAGCATCTCTCCAATCCCAGAATACTTAGCAACTGTTTCTAACCCACTTCCGCCAGTCAAATCGGCCATATTGAAATTCGCCAATAGCATGTTTTCTGTGCACGTGTGCCTCGTTTTGTATCATTTTTCCTAATAAAAAAATATAATATATACAAGTACACGATGCCAAGAAAGCCGTGTTATCATGATATATATACACGATGTCTAGAAAGCAACGGAGACCGGATGAAAGAAGGACTCATCGAACATCCAATCAGAGCGGAGTTCGCCTAGCTGGGGGGGAAGGGGAGGACGCAGGCAGAGAAGGAAGTTGGCCTAGCTCTCCGCTTCGTTCTCGCTAAAGGTGAAACGGCTTCGCATTTTAACACGCGCGGCTTTGTGACGCCTAGAAAACACCTGGATTCGGGAAAACGCTTCACTCAGCAAAGTCGCTGAATGTGAACTCCGTTTTAGCATACATAATCGCCTAGCGTCGCCGTTTTCCAGTTGATGTTTATACGGTGGCCTACTGCATCCTATCCAGATGATGCACTGAGAAAACATTGCGTTCAACTATTCTTTTGCTCAAAGAACTGAACCTGTATGATATTATCATAGAAATTTATATGTAAAGTCTGTTCTTTCTGATAGTACAGCAAAGTCTTTGTTAAGTCGCTCCATTAGCAATATCAGTCGTTTGTACTATCTTTGCTTTTCTTTATATTAAACATTTTATTAAAATTGATCTACCACCATCTGTTCATTGTGTCTAGCACTTCCATTGCCAATAATCAAACCCATATAAGTTATACTGAATAAGCAATTGTGCTTAATCTGTACGTAACTTTTTCTGTATATCTCAATTGTCTACACACAAAAATCCTTCAAAAAATAGATACAGAAGAGCTTTTAATTTCTATTTACTTTTAACCAAAAAAGATATCTAAAATATTTGAAAAGTTTAGGAAAAGTTGATCTTAATCTTAAAAGAATCAACCATTTAACTTAAAAGAATAGAATATATCAACTATCAATCAAATTGACATCCTTAACATTAAAAATTCTGTATAACATGGTTTCTAACATCCATTAATATATCAAGTTTTCTTAAAGGAGTTTTTACTATTTTTAGCAGGAACTAAGTTAATGCCATGGTTTAAAAAGCAAGAAACTTTAGAAAAGGCATATATAAACTATACATGCTTTAAAATGTAATGTATTTAGTGCCTTCGTATATTGATCAAAACATAATCCCCACAGGGGAATAAACATTCTCTGGTGTTTAGGGTGCTCTATCTTGAAAAAGAGACCGTTTCTGATCACCTTCATGAACCTGGAGAAAATACGATAAAACAACGAACCACATGTAAATCTGCAAAGAGAGAAAAAATATATTTGAAATTAAATATCATCGTTAAATATCAATAAAAAGACTGTGGATAATCTTAATTATAATGAAGAAGATATTATTCTTCCTTATGTTATCGTTAAAGTTTATTACTATAAAAACTTATACGAAAGACATTCCGAGATGGTTGCGGATAGGATACAACAGCCAATGGCCCCATTAGTTAACATCCGAGACAAACCGGAAAGGACACCTTCCGTGAGCACTGGAACATCATCATTTGACCATCATTGACTGGAAAAAGGTCGCTTGTCCCGAATAGTCGAAGTTCCTGGTGCAAGTTTCTGCATCCATATTTGTTGAAAACTGTGCAACTCAGAAAGGGCAGTGTCATCGTCTGTGGGATGCTTGCCTGGCCTGGGACGTTTGGGTCCATTGATACCCTTAGATTCTCGTTTGGATGCCAGAACGTACTTAGGCTTCAATGCCGACCGAGTGCATCCATTTATGTTGACAGCTTATCCGCAAACAGAGAAATACTTCCAGCAGCAAAGACTGCATCACCAAGGAATGGTTCCAGAAGCATGATTATAACTTTTATTTGCTGCAGTGTCCCGCCCTGTCACCGAATCTCAACTGGATTGACTATTTGTGGGATGAGCTTGAAAGGAATACAGGTCAAATTCCGTTATAACGAATATCGATATAACGAATGTTTCAGTACAACGAATTATTTTGGTGGCCCCGGCCAGAGTTCCATAGGGACAACGTTAAAAAAATCTCGTTATAACGAAACGAAAAATTCAGTATAACAAAAGTTCGGGATGACTCGAATGGATGGAGTATTGAAGGCAGCAGTGGAAGGAAGAATGTGACAGCAGTAGACCACGTGAATTTACACGCAGTGACACACCGAAAATCAGTGAGTGCAATTGCCATGAGCTCCATCAATGCAAAAAAGCGTCGTCAATTTTCTTTAGATTAAAAACTGAAAATAATTGCTGCCTGTAGATTTAGCAAAAATGAAGAAAGACATGGCAGTGGAATTTGGGATCACGCCATCAACTCTGTCGAATTTTTTGAAAGATCGAGATAAAGTCATAGCCAATTCAAAGGCGTTGAACCTGGGTCCAAGTCGCAAGATGGCTCGAATTGCACTTTATGACAACGTTGAAAAGGCTGTGTTTATTTGGCTTGAAGATTCTCGTTCAAGGAATCTGCCAATAAGTGGACCTCCCATTCCGGAGAAGGCAAACGATATGGCCCAATAACTTGGCCAAAACAAATTCCAAGCAAGTGTTGGATGGCTAAACAGATTTCGTGACCGTTACGGCATAGTTTCAAGAAAAGGTTTGTGGAGAAGAGTCTGATATTCCGATTGAAAGAGTTAACTTAAGAAATTAAGAAAATCATGGCTACATATACAGCAAAGATAACGTGTTTAATGCTGATGAAACAATTGTGTTTTTTCAGTTGCCTCCTCATCAAACCCTTGCTCCATGTCATCCAGGAAAAAAAACCCAAAGAACGATTAACTAACAACGAAAATCTGCAAAACCTCGTTGCATGACAGTGATCTCTCTTCCATGTGATTACAAAGCCAATATACGTGCATGGATGACCCACGATATTTTTGATGGTTGGCTATTGAGCCTCGATGCGAAAATGAAAAGAGAAGATCGAAAAATTTTGCTCCTTATTGATAACTGCTCTGCTCATAATCTACTTCCACGTTTGCAGAATGTTCAAGTAGAATACCTGCCACCCATTAGTGCAGTTCTTCAGTCTCATGAACTAGGCATCATTCGCATCTTGAAGTCGCATTATCGAAAACATATGTTGCGAAAAATTCTAGCGAACATCGCCTGCCAGTAAACGTGAAAGATGCAACTGAAATGATTTCTTCAGCCTGGTCGTCTGTTACAGCAATCACCACTGCAAAGTGTTGAAACAAGACTGGACTGATACCTATAGAGGTACGTGAATCTACTGCAGATACTGATGAGACATGTCGGGATTGTGATGCAAACGAACTTGTCTCTCTTCTCTGGAGCTCAGGTACTTCATCGTTATCTGCTGAAGGAACGTTCGATGAGTTCGTTGCTGTGGACGATGACTTGCTAGTGTCATACAAAATGCATGATTCTGAAATCATTAGAGGCATTTCGGAGACAGTTCAACCAGAAGACTCTTCGAGTGATGAGGACAAACCATTCAAAAGTTAATCTGTCAGAGGCATTGACCAGTCTGAACAAGATTAGGGATTTTTATCCTCCTGTCAAAACGTTCAATGATGTACAAAAAATGTTAACGAAGTAGAGAAATTTTTCCTTCCTAAGGCAACACAAACATTTGTTCAATCAAAAATCACCAACTTTTTATCCCAGAAATAACTTTATGAACTGAATAAAGACTTCACGAAAGTTATATGTTATCCAATTGCTTTTCTATGTTAAATAAAACTATTTTTGATCGCTTTTCGTCTTAATCTCATTATAACGAATATTTCAGTATAACGAATTTTTTTCAAACCCCCAACCAAGTTCGTTATAACGGAATTTCACCTGTATTCGCTCCACGCAGGCTACCCGTCAAATGTTCGAGAACTACATGAAGCATTCACATCTGCATGGTAGGCAATACCTCAGGAACTCTTTCAGTATCTTGTTGAATCCATGCCTCAACAAATTCAAGTTGTTTTGAAGGAGAAAGGAGGCACAACGTGCTACAAGGTGGATGCCGTAAATAGTGCCAATTGTATCGAGACGCTTTTTTTCTATACCGAGTAATTTTCATTATGATAATTTCGCGACACCATTTCATCCAGAGAGTTCAGACAAAACATGAAGACCGATATGCCTCAGTGAAATGATGCTAAGTCTATCCCTATAAAGTTTATGGATCATTCAAGCCTCGAGTTTTATTTAGATCTTCTCATTAGAATCCAATCATTAATCCACAGAATCTAAGCATTAATTAAAATTATTAGCAATTATTGTAAAATAAAAAACTGATTTTAATGACTAACCAAAAAAAAACATATACTAATTCCTAGAATGATGCTTTCATATCGTTCCAATGCTGGAGTCAAGGTAGCTACCATCTAAAAGAAGATAATACGTTTAAATAAGAAACGAACATCTTATTTTAAAAATATGTTGTTAATAAATTCTCAAAATATATTCATATGAAAATTCTAAATGGATATAATTAAGACTACAAGAATGTTCATAAGGTATCTGGAATATTTTAATAATGTAGATTATTATTTTTATTTTTTACCCTTCTTTCTTGTCTACAATACTTTCTGAGTAACCAATGTAACGTACATTATGGTAAAGGACATTGTGTATTTTCATATGTGTATTATGAAATGTTTGTATAACAGCACATTTGCCTGGAAAAAATAGTTAACTCCTTGTTATACTCGATCTAACCTTGCGGATCAATGCAATGAAAACGGCATTAAGTTATACAGGGTGAATACAACAGTCTGAACCCCCCTTTTATTTTTTGAACCGAAGCAGATATGTCAATTTTGATGAATCCAATGAATAGAAAGTTGTGGGTGGCCTATCCCATGCTGCACTTTTCATCATCCCAAATATGCAAATTAGGACACATTCAAAATTTATCTCAAAAACCGTAAGGGATAGAGAAAAAAACCCAATTGCAAACTTGTTCAGCATAAGAAAACAAACAAAACAAAAAAAAATCATCCAAATCGGACCAACCAATCACCCACAATCACGTGGTGAACTGTTTGTAGCTTACAAACAGTCACACTGCACAAACAAGTTACTTCAAACAGTTTAAAAAAAAGTTAATCATCAAAATGCTCGATGTGACGACCGTGGGCACCATAACACAATTGGGCACGGAACCTATACCTCGTCCAACAAGAGAAAAACAGGGTGTGTCACAGGAAGTTTCAGATTAGCCAATCAGAGAAAGGGGGCCTCATGCGCTTACTCACTTCTGTCTCATGTCTCATTGAAGAAGCGCTTTATAATATTACAGCAGAAGCTTTAATATTATTCAGTTGCTTTGCTTTAATTATAATTAAAATAATTGTACACTTCATAAAATTGTCTTTTAACTCAATTTTCTATATATCGTTTACTTATTTTAAGGTAATAACGTGCAGTCTGTTTAACCATCATTTTTTTTAAATATTTATACATTCTAATGACATGTTTTTTGTTTTTTTTAAAGAATTATAAGGTTTTATTAAAGATGCTATCTTATTTTTTATTTTTTTAATAAAATACAGTTTTATGATACGTTTTCCATTACAGTTAACGATATCTCTTTCGTTTATTTGCTGGCCATGAGAATGGCCTTTGAATGTATAGTCTTGAAATAGACTTTTTGAATTATATCTAAATTCAGGCTAAGGAGATTGTGGTAGAACGTTAATGTCATTCCACTCTTCTTCTTCTTCTTCACTGTTGCTGTCTTTTCCATTAACATGAATTATTAAAGGCTCCACTTGCTCTTCAATCAAACAGTCCGTTTCCCAATATCGTTCTTCCACACGCAAAACGTGTTCTATCGCTTTTCTCCAATTTTCAGGAGTTGCATTATCAATTGCCGTTCTCGTTAGTTTTTCAACATCAGCAATCTTGAAAGTTGTATTCTTCTTCCGTATATATTCTTTTACCTGTGCCCAAATAAGTTCAATGGGATTGAGATCACAGTGATAAGGAGGTAGTCTTATCACTAAATGGCCGGCATCGCTAGCCAGTTCATCTATAACATAGCGCTTTGCTGTTTTGTGTTGTTTGATAACATCGTACAGCTCACCTTTTGACATTTTTGCTTCGGTAGGTATTCCTCGTAGGGCCAACCACTCTATCATATCCGATTTCCTTGTATTGCTGCACGGCGCTTTGGCCTTCTCCACCGAGTGATATGGGGCATTATCCATGACGATTACTGAATTTTTCGGAATATTTGGCAGCAGTTTTGTTCTAAACCATTCATGAAAACAATCCCCATTCATTTCGTCATGGTAATCTGCGGATTTATTTTTTGACCGAAATAATAAACAGCAGTCGTTCACAAACCCTTTATAGCTTCCAGCATGCAAAAGAATGAGACGGGAGCCTTTACCCGTAGGAATGAAACGCCCGCGGTAGGGTTCCGAGCTCCCTGGTTGAGCACAGCTTTTCCTGTCTTTCACGGCCATGGTGTGCATTAGCCCACGTTTCATCCAGATATATGAAAGTACGTGTGGGGTCCCTGCGTAGCATTTGTACTTGCCTTAAAAAACGACGTCGTTGTGCGATGTAAAATTGACGGTGGTTGATTTTGCCATACTTCATATGCAATTTATCATGCATAATGGTGGCGAAGGAAGTTCTCGATCCGACGTAGTCAGTTTTTTCTCTAAATTTCTGGTACACATTTTTCAGAGTAGGATAATTACCTTCTGAGTGTATTTCAGATACACATGCTCGTGCAATCGAGAGGTCAAAGTCATCCAGATTCGTTGTTCGAGATTCCCTGGGCCTTTTCTTTCCAGGAGTCGAAAAGTGAGGAGAGGGGGTGGTAGCTTCGCATGAAGACGCTTCGTTTCCTTCTTGAACAATTGTTCGAACGCAAGAAAAAGAAACTTGCGTTGCCTTGGAAGTTTCTTCTATCAAGGCAGATGAGCTTTTAAAACACTGTTTTCCTTTTAAGTAGCAAAATACGTTCCACACAATCTCCCTAGCCTGGCTGTGAATAGTTTTTCCTTGTTTGGCTGAAGAGCTGTTGCACGGCGACGCCATTACAAATTGACTTGTGTAGCCGCTGAAGGAGAGATCCCACAAAGCATTGCGGATGAGTGAGTAGTCGATATCAGACCGGAAACACGCCCTGTTTTTCTCTTGTTGGACGAGGTATAACTGACGCCAAAACATCGGCAAGCATGGCTGGTGTCACTCCTCGGCACGCTTCCTGGATTCGTTGAACCAGATCCTCCAGTGAGGCGGGCTGCGTAGCACAAACCTTGTCCTTCAGGTATCCCCACAAGAAAAAGTCAAGTGGTGTAAAATCAGGGGAGCGGGGTGGCCAACAAACTGGTCCTCGGCCAATCCATTGTTGTCCAAACATCTCACTTAGACGCTCGCGAACGACCAACCCGTAATGTGGAGGAGCTCCATCATGCTGAAACCACGTGCGCTGATACGAGGCCAATGGCAAATTGTCAATGAAGTCTGTGACTACCACATTGAGAATTTCAGCCCGGTAGCGTTCTGCAGTCAGTGTTCCATTGCAAAAATATGGTCCAACCACAGTGTCATTGTACAATCCACATCATCGCAGTTCACTTGATGAGTTGCTTCTCGCAGACATCGTGGGTTTTCGTCTGCCCAATGATGATGGTTGTGCCTGTTGATAACTCCATCCCTGGTGAACTGGGCTTGATCTGTCCACAACACCTCATGAATGAAGTTTGGATTGTCATCCAGGCAGGTAAGTAACCAGTTGCAGAAGGCGGCCCTAGCAACATAATCCAATGGCAGCAACTCCTGGTGACAATGAATATGGTATGGGTGAAAATAATGTGCGTGTAGAATGTTGAGAACAGTTCTCTGATGGCACCCAACATCTGCAGCAATTGCTCTGCCGCTTGTGTGGGGATTTGCAGCAACTGCAGCCAGAACTAGTGTTGTTGTATCCTCGTCGCCTTGTGCCCTTGGTCGTCCTCGTTCTGCATTAACATTCCCTGTAGCCTCGAATCTTTGAATAATGTGACGCATTGTTTGACGAGATGGATGGCGTTCGTTAGGGTATCTGTCTCGATACAATCTAACTGCAGCATGTAGGTTTCTCCTTGCCTCTCCGAAGCAGAAGATCATGTTGACCATTTCCGGAACAGTGTAGCTTGCCATCCTGGAATTGTTCTGTCTTCTGTGTGCTGAAACATGCCTTTTATTTGTTTTTCCGCATGAAAATGAATGTGAGTATGGTAATTTATGTTAATTTTTTTGATTTGCATGCTTTACATGGTGGAAATATCAACATTCAGTTTTCCTTGTGCAGTGTGACTGTTTGTAAGCTACAAACAGTTCACCACGTGATTGTGGGTGATTGGTTGGTCCGATTTGGATGATTTTTTTTTGTTTTGTTTGTTTTTTTATGCTGAACAAGTTTGCAATTGAGTTTATTTCTCTGTCCCTTACGGTTTTTGAGATAAATTTTGAATGTGTCCTAATTTGCATATTTGGGATGATGAAAAGTGCACCATGGGATAGGCCACCCATATCTTCCTATTCATTGGATTCATCAAAATTGGCATATCTGCTTCGGTCCAAAAAATAAAAGGGGGGGTTCAGACTTTTGTATTCATCCTGTATTATTCTCACTTTTCCTGTTTTGAATTTGTCTTGGATTACCTTTTCATCTCGAATTCAAAATGATTCAAACCTGTTTCACCTCCTGTCGCAATGTTAATAAGAAAATCATCTCCATCATTCTCGTATGGTGTCAAGTTTCTCTGCACAGTCTTTTGAGTATCTTTGCAGGCACTGTCAACATCTTCAGAACCCACCGTTTTCGATCCCAAATGTTGCAGTATTCTGCATACATTTACTTCCCCAATTCCCAATAAAGGTGGCATTTTTTTAAATGTTATCATGCTTGTCTTCCAAAATGACGTTGTTAACGCATTGCACATTTCAAGTGTTTGTGCCGCGAAAATCCCCCAGATAATCTGCGCGTCCATCGACTAACAATACTGTGATCGACAGCAGCATCTCGATGGAATATTTTCAACCTCTTGTGAATGTTGCCCATTGTCTCATTCTCACTACACAGGAACTTAATAACAACACGCTACTTTTGACGAAGTTCAAGTATTGCAGTAATCTCTAAGAAAAACTATGACTGCCCCACCAATGGGAACGGGTAATTTCAATACCATCAGTAGGATCCTTCTGTGCACTCTATAAATAGCAAAGGTATAGAATAAAAACTGAAGAATTTTTAAAAAATTCTGTGCATTACTTATGAAATGGCCTGCGTACAGCAGATACTTCGTACAAGAATTGAATAGAAAATTTAGTTCCTAATAGATAAACAAATTTTTACAATGTAAATGTGAATAAAGTGGTTTATTAAACCTTGATTTAATTCGTTAACTTATCGGTAGTTATACATGCATCAATTTATAAGCATGGTAACAAACAATCTAATCTTTAGTTACTGCATTCCTTTTAGTCTAATATTTAGGGAAGTTTCATTTATACATATGTTGCGCGATTTAAATTTCTAGTGATCACGAAATACCACTACCCTTGAACAAATTGGTTTCATATCGGGAGAGTTCCTTCGCTGTGAATTATTCCATTTTTCGAAATATCTTAAAATCATTTTTGAGAGGTGATTTTATTTACTTTTATTTAAAAATCTGCTTTAAACGTAAATCTACTTTTTAATTTTCGTCTATTTTATTGCTGTGGACTACAAAATTGATATTTCATATATTCCAGAAGAATTTTTGAACGTTCTCGCATGGAATTCATACTTGACACATGGACACCATTTTTCTGATTATGTTGAACATGTCAATTAGAATAACTATCAAAAACGAAATTAGTCCCAATACTAAGGCCCAGTAGTGCTCCACCTAAAAAAATGAAAATATTTTTCCAAACATAAATAACGATAGCTTAATTTAGTCTATGTATAGTAAACAGCATTTTTAGAAAATAAATTGTTCTAAATAAAGAAAAGCAAACTTGAGCTTATGGTCCTTAGCTTAGCTATAAAAACGATGATATCAAGACATTTTAATTGTTATAAAATTTAACGTTATAAAATTATTACTTATATTACTTCTTAAGACATCTTTGTGGTTTCATTAATCTGTAACTTGGGGTCGAATTTTTACCGGGTGTCCCAAAAATGACTGAT